>JARFMN010000007.1:1800000-2117959 GCA_029372045.1 Scleroderma citrinum | reverse complement strand
ACTCTGTTGTCAATCTAATGAAGTCAAAGATCAAAATATTAGGATCCACTGCAGAGTATTTTGATTGAGTGGAAACAGAGACAGGTGAATGCATTGCACACCTATGTGGCAATGGTGTTGACACCCTTGTGACTAGGATCCTCCAAGGCCACCTAAGTATGGAAGGGATCAGCTACAAGACAGTAGATGAATGCACACCAGAAGCAGAAAGTGTCACTGCACAGACAGCCTGCAGACTGGTTGAGACCACACAGGAAATGCTAACAGATGCTGAATGGAGCAGCAGGCACTGGGGGGATGCCCTTCACCATGTTGCATATACCTGGAATCAGGCTTCCATACCCTGGATCACTAGTAATTTGACACCACACAAGATTTTTACTAGGAACAAATCATTAGTCACACACCTCCAAGTTTTCAAATGTGGAACATGAAGAGACTCACCCAGTTGGAAATGTCATGGAGATGACAGGAAAGCCCTAGAGAGCAATCTATTCCAGTCTGGACAAGGCCTGGGGGGGAGTATGTATACTCACTGCCCCATTGGTCAAATATTTAAGACTCAAGTTCATGATCTTGATGGACAGAGTTGAAATGGCCACAGGCCCCTCAGTGTCAATAAAACAAACCTAAAGGTTGAAGAAACAGTGGTTAGCATGCAGCACAACTCCAGAGTCAATACTGACAATTTTGGACTTATGTGGGGGGGTGAGAACACCACCCAGCACTGTAGGGGACTCTGATGTGCTCACTGTTTGGTCCACCACATGAAGACACTGAGAGGAAGCTGGAAACAGGTTAGTGGATATACATGGCCCATCAAATTGAGTCAGATCATGCCTAGAAGGTGATCCACCCCCCAAAACCCAGTTTTGGAGCACAAAATTTTGAAATGGAGGTTAATCAGGGAAGAGAGTGGATGAATGAATGGAGACTCACCTGGGAGAGACCTCCAAACCAACCAGCTGAACTGTCAACTCAAAACATGGCTTCTGGAATCAAAACAATTAACTTGAGGTGGAGCCCTGCAGCAATAGCTCTGATATAGTGTTCAAAGTGCTGGCAGTGTGCTGCTGGATCACCAGAAAGCCAGCACTGGCAGAGATGTCAAATGTGATCACAGCAGTGGTGTTCCCACAGTCAGAATTCTAAGAGCATGATTGGCCCATTGTGATTATATAATCTGGTTGCTTGTACACAGGTCAAACAATTTGTAGGATGCAGCAGTGTGAACACAATACAATTGTTACAAGTCAGCTGTCAAGTAGTAGCACACAAGTAGTAGTACACAATGGTCAGCAATATTGAGAAGAAAGGTATAGTACCAATGGGCTAGCAAAATCTGTAGCTGTTATTCTAAAAAAAGAATTTGGGAGATGGGTAACAGAAGATTTCTTACATAGTGCTACTCATCATATTGTCAAATTCTTGTTCATCATTCTCCCCCTTTGCATCAAGGTCAATCAACTCATACAATTCCAACTCCTCATCCAAGGACCTGAGACTAAATTTCTCAGTCATTTCAGCCCAACTTTTGTCCTGGAAATTGAAGAGTGAGACAAGTGACTCCCTCTCAAAAGGTGAAGTAAAATCAACATCTCCTTCATTATCAGCATCTGACCTCTTCCCAAGCACATCCATCATTTCAGCAAAAGAACCAGAGTCTACACTGAAAATACTCAAGTCTGGTGTGGTATCCTCTTGACCCTCAATTTCAGAGCTGGTAGCTACAGCTGAGGGAATTGATGGGGGTGGGATGGGATGAGTTGTAGCAGGAGCATCTGGGATGATTTTTTGTTTACACCTCAACCTCTCAGCTGCCTTTCCTGATTGAGAGTACTCATCTTTAAGATGAAGAGCCAGCTCAGTGATATTCAAGAGATTTTTGAGCTCCAGGTGAGAATGAAGTTGAGTTAAGACAAGGCCAAATTTGCTAAAGAGTCATTCACAAGAAGCAGAATTGGCACAAATAGAGAATATGCACCATGCTAGCTTCTTCAGTGGAGTGGGCTCTTGATCAGGAAATGAAATACTTTCATACATTTGAATGGGATCAGGTCTCTGATGCTGTATATTTGTTAGCAAACTGACAACTCAACACCTCAGGATGTTACACTTACATTCATCATTGAAACTCATTTTGTTGCTTGAACCCAAGCATTCATACCTTCATAGTCACCTAAACCCTGCAAATAGTCCATCATCTCCTGCTGAAGTTCTATAGGAGGGTCCATGGAGTAGAAGTGCTTCCAGAGCTTCACCAAAAGTAGATATATGCTTGCATAAGTAAATTTGCAGATCCTGGCAAATGGTCTTGTCTTGTACACAGGATTCAGAATCACTGCTGCAATAAACACCTCTTGTTCACTCTTGCTCCAACACCTTTCCAAACTATCCATGATTCTTGTTATCATGATTTCATCTTCCCCTGATGCATCTTTTAACATCTCTGTATATGTTAGGGTTAGAAACCCAAACATGATCAAAACCTCATCTAGTCAACAATGAGCAGCCTGTGTAAAGTTCACTGCCAGTGCCAATGGCTGAATATGTGACACAATTCTATCATAATTGAAGGAATGAAAATAACATAATACCTACCTTGCAAGGGTGTGCCAGAAAAGTGGGTTTTCAATAAGCTTCAACATAGCAGCTGCCTTTCTTTGTGATATAGCATCACAGGTGGGGGGGTTTCAGATGAGAGATGTTGAGATGAAATAC
This sequence comes from Scleroderma citrinum, assembly GCA_029372045.1. Taxonomy (NCBI): domain Eukaryota; kingdom Fungi; phylum Basidiomycota; class Agaricomycetes; order Boletales; family Sclerodermataceae; genus Scleroderma; species Scleroderma citrinum. The sequence goes on along the minus strand of JARFMN010000007.1, from coordinate 2,115,238 downwards.
ACCTATGCTTTAACACAGGAAGAGAAAGATTTTCTGCAGGGGTACCAGGATGAGAGGTGGGAGCAGATGGTAGTAAAACAGAACTTGGTACTAGACTCACAGGGCCAGGGGATGGGGATGGGGAGTATAATAACCCACCACCAGGAGGTAACAGCCTAGGGTCAATCATTGGTGTCAGGGATGGGGCAGACAAGATAGTGCCTGGAGGGGAAACCTGGATCAATGATGGAAAAGAAACAAATGAACCTGATGCCTGTGCAAGAGGGGAAACAGGAGGTTGTGTTATAACAATTGGGTAGAGAGATTGTGGAGCAGTTGGCTGTGAATGATACACAGCTAAGCTACTTGCCACATTACCCTGAATCCACCTGTGTTCAATGGCTTGCTGTTCTGCCAGGTGATGGACATCATCTGGCTGATGGTTACAGTTTTTCAGGTGCAAAATCATCATGTCTGCACACCCCTGTAACCATGGATATCTTGGATCCTTGCGAAAGCTCTCCCCATAGCCCCACACTAGACATGAAAATTATCTATCTGAAGTTGTTTTAAAGACAAAAGGATACACACTCCAGTCAATAATTTGCTCTTGAGTACATACAGTACTAAGTTGGCCTTGCTGATGTGCTGTACAGTCTTGCTGTTGTTCATGGATGATCCAAGTGACCTTGCACTGTGTACACATAACTTTACTTCATTTCTCCTTGAAATTTGCATAGGCTGCCTGGATGTTCATTGTAACACCTGGATGTTCATGGAAATACACCCACCACCAGCCCTGACTAGTCAATGATGTACTCATAGTGAGGGAGATCAATGGACAATGAAAACTGAAGTGTTGATTCTTATCAATGCAGGTGGTGCTAGCTACAGTGACACAATGACAAATCATTTCCTAATTTGATTGAAATCCACTGCTGTGATCACAGTCATGGTGTCAGTCATTGTCCTGCCATGGGCCATACACAGCATTGCTCATGGAGGACCACCAGCACTTCAAACACTGCTCTGATACCTATAGAAGTGGCCATCAGTGGGTTGAACTGGGAGGACAAGGTCTGTCTGAAGAAGCAGAAACAGACCACTTACCTGCTGAACTTGAGATGGACAGTGACAATGCAGATAACAACACTATTTGTGCCACTGCAGGGGCAAGAGTTGAGTCATGTGACTCAAATCTCACAGTCAATACAAAATGCACCATGTCAACTCACTGCAGAATTCAATGCATCTGGGTGTTGAGACCTCTGGTCCATGCCCACCTTTAATAAACAATATTTTGCAGGACTTACCTGTCCATTCAAGGAGGCTGACAACCCATGGAAGAACTGGACTACCAAGCTGGATAATCCACCAATATTACCACTGGATTCACCACCAACACCACTAGTTACCAAAGCATAGTACTGGTGATCAACTCAAGCATTACACTTTGAGTGGGTGCATTGAGTGTACCATTCTCTTTCATTATAGATATGGAGATGCTTACTACACTACATTACTAAGGACTACTCATCAAGTGGGTGTGTTGAAATATACAGTTTTTCACTATTTTTTCTTAGTGCTTACTGACATTACCTTATTCATGTGCCAAGCATCCTTACATAAGCACAGTCTTATTTTCACAGTATAGACATTCCTTTATACCTTACTGTTTGAACTCAAAGCACTGAGGTGAGACATATTTGTATCCTTTTTCATTTACTTAGTACTAAGCTACTTAGCTTATTGGTTTTGTCCAGTTTCTCTGCACCCAAACATAACCCTTCTAACACAGTTGCCTAACTACCCAATCCATGAGGTACCCAACCTGTAGTCTCCCACTCTCTTATGGGCTACCCTACCCATAGTTGCCTAGCTATCCAAACTGTGAGGTATTCAACCCACAGTCTTCCACTCCCTCATGGGCTTCACTACCCACAGTTGCCTAACTACTCAATCTGTGAGGTACCCAACACACAGCCTTCTGCTCTCTCATGGGCTACCCTACCTGCAGTTCCCCAACTACCCAATTCATAAGGTACCCAACCCACAGTCTCCCACTCCCTCATGAGCTACCCTACCTGCAGTTGCCTAACTACCCCATCTATGAGGTACCCAACCCACAGTCTCCCACTTCCTCATGGGCTACCCTACCTACAGTTTCCCAACTACCCAATTCATGAAGTACCCAACCTGCAGTCTTCTGCTCCCTCATGGCTACCCTACCCACAGTTGCTCAACTATCCAATCCATGAGGTACTCAATCCACAGTCTTCCACTCCCTCATGAGCTACTCTACCTGCAGTTTCCAAACTACCCAATTCATGAGATACCCAAACCAGTCTCCCACTCCCTCATGGGCTACACCACAGTTTCAGACTTGAGGATCTTCTCATGTATATAGATTATTATGTATAATAGGCTGGTAATACCATGGAATATTCTAAAATAATCAAAAAAGGAAGATAGGGCCTTGTGGCTCTGAGTCCTGTTGATTTCACCTGACCCTGCTCCTCACTTACCAGGGCTCTGCCCCCCACCAGCATGGATTTTTTCCAGAGCCAATTGACAAATCTGTCAAAACATGGTCACACAAAAAAAAATTGTTTGTATGTAGATTCTGTGTGGATGCAACTGCATTTCTTGGACATTGTTTTTAGGCTTACACATGTCCCAGGTGACAGAGCTATGATGCCTCAAGAAGAAGCATATTGTGAACCCCAATAACAAGTAGATTATTTGGTCTTTAGCATATCCCAACTCTCTCATAGAAGGTGAGGTCAAGGATGGCATGGTCAAGTGTCACTTTTGCTCTCCATGGCTGAATGGTGATCCTTGATGGACTTTGTCCAGCTGGTCCACCCATGCTGCCACCTATCAGCATCAAAAGAATGCTGCAAAGGCCACAGAAAAAGAAGTCTTGTCTACCCAAGTCACTGCTGTGCACCACTGAACCCTCAATCTCAGCAGCATCATCAGTTGGTGCTGAAGCAGAACTGGAGCACCTCAATCATGGTATTTTTAAAACCCATTGAGTTGCTTTGAGTACTGACAAATTATTTAGCTGTGTACAATGTATCATCTACATTTGAGTCACCTATGTATGATGAGCCACATACACACAAACCACCTACATACAATATTGCACATCCAAGGAGGGTCCTATACAGTGCTGGAAGTGAGCCTGTTGATCTGAGAGCCCAATCCCTTGCCAATGCACTTAACCATGCTGAGGGGGATGATGTTGACACCTATCCCAATGAGGACAATCCTTTTTTTTGTGATGATGATGGCAGTGAACAAGGTAAGAGCTATGTATCACTTCATGTATTATTCAATCCAATATCATTCTGTACAGATATCCTTACTACAGACCTCTTCTGCCACACTCCTAGTGCTCCATTGCAGTCAGAGTGGTTTCTGTACCCAGACAAAGCAGTATGTATATTTGGACATTTTATCAGACATTCTGCTCATCAATTTGTGTAGACATTTTTGATGGATCTTCTCTTCAACTCACCATGACTCCAGTTTTTGCAAGCACAGCAGAAAGCTATGCTCACCTGAGCATGGGAATTATGGGCTTCAGTCCTCAATTACAATCAGTACCATCAGGTCCATGCATTGATATGCAAGCAGGTTTGAAAACCACCACAGTGGCAGGCCACAGGTGACAGAAATATTTGGTATCTCAATGAAATTGATGATGTGATTGCAAAGGTAATGATTTCCTGTTTTGAAATGTCTACTCACTAGTGATTGTAGAACATAGCCAACCCAATTTCTTGGAAGGGCATGACATTCTATCCAGAGGATCTGGGAACTCAATGGCACCAAGTTTGGCATGGTGACAAGATGGTTTCTGATGTTCTTGATGACCTTCTGACAGCAAATGTTTAATCTGGTGAGGTGATGTATTATGTTGATGAACTTGTAAAGTGTGCTGGTGGTTCCTTCTTCTTGCCAAAGAGGTGGGTTATATCTAGTGGTGAGATGTTTGCAATAGGTCATTCAGTCAATGATGCACCAGTATGTTAATTATACTTTTACTGTCTATGCTTTAAACTTAAACTCTCTAGAATGGTTTTATTGTGAAAGAGGAGACATTAACATGCTTGCTGGTTTCATTGTTTGTGGAAAATTACCTATCTGTGGTAGAAAAGAATGCTGGTGTCTGTCCCCCCTTCACTTGTAAGTTGAATACTCCCAGTAATTAGGAGCTTGTAATGTTTGTGTTGCCTTTAGTGTGTTCATAGTCCTATGCAAAGCAAATGCCACATCCCCTCCATAAGATTGCCAGTGATCACCTGGTCTATTCTGTTCCCATCATTGTCTTCATTGATGACATCTCTGGCAACAAATCAAAACAATGGAATAAGCACTTTTCATGCTACATGTCAAATGGTGCTTTACCTCATGAGAAGCTGGATCAGGAGTTTCATGTGCATTTTGTTGCAACTTCACCAAGTGCATCTCCACTGGAGGTCACACAGAGAGTTCACAAAGCTATTGAGTACATTGTTTGTATTTTCTATAACTGTCTCTTATGTTCTGGTTTCCAGGAAAGCATTTGATGAGCCTATTGCAAGCTGGGACTGTAAATTGAAGGAGGAAGTACTATTGTGGCCCTTTGGACTTTTCTTTGCAGGCAATAATCCCATGCATGCAGAACTCAGCAGCTTCACAGGCCTCAATTCAAACTACTTTTGTCAAACATGCAAAGTTGGTGGGACACAGAAACACAAGCAGACTGACACTGGGTTTTATGGACCAGGCTGAGCTTTGCCAGGCTCATGGTGTCTAGGGCTGTCAGAACTTGGAGTCATTGTTGAAGTACTCATGCAGCCAGAGCAAAGACATTGAAGCTGCCACAGTCTCTGTTATGGTTGCTGACTACTTGGATGGCAAGCTGATGCCCAAGTTGAAGAGTTGGCCTGTCCCAGAGATCTAGGATGAGAACATGTCTACTTTGGTTGGTGAGCAGTTTGAAGAGGTCATCTTTGATGACAGCAAGGATGTCTTTATTGAATTCTATGTGCCTTGGTATGTCTGACATTTCATCTTGGTGAAGGACACAACCTCATTGTTCCAACTTTAGGTGTTGTCACTGCAAGTACTTGAAACCAACCTGGGATTCCCTTGATGATCACTTTGTTGATGTCAAAGACCAACTAGTCATGTGGATTTCTGGTTTTTGTGATTGCCTTTCATCTCATGTATTTCATTTAGTGCCAAGCTGGATGCTACATAGAATGATCTTCCAGCTTCAGCATCCTTCAGCATCAGCAGCTTCCCTACTTTGAAGTCCAAGCCAGCAGGTTCCCATGATTTCATTGATTACAATGGAGATCACTCATTGGAGAGCTTGATTACATTTGTTGAAGAGAAAGCAAAGAATAACCTCATACCAAAAGTCAAGGCACCAGAACAGGAAGCACAGGCCATGTTTGCTAAACCTGGTGAGGGCCATGACAAGCTCTGATTTTATTTACACAATTTGTGTTTTGTCACCTTGGAAATTGTATCTTTGTTTCACAGATATTCCAATAAAGAAAGATTTCCTGGCTATAATATTCTCCAATACATGATTTTTTTGTATTTTGTAGAGAGTATTAACTTGTTAAGACATTGGAAGGAATGCATGACTTCACAAATAGTTAGCAATTTCTGAACTTTGTCAAAGTGCCAACAACACTGTCATCCAAATCCTGGTGTTGTCAACACTCCCCTTCACAGCCAACCACCTGATACCATGCCAAGCATCATGGATGACATCAATGAGCATTTCCAGCAGGAAAGGGAGCAGCAACAATAAGCAGCTGACTTGCATTCAGCCTCACTGCAACCTGAGCAACATACAGACTCACAGAACAGTTGGGAGTTCCCTAACACAATCACTGGTGCACCACAGCCATTTATATCACATTACCAGCATGAATGATCACACTCAATGGCTGAATTCATGTTGGCAGGCTTAACATGATCATTGAGAAAAGTCAGGTAAGGCTAATGACAACAAGACCCACCAAGCATGTTTAGCAAGCTAACCAATGATAGCTCCCCATGCAGGAGATGCTGACAACAGTGATGGCCATAATGGCAAGAAATGACACCATGCAACAGGAGCTGGCCATGTGCAACTATATCTCATCTTCAGGATTCAAGGTCAGTACAATTGAAAAACATGTACATCACACTGACCAGTGCTGACAGGAAAACATATCTGAAAAGTTGAAGGTTATGCTTCTTGATCCCAGGATATCTAACTATAAAAATGCACTTCTTCAACAAGCTCTCATCAGTGTCTGTGACTTGACCTTGTGAGCATGGACTTACTAATATACTTTACAGTGCCACATTCACCTCAATCCAAGGACCTATAAGATCCTTCTGGATGTTCAGCAAGCTGTATCTTCACACCTCTTCTCTGCAGAGGTCAGTAGAGTGTTGGTATACCACAGAAACCAGATTTAAAAAAAGGTTTGTGCATTCCATCCATAAAAGATATATCTGATTTGATCACTTGTCAGCTGGCTATCAATTGGAAAAATAAGAAGGATATCTACAAAGTAGTGAATGATATTGCCCCCTAGGGCATGGAAGTCATAGATGAAATATGGGGACATATCACATGGATTGTAAGAGCTTGTTCAGAATCACCAAGTTAGAAGCTTGCATTGATTGTTCTTGTTTGCTTGATGGGTACCATTGAATTGGAGATTGGATATAGTAGTTGTTGCTTGTTGTAGCATGCACACTATCTAGCATGATCCCCTCTGTTTCAACTGATCCACCACTGCCCTATGGCCAAGATTTCCATAGACAGCTACTTGTACAAGTTCTTAACCTCATCCAGCTCCTTCTAAATCTAACTGTTGACATTCTTTCTGGAATCCAGAACCCACCAACACCTTATCACACCTCTATACTCTCCGGTTATCACTGGGTTGCTGAACTTCTTTCTGGACATCTGGATTGTATCCATTGTGCACTTGGGGTCCAAAAGGAGGCATTTTTACAGTTGATCACAGAACTGCAGGAGATGGGTTTGAAGGACTTGAGGTTTGTGACACTGGAAGAGCAACTCACAATATTCCTATACACATGTGTTACAGGCCTCACTACCTGGCATGTCAGAGAGCATCTTCAACATTCAAATGATACTATTTCTTAGTGCATGGTATAAAATATGTCAGTCCATTCTGTAATCTAATGGTTAGGAGTAGTTACTTCAAAACAATGTTATTTGTCTTTTCCAGTGTGCCATTTTACACTCAATACATCCAACCTCCAACTGGAGAGTGTACCCCAGCAAAGATTCAATCCAATCCAAAATTTTGGCCATACTTTTGCAATGCCATTGGAGCAATTGATGGTAGCCATATTCCTGTCATCCCCCCCCATCCCTCTTGTGTGCACAGTACTGTAATTGGAAGGGTTTTCTCTCCCAGAATGCACTCTTCATCTGTGACTTTGATCTCAACTTCATGTACACACTCACTGGTTGGGAAGGATCTGTGACTGATGCCTGGGTTTATGACAATGCAATATCAACTGATCTACATATTTCTACTGGAAAATATTTGCTAGCAGATGCTGGCTACTCACTTTGTTCACAGCTCCTTGTTCCATACCATAGTGTTCAGTACCATCTTGCAGAGTGGGGTTGGGTGAATGTATGGTAAGTTTATTACACATAGTATTGATTTTTCTGGACAATCTAACCTTCTCCAGGCCACTCAACCACAAAAAACTTTTTAACCTTTGTCACACCTCAGCCCAGAATGTTATTGAACATATTTTTGGCATTGTAAAACATCACTATTGTATTCTCCTCCTACTGCTTGAATATGACCTTGAAGTTCAATCACATTTACCTGCTGCACTTGCAGCCATCCACAACTTCATTTGTATCAATGAACACATTGAGGATGATCTGTCCAACACTGCTGACAAAGACCCTTGTGGTGATGAGCACCCATATCAAGGAGGGAATAGTGTGGCTGTGATAGCTGTGCCAGTGAGGGTGATGAAGGAAGGGGTGGTCTTGAAGCAAGTACAATGCAGGACAATATTGCACAGTGTATGTGGGACAATTATCAACATGTACTATCAGCCCACCAAGATTTGGAAGACACTGAGTCAGACTTGATTGAGTCCATAGTCTAGTTTATCCATTGTACCCTATTTCTACTGGCTATTGCTCAATGGATCATTTGTATTGCATGTATATATGACTCTGAGTGAAAGACATTGACCTCCAGCCAACCTCCAGTGGTCACAAAGATGGGTGAGGGCTGATCCACTGCACACACTTGTTTCTTTTGAATCAACATGCCAAACAGACAAGGTTACCTGGTACCATAGTCAATTTGAAATACACAACAAGGGAGAATACAGTGGCAAGTAAAAAACAAGCATAACAGGCATTGCTCAACATAGAGGCTAGTACTAACCTGACCCAGCTCCATGCAGATTGTGCATCTTGTACAAATCAGTTACATACACAAGGTGCACATCATCATCTGGTAATGACAAGTAAGTGACAGCACAAGCAGAGTTGTTAGTAAACTGCATCAACATAAAACAGTGGTACTGGTTTGATATCATATTATGTTGACAGAGTGACTTCATTGCATCTCAGATGCTTTTGAGTGGGTCAACAAATATGTCAGTCATGGAATCCTTGAGATGGTGGATAGATGAGTCCATAGCATGGAGAGCAATGGTTGTGGCATTTTTCTGTTTGCCACTGCTGGTGACCACCTGACTGGCACCTGAAGTACAGCTCTGTTTGCTGCTAGGCTGGAGTGATGTTGATGCCATGGAAACAGGGGGGCATGTTGAAGAGAAAAGGAGGGAATTGCCAGTGCTGGCACCCAACTCATCTGGAGACATGGCCAACATGGGGTGTTTGTGAGAAATTGAGGTGGACTGGGACTGGATAAGCATGGGTGAGGGTGATGAAGTCAAGGGGGTAAGGGAGCTGATAGCAGTCACTGTGGATGTAATGGCATTGTTGATTAGCTGTGGATCAATATTGTGAAGGTCACCAGAGCCAGTGGCAGTAGGGAGGGATATTCCTAGCAGAGAAGCAGAGGGACTCAGCTCACAGCTGCCTGTATCATGAGCACTACTAGGGAGAGTTGAAGGAGCACCTCCACAGAAGGCATGGACACCAGTAGTGCCCCCCTCAGGAAAAATCTCTTCCATGCTCTCCAGATATTTCCAGCCACTTGTCCAGAATTCCTTCATGCCAGTATTTCCCTGAGGGAAATTAGTGCATATTTTATCAATCAATGTTAGCAACATACCTTTCTGGCATCTATGAATGCATCAAACATCACACTGACTGCAGGGCCTTCAATGTTGGCACCTCTGACATTGTCCCAATGGGCTCCTGATAGCCTGTGCCAGGTGCATATCAGTGTATAGGTATGCTTGAGCTATGAGTGGTATTAGCATAACTGGAAAGTTAGTAATAGAGTGTACTTACCTGTCCCCATCTATATTTGATGCCTTTCACATCCTTCACCTTGCCCTTGTGATAAAAGGGTTGGAGGTACACTGCTGCTGCACCATAGGTAGAGTCCTTGAAGTTTCCTCCATCTGTCCATTCTGAGTGATGTTGATGAAGATAATCTACAAGTTTCTCAGTTTCATTACTGGTCCAACTGGCCTTCATTAACCCTGTCTGATTACTGGGTTCTTCTGTTTCTTGAGCCATGATTGTAGACAGGGAGTAAAGGAGAGTAGGAAGACACTGGAGTTGTTGACCTATCTGCTGACAATGAGCATCAGCTTGTCAAAGATAGTGATTGACTTGAGGGAGGTCCATGGGCAAAGAGTAGGTTTACATCATTCAGTCTCTGAATCAATAATGAAGGGTCCAGCCAGAGTTTCAGCCATCAAGCAAACAAGAACAATCAATGCAAGCTTTTAACTTGGTGATTCTGAACAAGCTCTAAGTACTTTTCTGTTTCATTCTGTCACAAACTCTGACCATGCACCAAATAGCAAATTCATCTTGGAGACTTCATGGGGTCCAACTTCTGGAAATTCATTGACAAACAGCTTGCTACCATCTATATGAATCATGAGGATCTAGACAAAGCAGAAAGGAGAATTAGAATCAGTTGGTAAGCTTTTGTTTACCTGTGTTCATGGATGCTATTCTGACAACAAGATTGGTGTTATCACTGCAAGTATCTTCAAGGAGTGCTTGAAGGAACACAAGAAACTCTGTCCTCCAGAGAAAGCAAAATGTGGTGCATCCACACAATCAATGCCAGGGTGGCAGAGAGAAATGAGCTGGGCTGTCCAAGAAATGAAGCAATTTTCCAATGAAGAGGACACCAATGAGAATGGTGGGGCTGATGGCAGAGGTGGCCATGAGAATGGTGAGGGTGACACAGGAGAGGAATACTAATTTACAGCTCTAATATACTAATATGCTGACTCAACACATTTTCATATCTACAACCTTTGTCATGCATTCATGACTTGTTCACTGTACATCTTTTATATTATAATAGTCTATTTAATACATCCTGCATAATAAATAAATGTTGATCATGTTTTCATGAGGAGCATCCATGGATCCTGGGGTGATTCAAGCTTCCAGTGATCAGGTCTGGTTTTGCATGAACACAAGACAGCATCATTGTAGGCAAAAACACTTCCTTTCAGTATAGACTAGACCCCAGTCTATTCTAGACTGGTCTACATTGACATTTTGTCAATGATGTGTAATTTCAATGCTATGGTCTCCAATGCTAATCCTATGTGTGGCATGTGTCACCCTGACTACACACCAGTTTGTTGACCTCAATCTGACATGAAACCAATGGCATTCCAAGATTTTCTCACATGGGTCTGTCTCAATGTCCTTCCCAAAGTGGTGGTGTACCCTACCCACAGTTTCCCAACTACCTAATTTATGAGGTACCCAACCTGCAGTCTTTCACTCCCTCATGGGCTAATATTTCACTCATATCTAGTCTGTCAGACATGGTACTTATGTATGCATTTATGGCTGACTCATGTAGTAGTAGTATACCTACAAATGCTCAGCTGCACCATGAGACATGGGTTCTACACTACCTGGACTGACCATCCACTGGCCCATAAAGGACAGGTGGTTTCCACCTTTCACTGGCTGTCTAAGACAGGACAATGTAGGTACATTATGTGTCTGAGAAATGCAGCTGTTTTCACCACAGCTGCAGTACACTAGTCACAATCCATGTAAGTGTGGAGGAACTATTGCATTCAAGTCAAACATTTTTCAAGTGTTGAGCTGAGTCCATTTGCTTTTCACCCTCATCCACTTGTCCTTGATGGTTTTAACAACTTTTTAAGATCACTCAAAGCACTTTTCACCTCTTCAAGTGTTGAAGGCACTGTGAAACATGTACTGTGAGAGTGCTGGGGATATTTGAGATGTGACAATGACTCCAGTAGATAAATGTCCTGATTCAAAGGATAAACTTCATGCAGGATCACTGAAGGGTCTGTCTCAGATGCCAAGTGGTTATCAAAACATGCTGGGCAGCCTTCATACCCCACAACCACCTCCAGAGACCCACTCTCACCCAATTCCAAGTCCAAGTCCAAGTCAGTTTTTGCATCCACGCCTATTTCCACATCCACATCCATTTTTGTATCCATGTCCATGCCCACATTTGGTTCTGATTTTGAGCTCAAATTTAGTGTTGTATGTGTACCAGGTGAGCTTCTTAAAGTATCCTAGCTTTCTGGGTGCTTCATATGACCCTCAGGTTGGTCAAGATGCCCATTAATGAAAGGCTGAAATGGCATTAATACCTGACCACCCATAGAATGATTCAGGCCATGTTCTAAGGGCCCAAATAGCAGTACATTTTATCCATCCTTGTGCAAAGCATATGCAAAGCAACCATGTGGAGTTTATCTTGCAGACTTTCTGAGCCTATAGTGTTATTGATCAGGTAATGCCTCATCATCCACTGCAATGCCACCTCAAAGAACTGCCCATTGTGATTCCTCCCACAGGCTAGCTTATTCACCAACCCTAACCCACTGCTCACTCTGACCTTAAAACAGCATGGCAGGTAGGGGTTTTGGGTCAAAAGGGAAGGCTCCATCTACTGCCTCAAGCTTCAAGCCAAAGTTGTGAGTTACATGAACTGATCCAGATGTTTTTATGCTTTTTGATTATGTGGAGGAAAGGCAATCCAGGGCAGGTGATCATATGGCCTTTCAGGAAGGGCACTTCAATGATTTATTGCCCCTATTACAAATCCAGTCCAATGGCCACCATAAAACAGCAAAAAACTGTCACAATAAATGGGAAAGCATACACCTATTAATCTATCCTCATACTTAGTATCACTCATATTATACAAAGTTGAAATGGGAATACTATGCAGCTTCAGTCATTGCAGGAGGGTTGAGGCTTGCATATTTTGCAGAGAGGGGCACTGATATTGTCACTGTGGCAGGACAACTTGTGATGGATGAACTCATTGAGGTATGTATGTCTGGGCTTCTCTCCTGATACAATGTATTTTTCAACTATCCATTAGACTTGGCCAGAAGCTACCCAGTTCCAAAGCAAAGGCTTCAAGTTCCTCAAATGTATGCAATAGTTTGTTCCTCCTGATAAGGTGAGGGGTGCCAACGCACACCACACCTCTGGTACTCAAACATTTACTCAAATGCCTCAGGTCCCCATGTCAACACCTGGATTTTCCAACTTCATACAGCCACAGCATGCTACACCAACATTTCCATTGTCTTCACAACATCAGATGCCAAGGTTTTCATTGTTACAACCTCACATGCCATACCAGCCAACATCTGCACAATCCAGCACACAGTTTGCCTTCACACAGGATCAACTCAGGTCCTCTGGTCAAGCTCAAATTGTGCAGACAGCCTGACCAATGTGGCCCACTATCAACTCTCAGGTAACATGTGTATCCTTCCCTGTCCTTGCCTCTTCCCCTTTGTCCATCCCTGTCTCACCCCCAGCTTCTGCAATGACATCAACTGATTCTCCTATCACTCCATCTGATTCATTGTCTGTTAGCAGAAAGCACAAGACTGACACCAGTCACAAGTTGGGTGTCCCATCCACAGCAGCCTCTAGTGTTCAGGGAGGTACTTGTTTGTGAAAGCAACACTCTCAGATAGGCTTCATTCAAGATGTGATAGATGATCTCATGACTAATTGGAAAAGTGGTTGAAACCCAGCACCTGCCCTGGTTGAGAATACCAGCATGGAGCAAAAATTCAGGGAAGTATGCATGCTGATGTGTAGTCTTGAGAGTGGACTTTCACTGGAGAATAAGGCTCATTTGCAGGTACTGTTTGAAGAGAAACCCTCCACAATCATGGATTACAACAATGCTGCTGCTCTGTCAGACATTGAAATAAAGTGGTGGGTTAAGGTGAAGTTCAAGGTAGCCAGCTACAATGTCCCAGAATATGCAAATTTGGGGGAAGGTAACTAGAGACCTGTACTTTCATTCACACAATAACTTTTGTACTTTGAATTCTTGTGAAGTATAAAATAAATCACACTGCATTCATTTACAAGTTTGCATCAACAAAAACTTCAAGTTTGGGCAACAAAATTAATCTAACTGTTCCATGATCTGAGTCAATCCCCATCTCACATGCTCAGCACAGTAATCCTGCCACATTTGTGCCACAATCATGTCATGCAAGGCATTCATCTGCCTGCATAACTCACCATTCAATGGCACATCTTGCAGACTTCCAACATCACCAATTTCAGGGGCTAGGAGTAACCCATCATCTTCATCAACTGTGTCAGGATCTGGCATATTGTCACAACCACATGACTCCACAGCACTCTCACTACCCTTCTAGCACATGTTAAGGTTCAGCAAATTGATGAACTTAACACCTTCAGCACCAACACTCAAACCCTAACCCTAGAATGAAGGGAAAGCAGCTACTCTTGTGGCATGAGCTCTTGGTCCAGAGCCTTTCAACCAATAAGAGATTTATGTAGATACCTCAGAGTAGAAAAGGGATGAATTGCAAAGGAGACAAAAGATGGGGAACTTTCCCATCTTCTGCTCACTCTAAATACTACAGAACTCATCCATATCCATAAGTAGAGAACAATGGTAAAAGTACAGCTGTCCTAGGAAACAAGTCCAATAGAGTCAGAGAGATTAGATGTGTTTGGAAAAATGTCATTGACATGACACTGACTTGACATGATGTGACACATCAAGCTATAACTCATGAGAAGTGAGTCCATGACCAAAGGATAGGGGCTACTCCTGAAAGCAGGAAAGGGGTAGCCCTGTATGTTTGTAAGTAAAACAATAGTAAAGGAAAACATACAGGATGTCTGTGAAGTGTCTGTTGGATGAATAGCAGTCATACAACTTCAAGAGAAATACATAAGAGAAAAGGAGAAACAGTCTGGGCATAAAATCACCCCCCCTCATGACTGAACATCCCAAGAAGTCCATGTGTTTTTACATCTGGCAGAGTCCAGGCTCCAGTACAGCCATTTAAGCTGATGCTCTCATCTCCAATGGCCCAGTCACTGACAGTTGTAGCACCAATATGAATAGAATGGGTGCTCTTCTGGGATGTCCATCTTCCTGGTGAGGTAGTACCAGAGCTGCAGGATTACCAGGATGGGGAGAAAAGCCAGGCTCAGGAGCTGGCTGGTAGTGGTGACTATGTTGTAAAGGTGCCAATTGGTGCAGTCTTTCCTTATGGCCATAAAAAAGTGGGTCCAGGGGGCTGTGCCATCCCTGGTGACATCATTGAGAAGATCTGCCATAGTGGTGGCAGTTTGGACAAAAGCAATATCCTAATAGTTGTCAGGGTTCATCAGAGAGCCTCTTCTGAGGCTGGAGGTGGTGGTGGCAGAAGTGGGAGATGGGGAGGAGCCTCTGACAGCAGGTTTATGTAGGGTGGAAAGGATGTGAGGTCCAACAGAAGGGTTGTTGTCTCTGGAGAGGTCCACCAGAGGGGATGAGCAATCACCCTCCACATGGGCTCTCCTTTGGCACACAGGGCATTGCAAGCTTCAAGGTCACAGCAGAGCAGGAGAATTCAGGGGAATTCCCAGAGGACCTTGATGGGCAGCCAGAAAGGAATCAAATGTAATTAGTAACATGGGCCTGTACATCTCATGGACAAGCCTTGTTATTTCCATTTTTGCTTCCATTGCTGTGATGACATCATCTCCCATGAGGTTTCTCTTGTTGCCACTAACCTCCATCCCTGTGAGATCAGCAATCACTCTGTGACTTACTCTCTGTCTGATTTTCTCAGCATCCTGGAAGACCTGGGATAGCATTCATAGACACTTGTGGTCTGATTGTACTCTCCATCTGAGTGTGTCCCACAACTCAAAGTTAGTAAGCACCTGCACATAGCTGATGAACTCATTGACTGTGGGGGCACTTGATCACAGTAGAGTTGGGTCTCCAGAGAGAGAGGATGAGGGTGAGGAGGGGGTGAGTTCAGAGGAACTGTCACTACCTTCTGGTTGTATCCTTAGAGTGTAAAAGTGGACAGGAGAGGGGATGGGGGGTATTGTTACACCACTAACATTTTCTTTATGAATAGACTCTCTACTGACTCATATATTCAACAGACACTTTGTGGACTTCTAGTATATCTTTCTCCTCTCTGTTTTACCTTACAAATGTATCAGGAAACTGCCATTCTTACCCTTCAGCACATTTACCCCTATCCTTGTGCACATGACCTTTATGCATTGTGTTGTGTTGTACTTGTACTGACTCATTTCTTCATTTCATATTCAATGGATACATCACTGGTTCCTATGACTTGAAACTAATATGCAGACTACTTGTACTATTAGTGCAGTACACTTACACATACAATTTCCATGTAGTACTTAGAGTGCAAGCAAAAGATGGAATTCCCCATCTTTTGTCTCCTTTGCAATTCACACCATCTCTATCCTCTTGTACCAACAAGGACTTAGGGTTTGAGAAGACCTCTGGACCAAGAGTTCTGCCACAGAAGGAATCACTATACTGCTAGACCCTTAGTACAAGGTCCAGGACCTCTAGGGTTAGGGTTAGGATTTAAGTGCTGGTTCTGAAGGCATTATGTCTCTCCAAGCCTTAACAGAAGATGAAAGATCATTTGTCAACTGTCAACACTCTGTTGCTTCAAGCAGCAGTCACCACCCTTAACAACACCTCTGTTGATATCAGCAGTATAAACCCCTATATCTTATGGTGTAGTCACTCCCCTATCTATGGATAGTCTATTGCTCATGTCTCCACACACCCCTAGCACTACTGCTCTATAAATGGATAGTACCTGCTAGTCCCCTTCTCAGCCACCACAGTTAGGAAGTTCTATGTACAGTCAAGCTCCTTCTCTTCAGGAAAGTCCCAACCCCCTGTTCTGAAGCAAACAAGTAACCCATCTGAAGGTTTCAGCCTAGGACTATCAACTCCCTTGCCTCTGATCTCCCAAGGTCTAGAGGACAACTCTACCTCAGAAACAGAACAGCATGTTCCTGGCATATTCATCACTGGAACATCATCCCCTATATGAGTAGACATTGGTCTGTCACAGGAAGATTCTAGCTTCTCTTCTTACAGAGAACAGAAGAATCCAGATTCAGATAATGATTTGCTAATAACCCCAGTGGTTGACCCATTATCACATTCAGTAATATTGGAGAAGTCAGACTTTAATCTACCTGATATCCAGGAACAAGTGATGGCCAATCAAGTAGCAGAAGCATTACAAGAAGCTTCAATCACAGACCCATTCAAGGGTTGACAGCCATCATCAGCTGAAATAGTATACTGGTACCAAACCCAGGTATTCAGCACTGTCAAAAAGGATAAAGGCCACACCCAAGGACCAGGAGGAAGTGGTCATGACTCTAAGGGCAATGGTAAGACCAAGGGCAGAGAGCTAGGGCTCAACAAACCTGCCATATTCAATGGCAACCATCAAATGTATTTTGGATGGATAGTATCCATCAAAGTCTAGGTATGAATGTGCATATCTATGATACTGACAAGAAAAGGATCAGTTTTATCCTTTCCTTCATGGACAAAAGCTCAGCCCTCTCATTCAAACAGTCATACATCATGCAAAGTACCTCAAAGGAATACAGAGTAGCATTCTTCAACATGCTAGAGGAATTTGAAAAGAAAGTGGAAGATTGCTTTCAAATAGGTGATGTAAAATCAATGGCACTAATCACACTGTCATCAATACAACAAGGAAAGCATTCTCTCAATGAGTACATTGCTAACTTTGAGAATTTGCTAGCAAAAGCCAGCTTGCTAGAAGATGATGTAGCAGCTGCAACTTTCTTCAGAAAGGGGCTCCACCCCTTAATTAGCTGAAGAATCTTAGGATTGGGTTTGATCTCATTAACAGTTTCCAAATGGAAGGAAGCTTCAACATGTGTATGGGCATCAATGACCACTATGAGAATGTACAAAGGAAAGGCATCAGACACTAACAAAAATTTCTTGTGGAAGAATGAAGGCTACAACACAAAGCCAAACCACTACCACAAAAAGGAGAGAGACCCAAATGCTATGGATGTAGACATGGCAGTCAAAGACAACAAACACTGCAGAAAACCTAGAAAAGCCCATGCATGCTATAACTGTGACAAGGAAGGTCACTTCACATGTGACTGTCCAGAACTGAAAAAGGAAAGGTTCCCCAAGAGCTGAAGCACCCAGATAGAAGAAATTAAAAAGGAGTTGGAACATCTAGAAAAGAAAGATGCATCATCTTCAGATTCCAGTGCATCTTTGAAGGATTTTTAAAGGGGCAAGCTTCTGCCATGGCTCATGCCCCCACTATTGAACAATGTACTTTTAGAATAGGTGTTCTTGAACAAAGTGTAACCACCATGTGCAAATATGAAAAAGAATTATGTGTCACTTTAATCAATGGATCAGCCTATCTAATTGAACATGGCAACTCCCCAGTCAAAACCTTGATCAACTCCAGGGCAGAGACAAATATTGTCAATCAAAGAATGGTTGAAAGAGAAAACCTCTCAACAAGGAAAATCAATAACCCATGGAACCTGAGAAGTGTCACAGGAAAAACAGATCAAATAGTAGATCAGATTGCCACCTTCAAAGCCCAGGACTGGGGTAAGGAAATGAGGATCTGAGCTTACATAACAAGAATGGGTAACAGCAAAGGTCTCTTTCTCAGAATGCCCTGGCTAAAGGAGCACAACCTGATCATTAATTGGGAAACCAGAAAGCTCATTAGCTGGGGGACTGAAGGCCCATCCAATGTGAAAATAAGAAAGACAACAATATCAATGGAACTAGAAGCCATAACAAAAAAACAAGAGGTAGTTCTTCCAGAGTGCTACAATGACTTCAAAGGGGTATTTTCAGAGAAGAATGTTCCTCTCCTGGAACATAGGCCCTTCCTAGATCATGAAATAAAGCTAAAAGATGATTTCATCCCTAGAAAAGGAAAAATATACAAGTTAACCCCTGGACAACTCAAGAAGCTGGACAAGTTCCTCAAAGAAAATCTTGCCTGTGGAAAAATCAGGCCATTGAAGTTGCTTCAGGTGGCTCCAGTTTTCTTTGTTGGAAAAAAGGACAGTAAACAAAGACTAATCCAGGACTATAGGTACCTAAACAAGCATATGATACTAGATTCATACCCCCTACCTGACATCAAAGAGCTACTTGACAAACTTGCTGGATCAAAGTACTTCACCAAGTTCAATATCTGGTGGGGGTTCACAAATATAAGAATAAAAGAGGGTGACAAATGGAAAGGAGCCTTCATCATGCCAAGAGGGTTGTTTGAACCCTTGGTAATGTTCTTCAGGCAGACTAATTCCTGCCCACCTTTCAATGTTACATGAACACTAAATTCTCCAGCATGATACACAGAAGGAGAAGCATAATATTCATGGATGATGCCACCATCCATGCCAAAACAAAGGAAGAATTATGGAACTGTGTAATCAAATTTCTGAAAATAGCAAAAAAGGAAGGACTTCAGCTCAAAGTGTCAAAGTGTATTTTTGAAACAGAAGAACTTGACTTCCTTGGGTATATCATTAAGGAAGGATCATACAAACTATCCCCAATAAAAACAAGGGCAATAAAGAAATGGCAAGTACCCAAAAACCTCAAAGAACTGAGAAGCTTTTTAGGTTTTTGTAACTTCTATTGGATGTTTGTCCAAGGCTTCTCTCAGGTCATATGGCCCCTGCACAACCTCAGCAAAAAAGACATACCTTACATCTGGGGTGCCCTGCAACAGGAAGCTTTTGAGCTTCTCAAAAAAAAGCTCACTTCAGAACTGGGCTACTGGATTTCAAAAAGCCTTTCATAATCCACACCAATACCTCATGGTTAGGGACTGGTGCAGTCCTCAGTCAAGAAGGGCTTGACAAGCTGCTTCACCTGTGCACATATCTTTCTCAGTCCCTAACTGGAGCAGAACAAAACTTCCAAGTTTATGACTTGGAATTACTAGCAGTCATATGCACTCAAAAGGAGTGGCAGACCTACTTATTGGTGCCCATAGCACCAACAGTGGTGTACACTGACCACCAAAATATGTCGTATTTCAGAGAACCCCAGCACCTCACCCCCCACCAGTCCTGCTGGCAGGCAACATTGCAAGCCTTCCCACTGCAACTAGTCTATATTAAGGGCAAGGTAAACATCCTTCCCAACATCCTCTCCCACATGGCCAACTTTGAGGCTGAGACCATGCCCCCAGTCACTCTTCTCCTGGAATCATTATGGTTCCTGGTTGAGGGGGGGTAGGATTCCACAAAAATCCACATATCTCACAGTGTATTGCTGGTTTACAACTGGAAACCATTGAAATTCCCAACACCATACAGGCCTCTTCAAGACTGTTGATGGATAGGTGCCTGTCTGAGGAATCACTAAAGACCACTGTCAACATCAAATCCATATTTAACCTCTCCAAGGAGCTGATGAGTAAAATAGAAGCCAAAACCAAGCACCTAAGAATAAAGGAACTTGGTGCTAAAAACACTAATAAAGGAAAAATATACATAAACAAAGAAAGAAGAAAAGAAGTGCTAAAAGAATACCATGACCTAAGACTGTCAGGGCACCCAGGAGTAAAGGTGATGACAAAGAAAATGACCCAACATGTATACTGGCCTAGAATGCACACAGATATCCAAGAATATGTATCTGGTCAAGTGGCAAGGGTATCCTGATTGGGAAAATACCTGGGAGCCAGCAGAACACTTTAAAAACACCTCAGAAGCCCTCTTGGAGTACCAATGAACCCACCATCTCCCTCTCAGCTACCCAGAAACTTCACCCAGAACATAAATGTCTTCAGGCTACAACACACCAGACAACTGCCACAAAGATATCTATGAAGCACTACTTCCCCAGCTCAATGACCTCACTGACCCCTATCTTGCCCCACCTGTTCCCCATGTCCATTCCACTAGATTGACTCCATGATGGCATGAACCTGTTTGCAACCTCTTCTCTTTCTCAATGGCACACACAGCTCCCCTGTATGCCACCACAAGCCCTGCTCAGGTCCAAGGAACAGCACCCTGCCAGACCTCCCACAGAGACAGAGCACCTTGTGTGCACAGGCAGTGCAGTACATGTGTCATACCTGTTAAGGCTCAGAGAGACTTAATGCCTTCAGAACCAGTGCTTAAATCCTAACCCTAACCCTAGAGGTCCTGGACCTTGTACTAAGGGTCTAGCAGTATAGTGATTCCTTCTGTGGCAGAACTCTTGGTCCAGAGGTCTTCTCAAACCCTAAGTCCTTGTTGGTACAAGAGGATAGAGATGGTGTGAATTGCAAAGGAGACAAAAGATGGGGAATTCCATCTTTTGCTTGCACTCTAAGTACTACATGGAAATTGTATGTGTAAGTGTACTGCACTAATAGTACAAGTAGTCTGCATATTAGTTTCAAGTCATAGGAACCAGTGGTGCATCCATTGAATATGAAATGAAGAAATGAGTTAGTACAAGTATGACATGATGCAACACATAAAGGTCATGTGTGCAAGGATAGGGGTAAACATGCTGAAGGGTAAGAATGGCAGTTTCCTGGTACATTTGTAAGGTAAAACAGAGAGGAGAAAGATATACTAGAAGTCCACAAAGTGTCTGTTGAATATACAAGTCAGTAGAGAGTCTATTCATAAAGAAAATGTTAGCAGCATAACATCACCCCCCCCTCAAGCTCAATTGCCTTGATTGTGCTGTCTGCAGCAGCTGACAAAGGGCATAAAAGGCTCCCAGTAAGGCCTGGACTTGTCATGCTCCCACCTCTGGTGTCCAAGCCTGTTGCAGTCAAAACACTGATACCCAAAGAGTGGGTGAGCAGGTGGGATGTCCTTCTTACTGGCTAGGTAGTACCAAAGGTCCAGAGTTACCAGTACTGGAATGAAGGCAAGGTCTGGGAGTGGGGCCATAGTAGTGATAGCATTGTACAACCTTCTGTCCAGTTTGTCTGTCTTGATGCTCATGAAGAATCAGGCCCATATGGACTGGTTGTTTCTGTTGTGAGTGACTATTGCATCTGCCATAACAGAGGCAGCCCAGATGAAGTTGAGTCTGTCAGTGAGGGTGGATGGGACAGGAGTGATGTTGGCCATGGGCTAACAAGTGGCAGTAACTGGGGTGACAACCAGTGGGGTGGGTTGGGAGGCAGAGGGTAGAGGGGCAGGATGAGCAGATTGGACTTGAGGGAGTCCAGAATTGCTGCTGTCTGACAGGAAGTCCACCAGAATGGGTGGGCAACATCATCCTACATGATCCCTTCACCTGCATGCTGGGCATCTTGGTCATTGAGGAGCTGGCATAAGAGGGTGTGGTAATGTGAGAGTACTGTCAGGAATAGCCAAGGTTGCTCCTTGATGCTGTTTGAGAAAGGAATCAAAATTTATTAGTAAAGCTGGTCTGTAGAGATCATGAACCATCCTTATGATTCCTTTCTGATCCTCCAATGCCTTTAATATATAATCTCCTGTCACCTTCCACTCTCCATCCAGCATATGGGTGTTGGTGAGTTCTGATACCACTGTCAAGCTTATATGGTGTGTGATCTTCTCAGTGTCCCAGAAGACCTGGGACCCCATCCATAGACACTCATGCTCTGTATGTGCTCTCCATCCAAGTGTGTCCCATGATTTGAAGTTATTAAGCACCCACATGTAGCCAACAAACTGGCTGATGCTGGGTTCATTAGCAGGGGTCAGGGTGAATGGTGGTGGAGAGACATTGGGGGTTTCATCATCAGAGCTTGAGTAATAATATGGGGTGGGGTCCTGTGGTGAACTGACAGTGATAATGGGGGGGAGGGGGTATGACCCATGCTTCACACTGTCTTGTCTGCCAAGCCCCTTGCAGAAGAGCATTGGGGCCAGTGACAGGGGGAGCTGTGTGGGCTGTAGGTGTTTGGGGGTTGTGAATAGGTTGGTGCTGCTGACTATGGGGGGTGGACCATACTCAGGAAATAGGTGGGGTGAGATAGGGGTCTATGAGGTCATCTGTCCATTCAGCAGATAGTAAAGCCTTATAGAGGTTGTCATGGTGGTTGTCTGGGGTATTGTAGCCTGAAGACATTTACAACAAGGTGCTGGCAGTATCTGGGTATGTGAGAGGGAGCTGGTGGGTGTGTTTGTATTCAGTGAGGGCCTGCAGGGCATTTTTAAAGTCTTTAGCAGGCTCCCAAGTGTTTTCTGAATTGGGATACCCTTGCCACTTGACCAGATACTTCTGCTTTTATCAGACTGACTTGTATTTGAGAACCTTCTCAATTTCCCACTCATTGTGACCATTTATGACTTCAGGTGGTGGCAGGATAGGGGGACTTCCATTGATCAGGGTGATGATGTATCAAGTCAGTTTGCTGGTGTGGAAGACATCATGGATGTGCCAAGATCTTGGAAGCTCCAATCAGTAGTTGACCAGAGACACCTTTTCAGTAATCTCAAAGGGGTCATACTGTCTAGGGGTGAGCTTCTTCAAAGGCATGTCTAAATGTAGATTAGTGGCTTCCAGCCAAACCTTATCTCTGACTTCAAATTCTGAGTATCTGCACCCTCTGTGTTTTCTAATCATAGACTCTTGTGCATTTTTGTGAGTGATGATTGCTGTGTCATGCACTGCAGCAAGTTTTTCTAGTTGTTCCTCTGATAGGGGTGCATTCTTCAGAGGATCTGATGGATAGGGGGTTGGCTTGTAGCCATATAGGAGGAAATAGGGTGTTTGCCCATGAGTTGAATGGATTCAGGAGTTATGAACAAACTTGGCATCCATCAGATACTGAGACCAGTTATCCAGATCCTTTCCTGCATACATCTTTAGAAAGGTGCTGATTTCTTGATTGATTCATTCAGTTTCCCTGTTTGACTGAGGTCAATATGCTGTGGTTGCTTTCATTTCCACTCTAATTGCTGTGTATAGGTCCCATGTGAAGGCAAAGACAAACTGGGGTCCTTGATCTGAGATGATTGCCTCTGGGACACTGTGCCTAGGGTATACATGAGTGTGGAAAAGGTTAGTGATCCCTACAGAATCAACAGTTTTGTTTGTGGGGAGGAAAATGGTGGCCTTTGTTAGGCCTTGATCCACTATGGTCAGTATGGCATCATTGCCTCATGACTTGGGGAGATCTGCTTGAAAGGGTAGGGGGATTTTGACATGTCATGCAAGGTAATATGGGGCATGGTCAGATGTGTGTTGACCTTATTTGCCTGACATGTCATGCAGCCTTGAATGTACAGTGGCTCAAAAAACTGTCTGCATGTTTGCATGTTTTACATTAGTTATGACTAAACGCGATAACCCCTAACCCTAGCCCTAGCCCATGAGTGTATGGAATGGCATACTTACTCTTGGCTTTCTATTGGTCCATGAATCAAGTGATTTGGATAGGAATTGATAGAGTAGCAGCCATTTGGAAATGACATGTCATGCAGACAGTTGTTTGACTTAAAGTTTTGATTATATATATTGACCCTGGCATGCTGTGATATCATTACATACATCCATCAAGGGTTCTATTATGTTACCTTTATGTAATGAGTATGATCCAACATATATAAACCCCACCACCCTCTGCTCATTTTCTCATCATTATCATGAAATCCATTTCCACCTCTCAAAGACAAAATATCATCTCTCTTGCCTCTCTTGGCCTGTCTACTAGGAAGATTGCCTCACAGACTGGTCTAGGGAAGTCTACAGTATCCCAGGTTCTTCAGGAAATCCAACCAGAGAGGCCTAGGCTTCATGGTGGTTGCCCTTCCAAGCTTTCCTCCATCAACAAAAGGGCCATTGTCCAGCAAATCCTTACTGGCAAGGTCAAAAATGCTGTTCAAGCCACTCATTTCATCAACTCTATTGTTGATAGTCCTGTTTCTTCTCAGACAGTGAGGAATACCCTCAAAAAAGCCATTGCTTTCTACTGGTCACAAGAAGAAGAGGTTAGCCTTTGCTCTCAAGTATCAGCATTGGACTGTGGAGGACTGGAAAAGAGTTATATGGTCAGATGAGACCAAAATCAACAGGATTGGGTCAGATGGACAAGAGTATGTGTGGAAAAAGAAGGGTGAAGGGCTTATTTTCAGAGAGGTCAAAGATACAGTCAAGTTTGGAGGAGGTTCACTCATGGTTTGGGGATGTATAGGGTGGAATGGTGTTAGGGTCTTGAGTGAGGTTGAGGGAAGGATGGATGCTGAACAGTATGTGGCCATTTTGGAGCAAGGGTTGCTTCAAAGCATGGAGGAATCTGGAATTCCAGAAGATGACATTATCTTTCAACAAGATAATGACCCCAAGCATACCTCTAGAAGAGCCCAGAAATGGTTTGAAGAGCAAGATATCAAGCTTCTAGACTGGCCTGCACAATCTCCAGACCTCTCCAGACCTCAACCCAATTGAACACACTTGGAATCACCTCAAAAAATCTCTCTCAGGTTATGAGAGTGCTTCTACAGGAGTTCATCAATTGTGGGAAAGGGTGGTAGTGGAGTGGGGGAAGATTTCTGTGGAAGAGTGTCAAAAATGGATAGGAAGCATGCCTAGAAGGGTTGAAGCAGTTATCAAGGCCAAAGGAGCTCATACCAAGTACTAGATAGTTGGATTTTTGTAAAGTCAAAAAACTGTCCACATGACATGTCATTTTCAAATGGCTGCTATTCTATCAGTTCTTATCCACATCAGTTGATTCTTGGACCAATAGAAAGCCAAGAGTAAGTATGTTATTCCATACACTCATGGGTTAGGGCTAGGGTTAGGGGTTATTGTGTTTGGTCATAGATAATGTAAAACATGCAAACATGCAGACAGTTTTTTGAGCCACTGTACATTCAATATATTATCTTTTATCTCTTACTTTGCCCTCAAGTGAGCTCCTAGCCAACAGGTTATGAGCCCTGCTTTTGTGCTGTAACCAAGAGCTCACTGTCTACATCTACCTACTAACAAAAGAATTAACCTTACCATCCCACAACTATGTCCAGGACAGTGGCAGACAATTTTGTAATCATCAATCCCATGACCAATGACACAAAAAGGGCAAGCGCTCAAGTAAGAAATCTCAGCACAATCTCATCCTACAAAGTAGATACACTTAAAGACAATAATTGGCATGCATGGAAAATTATAATGCAAAAGTTTCTATGCCTGCACAAGGTCTTTAAGTATGCTGAGGGCACTTGCCCAAAGCCAAAGGAAATAGAGAACAACCCCAATAGCAAAACCAAATTAGCAGTGTGGGAAGAAGAAGATCTAATTGCACAGACCCTGATATTAACAAATATAGATGACCAGCAAATGGATCATGTCATGCATGCTGAGACAGTGGCTCAGATGTGGGAGAGCCTGAAGCTAGCTCATCAGACATGAGGCATTCAAACAGCTCTTATTGCAAAGAGAGAACTACTGAATGCTAAGTGTTCTGAGGGAGATAGTGTCCCAGTCCACATCAATAAACTCAAAAGGATGCAGAATGACTTATCAGCCATGGGAAAACCCATGCCTGATGATGAATTCAAAGATATTCTATTACTTAACATGCTGGAATCCTGGACTACATTTACAACATCATATATGGCAGGTTGGATTGCCAGTAAAGGAGTAGAATCTGTCACTGTTGAAGAACTCACTTTGGTATTAGTAGATGAATTCAAGCATAGACAAGGAACTCTGCAAAACCAAACATTATTTACTCAACAGAAAGTAAATAACAAATGGAAGGAGTCTACTAAATTGACTTGTAGTATTTGTGGTAGAGATAACCACACTACTGACAAATGTCGTCATAAGGGGAAACCCAAATGCAACTATTGCCACAAACCCAGTCACACTGAGGATGACTGCTGGAAGAAGAATGGTGGGGGCCCAGCTAAACGAGCCAAGTCTAGGCAGGCTAATTTTGTCTCTGGACTGGACCACATATTAAATTCATGTGACACACAGGAGGATGAGCAAGTACTGCTCATGGATGGGAACTGGACATCCAACAGTAGAAGTACATATGATAGCTCATACAATGTATCCTATGAGAGAATAGATGAACACATTGAATTTTACATGTGGGTGGCTGACTCTGGAAGTACAGTACACCTAGCAAATGATAAGAAACTATTTAAGGATATGACCCCTTTACAGAAGTCAATTTGAGGAATAGGGGACCATGCCATAATAGCATATGGCACCAGCACTGTTGAGTTACAGGCATGCATTGGTAATAAGACTTCCATCATTACCATATGTGATGTACTATATACTCCAAGTGCTGTACATAATCTAATCCCACTCACATGCCTAGACAGAGATGGCAGCTTCTCTGTCTCAGGGGGGAGGACAAGTGAAATTATACAACAAAAATAAAATTCTATTTGCTATAGCTAATTTACAAAACAGAATATATACTCTATGCATGCACTGGCACATACCTGGGAAGACTGGCACCAGTGCTTTGGACACATTGGAGTTAAAGGACTCCAATGCCTCCAACACAATAAGTTAG
Organism: Scleroderma citrinum; assembly: GCA_029372045.1. Taxonomy (NCBI): domain Eukaryota; kingdom Fungi; phylum Basidiomycota; class Agaricomycetes; order Boletales; family Sclerodermataceae; genus Scleroderma; species Scleroderma citrinum. Next base: position 2,088,214 of record JARFMN010000007.1, on the reverse strand, counting down.
TTGAAGGACTTACTGTAATGCCATCTCTGATCATAGATTGTTCTGCATGTATTGAAGCTAAGCAATCTAGAATACTGTTTCCATTAACATCAGAAAAAAGAAATACACATCCAGGGGAAATGGTACATACAGATGTGTGGTGACCCACAAGGATGGAAGCCTTGACTAGGTGAGCACGTTGGTATATTCCTTTATTGATGATGCAACCCAGTACTGTGAAATCTGGTTCATGGTTAATAAGAGGGAAGCATCAAATAAATTAAAAGAATATCTTACCTATCTTGAGCACCAGCTAGAGTGCAAGACAAAGGTTGTGTGGGCCAACAACAGAAAGGAATATGTTAATAATGAAATGTTAGCATGGTGCAGAGAAACCAGGATTGACTTACAAGTCACTGCCCCATACTCTCCAGCACAGAATGGCATTTCTGAATGTTTCAACTGAACCTTAGGAGAGTTAGCCCATGCAATGAGGATTGCAAACAACTTACCTGATTTCCTGTGGCTGGAGGCTGTTTCCCATGCTGCATATGTATGCAACCAGTTGCACACCCATGCTCTTGACAGAGCAACTCCCTATGAATGGTGGACTGGACACCAGCCCAACATCTCTCACTTGGAGGAGTTTGGCTGTCCTGTTTGGATAATGAAGGAAGGAGTTAGTATCAACAAATTGGATGCTAAATCAGAAAAACATACCTTTGTAGGGTTTTTGGATGGACCACATGCTGTCAAGTTCTATGACACATGCATGAGGTCTATTAAGACCTCACACAATATTCATTTCCTAAACAACCCAGTCAGTACAACAGAATGAATGGACAACTCACCAGATGGCATACCATGCGAGGGGGAGTTGAGGCCTAGTGATGTGCCAGATACTGTAACTAACAAAAAGTCTAGCAAAGGAACAGTCAGTGTCAATAAACAGAAATGAACAAATGAAGGAGACACTTACCAGCCAAGGAAAAGCAGCAGACCCAAGGTAGTAAAGAACTACTGGGCACTAAATGATCCTATGCCAGAGTTGTCAGAAACAGAGACTGATGACTCACCAGAACTAAGCCAGGATCCTAGTGAGGATGAACCCACAGACAGCTCTGAAGAACAAGCAGAGTTAGTATATGCAGCACTAAATGAAAGTGTCAGCTCACCAGATAACCCAAAGATGCTCAAGGAGGTGTGCAAATCCCCAGAATGGCCAGAGTGGGAAAAAGCTGTCAAAACTGAAATAGATCAGCTACACCAAATGGGGACATGGAAATTGGTGGACTTACCAAAGGGTAGGATACCAGTTTCCAATAAGTGGGTCCTGGTTCAGAAATACAGCAAAGAAGGAAAGTTAGAAAAATACAAAGCACATTTAGTAGCAAAAGGGTACTCACAGATACCAGGAATGGACTATACAGACACATTCTCACCAGTAGTGAGACTAGAAACAATCCAGGCAATATTAGCATTAGCAGTATCCCAAGACTGGGAAATCCAACAAATGGATGTCAAAGGTGCTTACCTAAATGGCACACTAAAAGAAGAAGTGTATATGAGGCAACCCAAAGGTTTTGAGGACGGTACACAACACATTTGCTGCCTAATAAAAACATTATATGGGTTAAAGCAGTCCAGGAGAGAATGGAACTTAGAACTTAACAGGCAATTAATAGATGCAGGTTTTAAGCACCTGTGGTCAGACCCCTGTGCATATGTCAAATGGACCATGGAGGGAATAGAAATCATTACTGTATGGGTAGATGATCTCCTCCTCTTCACATCAACTCAGGGGCTTATGACATCATTGAAATTGCAACTACAATCTATGTTCGAAGTTATGGATCTCGGAGATCCCAAGAAAATTGTTGGAATAGAAATCACTCAAGACCATGCCAAAGGGACTTTATTCATTGGACAAACTAAGTACATTGAAACTGTCCTACAGGCACAGGGACTCAAAGGTGCAAACAGTGTAAAGACACCAGTGGACACAAAGGTTCAGATGTTTCCAGATCAGGAAAAAGAAGCATCATATGACCAAAATAAGTATGCTTCTTTGATCAGATCTCTGATGTATGCCATAGTTGCCACATGGCCTGACATTGCCTATTCCATAAATAGACTAGCCTCATTCACCTCAAATCCAGACCTCAGACACTAGATTGTGGCCAAAAGGGTACTAAGGTATCTACAGGGCACAAAGGATTATGGAATAATGTATAGGGCAGACAAGGGCAATACTACCACCCAAATATTTACAGGGTATGTAGATGCCAGCTTTGCCAACACAGGGAACCACACTTCCATAAGCAGTTATGTGTTCCTGGCTCAAGGGGGAGCCATTGTTTGGGGCTTGAAGAAGCAAACCTTAATCACACTATCTACTACAGAAGCAGAATATGCCACATTGGCCAAATGTACTCAAGAATGCATATGGTTAAGGAAACTATATGCTGAGCTAGGGTACAGACAAAAGGAGCCAATAAAAATTATGACAGATAGTGAAGGAGCTCAAGCTTTAGCATACAATTCCCAGTTCCATGCCAGAACTAAGCACTTTGACATATCTCACCACTATACACATGAGAAGATCACCCAAAAGAGGATTGAAGTGTGTCATTGTAGAGATAAGTACCAAACTGCTGATATACTAACTAAAGTGCTACCTAGAGACAAGCACAAGAGACATACTGCAGAGATGGGTATGACCTCAGCTTGAGGGAGAGTGTTGATATCACAAAGTCAGTACCAGGTGTCCTGAGAAGGAAAGAGAATAGTATAGACTATTCTAGTAAAATAGCTACAACATGTATATAAGCCTGGTAGATAAAGGGTGCTAAGTACATTCAATATATTATCTTTTATCTCTTACTTTGCCCTCAAGTGAGCTCCTAGCCAACATTACCCTCTGGAGATCTGTTTGTAACACATATGTATTGATATCATCAGGATTGTGGAGGTGGATGACATTGTGAATGCAGCAGGCAGCAGTGGGCAACCAAGATTGGATCTCCATCTTATACTCAGGTGGGCAAATGAGAGCTTTGAAGCATCACTTTATAATCCTGAAGTTATGCTTGATATTATTCTGAAGCATGGCATGGCAAAGATTAAAAGGTTCTTTTCTGTTCTTTGGCCTGTAGGGAATATATGAGGATCAAATAACAGGATATAGTAGTACTTACAATAGATTTGCTTGTCCCCACTCAGCCAGATGATAGCATTGATCATGATATGATACAAGTAACTGTGGGGTTGATGGAAATCCTGCATCAGCAAGATAATAGCAGCTGTTAGGGATAGCCAAATCCTGCAAGCAGGCATTGTGATAGACCATGACATTAGCTGCCAATCCCTCCCAGCCTCTGAGAACATATGTAATAAGATCATTGAAAGAGCATGCAATGAGACAGTTTTGAGACAAAAAACCCTTCTGATTGCACATAAGATCCCACTCACTGGCCAACAGCACACACACAATATGTGTACCATCAATAGCACCTATGGCATCCTTGAAATAAGGATAGAATTTGGGATTATTGGTGATATGATTGGGGATCAGTGAATCAGCTCTGGGAAGGTGAACATTGTTATGGTCTCACCGTACCACATACGCTTTTTCCTTATCATTGCATTTATGACTATCCAACAGACACTTCGTGGACATGACGAGTACGTTCTCCTGTATTATTCCCTTCTCTTTTTACGATTACTTCTGTACTGGGATATCGCCTTTCATTACCTTCAGGCGATTTACCCTTGCTTGTCATGTGACTGATCACGTGGCTTCCCTCGCACGTGACTTGATCATGTGATTGCGACGCGTCGCAGCACGGACATCATTCAGTTTCCCCGTACGTCTCTCCTCATGTTTTCCTGTGCTTTCCCTTTCTCTGTGCACAGTCCAATCATGTACATTGTCCACTTAGAGCGTACTAGGATTGCAGTCCACAGTACATATGCTTATGGACATGCCTGTAGTATATAGAGTGTGGGCGGAAGATGGAATCCCCATCTTTCATCCCCTTTGCAATTCGCTCTTCTCTGGCTTCAATTGTATCTCTGTGAACGACCAGCTTCAAGGAGCTCCGGACCAAGGGTTCTCAGTCGTCTTTCTAGCCAACGAACCTTGAGCGACGTGGGTGCGTCCCAGCTAGGGTTAGGGTTAGTATTTAGGCGCTGGTTCCAAAGGCATCACGGTTTCCAACCGTAACAGAGGACGAAAGATACTCGCCCAACGTCGCTGTCTTCCTATGGTGACCCCTGATGTCCTCCTATGTCAGTCAACAACCCCACGGCTCTCCCGCCGTGCGTCAACACTCTGTTGGCCTTGTGCCACAGTCAAGCCCCTATACTGGTTAAGGTGTAGTTACCCCTAACTTCCAAACAACAACTCTAGTGCTACTTACCCGCATGGGCTGTACCCACTAGTCACCCCCTTTTCTAGCCCACCACGGTTAGAAAGTTTTACGTCAGGTCGAGCTCTTCCTCCAGAAAGTTCCGACCCCCTGTTCCCAAGTGGAGCAGTCAACCGTCCAAAGGTTTCGGCCTAGGACTTTCCACTCCCCTGCCTCCGCTGTCTCACGACTCAGAGGACGACACTACCAGAGAGCCACACGTCCCAGGAGTATTCCTCGCAGGGATGTCCTCTCCTATCCACGTTGACAAAGAAGTAGTCGTGCCTTCCCCTGTCGATCTCGTTAGCTACCGAGAACTGAAGGAAGCTGACTCGGATACGGACTCTTTAGAAACGCCTATCGTTGATCCGTTATCCCACTCAATAATCTCAGATATCCCGATCCCAGATCTCAAGTCACGCAACATGGCGGACACTTTAGCGGAGGCCTTGCGAGGCAGCTCCATCAAAGACCCCTTTGTAGGGCATCAACCATCACCAGCCAAAATAGTCTATTGGTACTGCACCAAGATATCGGCAACGGCCCAAAAGGGTAAAGGTCGCACTCAAGGACCAGGAGGTAGTGGTCACAACTCTATGAGTGATGGTAAGGCCAAGGGTCGCGAACTAGGCATGAACAAGCCGGCCATATTCGATGGCAACCATCAAGTGTATTCCGGATGGATTACTTCAGTAAAGGTCTATTTAGGAATGAACGCTCACATCTATGATACAGACGAGAAAAGAATAGGCTTCGTCCTTTCTTTTATGGACAAGGGTTCGGCCCTGTCCTTCAAACAATCCTACATCACGAACGCCACTGCAGGAGACCTCGGTTTCCACTTCTACGACTCATTCGCGGAGTTCGAGAAGAAACTGGAAGGGTGCTTCCAGATTGGCAACATCAAGGCAATGGCGTTAATAATGCTGTCAAGCATCCAACAGGAGAAGCATTCCCTTGACGAATATATCACTAACTTCGAGAATTTGCTAAATCAGGCTGGGCTTCTCGAAGATGACACCACAGCAGCCACTTTCTTCGGAAAGAGGCTCCACCCCTCTATCAGCCGAAGAATATTAGGACTGGGATTAATCCCGTCAACGGTCTCCGAATGGAAGGAGGCATCAACAAGGGTAAGAGCATCGTTAGCGACGCTATGGATGTACGAAGGCAAGGCCTTGGACTCCGATAAAAATTTCTTATGGAAAAATGAGGGTTACAATGCTAAACCTACTCATTATGCTCCTAGAAAGGACCCTAACACAATGGACGTCGATTCCGCAACCAAAGACGGTAACCGGAACAACAACAACAACTACCACCGACAAAGAGAGACGCGGGTATGTTTCAATTGCAACAAAGAAGGACATCTCACAAGAGATTGCTGAGCACCCAAAAAGGAAAGGGCAACAAGAGTAGAAGAATTAAGGAAGGAGTTGGCGCATCTAGAAAGCAAGGACGCATCCCCTTCATCTTCTGGTGTGCCCTCTAAGGATTTTTAAAGGGGCGAGCTTCTGCCGCAGCTCGTGCCCCCAATACTAAAAATTGTACACTAAGAATAGGAATCGTTGAAACTGATGTACGAACAACTTATAAATACGAAAACGACTTATGTGTATCATCCATCAACGGTTCAGCCTATTTAGTGGAACACGGCAACATAGCGGTCAAGACTCTGATAGACTCAGGGGCGGAGACCAATATTATTGACTACCAGGTAGTTGAAAAACAAAACCTGTCAACAAGAAAAATCGATCAGGCATGGAACCTGCGAAGCGTTACAGGAAAAACCAATCAAATGATCGACAAAGTATCAACCTTTGTCATGAAAATATGGGGCAAAGAAATGAGGGTAAGAGCCTATGTGGCTGCAATGGGTAACGGAGAAGGACTCCTACTGGGCATGCCATGGTTGAAAGAACATAACCCGATTATCAACTGGCTAACCAGAAAACTAATATCTTGGGGCCCCGTAGAACCCATCCCACCCAAAATCTCAAGGACTTCGATATCGACAGAAATCGAAGCCGTCACCGAGAAAAAGGAAGTTACGCTTCCAAAAGAATACAAAAACTTTGTGGAGGTATTCTCCAAAGAAGATGTCCCACTTCCGGAACACTGACCCTTTTTGGATCATGAAATCAAATTAAAGGAAGGGTTTGTTCCGAAGAAGGGGAAAATTTACAAGCTAACGCTGGAACAACTAACCGAGCTTGATAAATTTATAGACGAAAATATGGCTTGTGGAAAAATTCGCCCATCAAAGTCGCCGCAAGCAGCCCCGGTATTCTTTGTCAAGAAGAAGGACGGAAAGCAGCATCTTATTCAAGACTACCGCTACCTAAACAAGCATACGGTCCTCGACTCGTATCCACTCCCCGATATCAAGGAATTGCTAGACCAATTAGCCGGTTCCAAGTATTTCACAAAGTTCGATATTTGGTGGGGGTTCACAAATATATGAATCAAGGCTGGCGACAAGTGGAAAGGAGCTTTTGTCACGCCCCACGGTTTATACGAACCACTGGTAATGTTCTTCGGTCAGACAAACTCACCGCCCACTTTCCAGAGGTACATGAATACCACCTTCAGGAAAATGATCCATGGGCAACGATGCGTCATCTTCATGGACGACGTGACAATTCATGGACAAACAAAACAAGAACTTCGAGAACGAACCCGAGAATTCTTGTCAATTGCAAAACGAGAAAATCTTCGACTAAAGCTGTCGAAGTGTACTTTCCAAATGGAGGAATTAGACTTCCTGGGGTATGTGATCCAAGAAGGTTCTTACAAACCTTCCCCCATCAAAATGAAGGCTATCAATGAATGGAAAGTACCGAAAACACTAAAGGAATTAAGAAGCTTTTTAGGTTTCTGCAATTTCTACCGAATGTTCGTGCAAGGCTTCTCGCAGATTGCCTGCCCACTGCACGACCTTAGCAAAAAGGACGTCCCCTTCATCTGGGGCCCCGATCAAGAAGTGGCTTTCGAAGCGCTCAAAACAAAATTAACTTCAGAACCGGTACTGTGCCTACCGGATCTCGCGAAGCCTTTCATTGTTCACACTGACACCTCTTGACTCGGTACCGGCGCGGTCCTTAGTCAGCAAGGACCGGATGGAAAGTATCATCCCTGTGCTTTCCTCTCTCAGTTGTTGAGTGGTGCTGAGCAAAATTACCAAGTTTATGACTTGGAACTACTTGCGGTAATCCACGCTCTTAAGGAGTGGCGAACTTACTTGCTAGCGCCCGTGGCGCCTACGATGGTTTATACTGACCATCAAAATATGACGTATTTCAGAGAACTGCAGCAGCTAACGCCTCGCCAGTCAAGGTGGCAGGCAACCCTTCAGTCCTTCCCCTTGCAAATGGTATACATCAAGGGCAAGACAAATATCCCGCTGGACGTTCTCTCAAGAATGTCAAATTTCGAAGCCGAAGAATCCCCGCCCACAGTGCTTCTGCCAGAATCTTTATGGTTCACGGCTGAGGGGGGGGTGAATATCCAAAACCCGCGCATCTCGCGCTGTTTCGGTGTCTTTTCGCCGACAAACCCTAAAAATCCCGACCACCCACAGGTTCCCTCGAGAACTGCAGCAGACAGGTGCCCACTTGAGGAATCATCAAAGACCGCTGCTGCAGGCGCCAAAAAGGTTTACACCCTCTCCGGGGAACTGATGAGTAGTATACTAAAGGATACAGAACATCTGCGACTAAAGGAACTGAACAACCGAGACAGAAACAAAGGAAAAATATACGTAAACGAAGAAAGAAGAAAAGAAGTGTTAAAAGAATATCATGACCTTCGACCTTCCAGACATCCCGGAGTGAAGGCAATGACGAAGAAGATGACATGACACGTTTACTGGCCGAGAATGCACGCTGACATTAGGTCATACGTTAGAGGCTGCACGGTATGTCAAGCAAACAAGGTCAACACACACCCGACGACACCACCGATCACCCCGCATGACGTGTCAAAGTCCCCCTTCCCCTTCAAACAGATCTCGATCGACCTCGTGACAGATCTCCCTGACTCACATGGCAACAACGCCATATTAACCATAGTCAATCAAGGATTGACTAAGGCCGTAATATTCCTTCCCACGAACAAAACGGTAGATTCTGTCGGAATTGCTAACCTCTTCCACACGCACGTGTACCCCAGGTTTGGCGTCCCCAACGCAGTAATCTCCAATAGAGGTCTGCAGTTCGTGTCGGCATTTACTAGAGACCTCTATGCCACAATTGGGATCGAAATGAAAGCAACCACGGCATACCAGCCACAGTCCAATGGTGAAGCTGAGCACGTCAACCAGGAAGTCAGAACTTTCCTGAAAATGTACACAGGACACGATCCCAACAATTGGTCCCGGTACTTGGCAGATGCTGAGTTCGTCCATAACTCCCGAATCCACTCCACCCACGGGCAAACCCCGTACTACCTCCTTTACGGCTACGAGCTGACCCCCTATCCCACGGACCCGATTGGGCACGCTCCCCTTTCAGAAGAAAGACTTGAAAAGCTAGCCACTGCACACGACGCAGCCATCATCTCTCACAAAAATGCGCAGGAGGCAATGCTAAAGAAGCACGGAGGAAATGGATACCAGGAATTCAAAGTCGGAAACAAGGTTTGGCTGGATGCCAGGAACCTCCATTTAGATGTCCCTTCGAAGAAGCTTTCCCCAAGAAGGTACGGACCGTTTGAAATAACCGAAAAGGTATCAGTGGTCACTTTCCGATTGGAGCTTCCAAGAAGCTGGCACATCCACAACATTTTCCATGCCAGCAAACTGACTCCATATGTCGTCACTCTGATCAATGAGTCAACCCCTATCCCAGAACCTCCCGAAATCATCAATGGCCACAACAAATGGGAAGTCAAGGCTATTCTGAAGCACAAAACACACCGAAAGAAGCAGAAGTACCTAGTCAAGTGGAAAGGATATCCAGAATCGGAAAACACCTGGGAGCCCACAGAAAACCTTATAAACGCGGCCCAGTTGTTGGCGAAGTACCAAACCACCCATCGCCTGCCGATATCCTACCCCAACAACTCAGCCTCTCTGTAAATGTCTTCAGGCTACATCACCCCCGACAACCGCCACGAGGACGTGTACCAAGGCCTTTTCGATGAACTACCCTCCCATGATGACCTCACCTCCCCATTCCCCGCGTTACTCCTGCCTCCAAGAGTCAGGTCTGCAAGGCACCCCCGTGCCCAACCCCTTTGCCACCCTGGTACACCTGCCACAGCTCCCCCGGTCACCGCCCCCAGTTCATCTAGGGCCCGGCATTCCAGGCAGCGCGAAACTCGGGTTGTACCCCCTCTCCCCTCTGTTGTCCCCATCTCTGCGTGCGGCGAACCAACGCCGTGTCATATTGGTTCCACTGACACTGCATCCTCTGATGACAGCTTGCCTGCTGCCCCATCTTACCGTATTCCAGCCCCTGTCCGCAACCCCGAACCTACCATCGACGAGTTCGTCGGCTATGTTCGGGTGCTTAATAACTTCGAGTCGTGGGACTCATTCGGATGGCGAGCACCAGTTGAACATGAATGTCTACAGATGCTGTCCCAGGTCTTCAGGGACATGGAACAGATCGCACGCAGAGTTAGCGAGACAGTAATCTCAGAGCTAGCCAACATACCACTCAGTAACGGAGAGTCTAAGGTCACAGGTGAAGAGGTGATAAAAGCAATGAGGGACCAGAGTGGAATCATCCATACAGTGCATGACATCAGTGGGCCCGGACTGCTAATAACCTTTCAGTCCTTTCTCGATCAACGCGCCGGAAGAGCCTTGGCTCTTCCCGTTGGTCATCCCACACTACCGAGGCCTTCTACGCCAACTACTAGAAGAGCAAGATGCCCTCACTGTCGGAAACGGTCCCACCTGGGACAGCCTTGCCCATCCCGCTTGGTGGACCAGTCATCAGATGACGGAAGTTCTCTAAGCCCTCGAATCCGATCTGTGCGCCCCGGTCCTCTACCCACCACCCCCAGGGCCACCTCCGCGGCGGTTACTACCGTGACCACCGTGGGTACCACGTCCGGTCTCCCCTCCCGTCCTCCCCTTGCCAATATCACCCCCGTTCCATCCGAACTCGCCAATAGCCTCAGGTATGTACAGGCTGCGTCCGTCATGGCTGATGCCATCATGGCTAGAACCCGAGACGCCCGGAACGCGTGGAGCCGTTTCTTCATGGCAGTCAAAACGGACTCAGTAAACCAGCATTTCTACAATGCCACAGCCACCATCTCCCCACTCCCGGATGAGGCGTTCGCACCCATCCCGGTCGTACCGGACCTCTGGTATATGCTGGCTGGCAAGAAGGACGTGCCCCCGGGTCACCCGCTCTACGGGTACCACTGCTTCGAGTGCAACTGCTTCGGTCACTGGAAGTGGGACCACAACCCCAACAGAGCTTATTGGGAACCGGGCATGCCGTTCACAGGTAGACGCAACAACGATCAGGCCGCTCGAGCTTAGAGAGGGGGGTGATGTTATGGTCTCACCGTACCACGTACACTTTTTCCTTATCATTGCATTTATGACTATCCAACAGACACTTCGTGGACACAACGAGTACATTCTCCTGTATTATTCCCTTCTCTTTTTATGATTACTTCTGTACTGGGATATCGCCTTTCATTACCTTCAGGCGATTTACCCTTGCTTGTCATGTGACTGATCACGTGGCTTCCCTCGCACGTGACTTGATCATGTGATCGCGACACATCACGGCACGGACATCATTCAGTTTCCCCGTACGTCTCTCCTCATGTTTTCCTGTGCTTTCCCTTTCTCTGTGCGCAGTCCAATCATGTACATTGTCCACTTAGAGCGTACTAGGATTGCAGTCCACAGTACATACGCTTACGGACATGCCTGTAGTATATAGAGTGTGGGCGGAAGATGGAATCCCCATCTTTCGTCCCCTTTGCAATTCGCTCTTCTCTGGCTTCAATTGTATCTCTGTGAACGACCAGCTTCAAGGAGCTCCGGACCAAGGGTTCTCAGTCGTCTTTCTAGCCAACGAACCTTGAGCGACGTGGGTGCGTCCTGGCTAGGGTTAGGGTTAGTATTTAGGCACTGGTTCCGAAGGCGTCACGGTTTCCAACCGTAACAAACATATGTGTTGTATATGCCACCCTCTGAGAAAGCATGGACCATTTTTTTAAAATACCTGGATAGTATATAAATGCATGGGGGAGAAGATTCAGGCTCTTGTGCACTCACTGTGTTATGGTATCCATTGAACATTGAAATCATTCATCAAGAAGCTGAGCTGACAAGCCTGTCACCATTCCATACAAGAAAATTGCAAGCTGCTCTTCTAATGTGACATTTCTTGAATCCTGAAAGCCCCATTCTTGAAGAGTGGATGTGAGCTTGAGAAAGATATGTTTGTGGACACCAAACTGGTTTCTGATCCACCTGGGGTTTCCATTAAGCAGTTCATCTACCCATGCTTTGCCTGTAAGCCAGATGTGTGATAGGGTTTGGGTTTGGGAGCGTTCTGCATAATAGCAATCACAATCTTGCATAAAGCAAGTACAACACTGACTGTTTCATCCCCATTCTGATTGGATCCATGGTAGTCTGACAATGCTTGGCCATAGCACCAGCCTTGATAATGATAGTATAGCCAATCAACTTGGAAGTCTGCTGAACTCCACACAGACTTCCTTTGCATATGTTTTGCACAAGGACAGGTAAAATGTGCTGCTGTTTGGGCCCTAAGCTAGTATAGAGCTTAGTTGAAGACCTTAGTCAACATTCTCTTTGAGAGGCAAGTGAGACTTAGATTCTCTTTCTCCTCAATCCCAGGATCTAATTTCCTCTTCCTTGCCTGATGGCCAAGATTGGCAATGGCTAATCGTACCTTCCTTGGCTGCTTCGGCATGTGGCCTGCCAACACGCCTGGAGGATATGGTGGAGTTGTGGCGAAATTTGTGTGAGAAATTTGACTTAACAAAACCACTGTAAATTCAAAAAACAAACTATCTACTCCTGCAACACAGCGAATCTCGACATTTGGAAACGGAGAAGATCTCAGCGGTAACAATTAAAACAACTTCTCCGTGTCTGATTTTTAATACTTGCTATGTACCATTTTGCTATACATTTTTCCTAGTTTCATCACGTTTTGTCACGTTTTGAGATGTGTCGAAAGTGCTCGAGGGCTACCTTAGTTGACGTTAGCAAATGTCAACCCGCACGATATCTGGAGGGCATATCCTGCCTCCCAATCCAACGTACATCGACTTCCATGTATCAGACGGTGATCCAGTGCAGTGGCCTGAAAATACAACGCGCCTCGTCGACAGCGAGGGTCATGTCAATTACATGCGCCCAGTTCCCCTCGACGAAAGTCTCTGTATCAAGTGGAGATGTGAAGTTGGTGCAAGTTTAGCTGTCCAGCTGAAGAAACCTGGTGCGTCGATCTTGTAGCGAAGACGTTGATGATGGGTAACTTACCATGAGTGATGGGTGAACTCACAGCCGGGCCCTCGTATGTCTTGCGTGGATGGCCAGAGGGGTACCAAATGTTTGATCACAACAAAGGCCCAGCAGGAAATCCACGACATGATGCATACCTGATAGGTAGGGGGACATTGATACCAGCTCAGCAAAACCCTCACTGTACCCCTTCTCCCTACAGGCTCTTGCCACGCCAAACGTTTCCGTTCTGTCCCAGAATTCATCCCCCATGCACTCTGGCTACTCACTGATCCCACTCTCAATCGCACCAATTGCCAATGCAAATACTGTAACAAAAAGCCACAACGTGAAATCACTTCCTCAATGGGTCTTTTGCCCAGGCGGTCACCTCTTACTAGTACTCCCTCTACCCGTCGACCCTTACCTATTCCAAGAGCCTCTGTGAATTCTGCTTCGACGTCGGGTCTATCACGTCAGGCTCGTGATCGCGCAAACCCCTACGCTGCGGTTCGTCGGGCGCCTCAGCCTATCAAACATGCCCCTGGTCCAAAACAACACATGGCAAGGGAGCGCAATGCCGACCTTCGCACAGCCTACGCAGAAGGAATCGAATTGCGGCGCTGGTTCAGAGACGGGGAATTGCTGTGGTGCGCTTTGAACCCTCCTATCCCCGGCCTTACAGGCGAGAAGGACTCCATCACGTTTTGGCCAGGTTTAGTCGAAGAAGCCAAGATAAGGTCAGATGCAATAGCGAAGTCAAAGGTCGAAGAGGGCGACGCCACAAAGAAAGACGAACCCGATTCCACTATGAAGGACGGCAGGAGTGACTCCCGAGCACTGTTAGATACCGACCCTTCGGATTCCACAGCAAATGAGGAAGAACGACGTGTTCCGTGGACAGTCGTACAAACACTTTGGTACAAAATGAAACTTCTGGGGATTCCCTACTCTTACAACATTCGCGCTGACCAAGTCCTACCATACCAAGCTCATGCACCTTCTGACGAACTGATACAAGCAATCCACCAGGTTCCTTTAGAACAGATGAATACCGACACAGACTCCTTCAAACCCACTCCTTCGACACAATTCGTCGAGGCTGCCCCACCGTTCGCGCTCGCAGTACAGATTGCTGCGAACTTGGCCGGTTATTGGTCGCCGACAGACGACTGGGACTACAAGTTTACTATCCCCCCTTCCCCACCTCCTGCAAAACCTGCGAATGACAGCACGTCTTTGGATTCCGTAATGAACGCGAGCATGACCTTCAATGCGTCGCTTGCGAATGCCATTTCAAGCTTCATCTCTGCATCCCCGACCCAAACGGTTATACAGACGCGCTACCAGGGTCTCTGGTGGGGTGCTGAACGCATCTGGACAGACGAACTTGTACGATTGAAGCTTTCTCGGTCCCAAATCGCTCCACAGGGTGCAGAGAATATCCTTGCTCCTGCTGAGCCATCCCGCAAAGCGATTGAATATGCCCGTTCACTTGACAATGGATCGGGCGAAAGTGAGGGTATTGCAGGTGCAGCTGGAAGAGGTGCATTCATGCTTATTGAGGGACTTTACGTGGTGGACGTGCCGAAAGTGAATGGGTCTTCTGGGAAGGAGTGCAGGGTATCAGGTATGCTGTATGAGCTTGTGGATGAGGACTGGGAGGAGGGAGATGGGGTGCCAGGCAACGGTGGTGATGGCAATGGAAAAGACAAGGCAATTGAAGGGTCAACCGAGACAGGAGCTTCTATAGATCCTGCCGACGGTGCTTCCGTTGATGGTCAATCGGGATCACAGCTCACAGATTTTTTGGCGACCCCTTCTAAATCAAGGCTGCGGAGCCCGAACGAACAACTCTCACGACCGGCTCTCTCATTACCATTCCCGCTGCCTCCTGCACCAGAGGGATTCAAGTTTAGGCCTATTCTCACACCAGGATACGAGGCTGTTCTTTCTTTGAATATCATTGCTGGACGGTACTATCCTCGCCTGCTTCAGCACCCATTACTGGACAGTTATGTCGAGAAGGCCCTCGATGTTGAAAGCGGTGGTCTTGTTGAAGCCAGTCAGCTGTGGGCGTTAGAGGGACTGACGCCCGGATTCTACAATACGATGGATCCGGAGCGATGGCGGCCTACTCGAGTAACAATGGTACGCGATGCAGACAAGGAGGCGCGTCGAGGTCTAGAGGAACACTGGCGTACAAGGGCCAGAGAAAGAGAAGAAAGACGAGCCACAGAGGTATTATACCTTTCGCCGGGAAAGCAGTTGCCAGGGAATGTGGAACCGAATGTAACGGCTCAAGCGAAGAACAGTTCGATGCAAGTGGATGCGATGGAGGTAGATTCTTAGCGAACTGGGTGGTGATTAATGGGTGTTGGTTGGCATGTCGATTTACAGTTTAATGTAGTTTTCCATGTTCTTTGAAACAAACAACCTGTTGTATCTCTCGACACGATTGAGCAGCAACAACGCCAGCCTTGAACGACGACGACCAAGCTACTAGATTGCACCGGGAGATCCGCCGTGTCTCGTCGCACCTGCTTGATCGCACCAACGAAACACATGTCTCTACTCTCCCCATCCACCGCACCATCGACTCCACTCTCCCAGTACCATTCTCTCGACCCTTCACCCTTGTTGGGTGCAAGCACTCTCAGCATACCGTCGTCCGCGTCATCCTCGTCCAATGTTTCCCTGACGACAGCAGACGAAGGTGAGGGCGGATCATCCGAGTAGTTTCTCTTGCCTTAAGGCAGCTCATGTCACCTCGTTGTAGAGAATATAACCATCACTCCGAGTCGTTCATTGTTTCCAAAGCGAAATGGCAAGCGCAAGAGCCAGGAGTGAGTCAGACTTGTTACTCGACGTCGTGGCAAGCAGTACTTAACAATCACTAGGGATATCCGGCTACTTGCCATCCTAACACACATCACTGAGCTCTCCTATAGCATATCGGACATTCAGACACGTATCTTTGGTGTGTAATCTGTAACGTGTCAATCGCCACTAAGATGAAAGCCCCGTGTATCTCACAGAGATCCAAGAATTGCGACACAGACCTCAAACGGATGGAGGAGTAGATGCCGCTACGACCGCTGAAATCGACAATGCTCTCATGTCTATGACCGATCGTCTAGAAGCTATCGACCGTGGTCTCAAGACTGTCAACGACTCAATAGCACCCTTTCGGTCAGCAGAACACGAACGGTTAGACGACACATCGGAGCGTGCTATTGTTCTCAAGAAACACACAGCATTACTACGAGAATGGGATGCAGTACAACAAGAGACGGAAGAGCTCCAGCAGGAACTGAAGGAGGACAAATGGATCACCGTATTCCGAACTGTCACAGAACAGGCCGATGGGATGATGGCTAGTCTAGAGAAGGCTGTCAACAAGTGTCAGGTAAGCAGTAAAATGTGATGTCCGGTAGCCCTCTTCTGAGGAATTCCAAGGATTTCATACGACAAGCATACAAACGCGGTGGGGATGGTCTATCTCGTGCCTCGTCCAGCTCAATGCGCTCAGAGAAATCCATTGTGACCCTAGAAACATTCAACAGCCTCATAGGTTCCTTCAGTGCCAAGAAGGAGTGAGTCTGATGGACGTGCCCCTCGTACCCCAAACTCACCAGCTTTTCAGACATTATGTACCTGCTACGACCAAGGTGCTTGCGATCATGGATAACGGTGTACGGAATCGTGTCACCAAGAATGGTGAGGCGCTCCGAAGGCATGCCGAGGCTGCAAAGCGATGGCGTCTCCTCCAGGACCGTATGAATCGCACAGAGAAAGAAATGGAAAATGTCCGAAGAATGCTTGTTGGTGCAGATCAAGCACCTAGTGAAGCGGGTTCGAGTTCAACGCACACTGCCAATGGCTACCTCGCAACTCCTCCGAGTGGATCACTGAAGAGCAGTCGTGCACCTAGTCGTGCAAGCAAGGCTACGATCGCCACCAGTACACTCTCAAGGTCCATGTCACCGCTAAAGAAGTTTGCAAAGAAGCTTACTGGGAGTATCAAGTCGCCTGTTACGCCGCCTGACTCCTTACCAGTGTCGCGAGCGTCATCGCAGTCACAACAGTCACAGACTCCTTCGGAACCAGCGAACAAGATGATTCGACGGCAACGCTCTTCCCTCTTCTCGTTCGGTAACAAGGGCACGCCTCTTACTCCCGAAATCAGGGGTCATAAATACAGCCAAAGTCTTACCCCTGAATCTTCTCCAAAGCGACTCGATACCAGTACCACCGCTAAACAAAAATCCTTAAAGCAGCCTTGGAACCCCTCCACTAGGGTTGAGCCAGATGTTCAAGCAACTGTCAAGGCTATGCCAGCTAAGCGGCCAACTGCGAAATCGGTTGTTTCGCAAGACCACGCACCACTAGCGCCTTGTACACCATCACATCGAAGTTTGTCGCGTAGTTCCAACTCGAATACCTCGTCACGACCATGGTCCCCCATCAATTCATCCATCTCTACTGTCCCATCATCCAACCCGTCGATACCTTCTCTACCGATACCTTATCGTCCTCCATCACGTGCCCAGACTCCTGGTCTAGGGACAACCCCACGTCCTCGACCCCGCACTCCTAGTGGCATTCCCGTTCCTGCACCCTCTATACATTGGCGTTCTGTATCGGCACGTCAGCCCGGTGCAGATGACGATACCGATGAGGGGGAGCTTACACTCATGCAACGCGCCTTCTCCCCCACGCTCACTCACTCTACCTCATCACCCGGTACCTACGGAACATTGCGGTCGACGACGCCAAGCGCATCCCAGACACATCCTCCACGACCACCCAGTCGGTCGAGGATACCACTTCCAAGCGTGCACATCTCTTCGGAGTCCCGGCCTTCATCAACGCTGTCATTCTATCGACCTGAGAGCCCGTTGGATGCAAAAAAGGGCGGTATATCACCTTTCAGAGCACAGACGCCCGAGTCCGCATTGAAGGCGAGGGCACAGCAAGTTCCGATACATACGGGAGTGCGGCCCACCGCTCGGTCATCCCTGCCAGGTGGGAGAGTACCCCCATCAAGCTATCGCGATGCTTCTACGACGCGTGTGCCATCCCGCCCCGGCTCACGTACGGGTGCATACACCCCTTCTCTTGACTCGCACCACCCTATGAACATATACGTCCCCGCGAACCCCAAGGACCCCCTTGATGCCGAGGTAGCGGCGATCGTGAACTCTATTCCTCATGGGTTGTTCATTGAGCGCGTTGATCCACCGCTCAAGACCATCCCGAAAGAAGGAGAAGAGATCAGAGCATCGTACGCCTTCTCGAATTCGCTGGCGAGGAAGGTGGTGACGTGTCGTCTTACCACTCTGACGCGTTCCGGAGGCAGGTCAAACGGAGAGACGACCACGAAGAAGGTTATGTGTCGAGTTGGTGGTGGTTGGCAAGATCTCCAGCTATACATGCTTAACCGGCAAGCAGGCATGTAGAACTTTATTTCCATCTCATGGAACAACGCGCAATGTTACGAAGAGCCATGATCCATCCACGCACTCTAGAACCTTGGTATTCCACTGTATAGCGACCCATCCATGTCTGTTCCCAGTGTTTATCTTTTAACCGCCTTCGATGTTCCCATTTACAATTCACGGAGTATTTTCATCGCTTTTTCCACTCATGTGTTTATGTCCGTCATCACGTTTTCCTTTCCATCGCTCCATCAATTTACAGCACATCGTGTCATTTGTTTTTCCGTGCCGTCGTAGCTTTGAGAATCTGGTACTTATATGCTCATATATTACATGAATGCAGACTTAAGCCACTGGTTTAATGAACAGGATGTAGCGCTACCATCCCATGTAGCGCCTCAAGGACTTGAAATGCAAGCTTACAAATGAGTTGTACAGTATAGAAAGACCGGCAGCGAATGATCAGCAATTACACGTCGTTAGTTAGGAGGCATTTTTAAACACGTTGCTTTGAGCCCGTCTCCACTCCATCTTGCAACTTCGACCAGGAGCTCACGCTTGTTGTCCATCGCAGTAGAAGATCGGAGTTCGTAGAGCGTTGCTGGATGTTCGCGTTTGTGAACAGTCAGGAGGATTGACACTGCATAAAGTACTCACAGAGATTAAAGATAAACGGCTCTGCAACGAGCACAGACGCGGGGGATTCACGCATAGCTGATTCAAGGAGTTCGATACCCTGGAAGCATTGTAAGACGTCGGAAAACGATTCAAAGCTGGAAAACTTACATCTTTGACTCTTCCCTGAGCGAGCAAAGTCACTGCGAGGTTGTTCGTCGCCTATTAGTAGCAAGTCTTATCTAAATCTTCCATTCACGAGACTCATAACATGACATACCGTATAGTTTTGCGGGTCGTGCTCAAGCACCTTCTTCAACGCTGCCTCTGCGTGGGACCAATCCCCAGTAGCAGAGCACATAAGGGCAGTGTTCATAGCCACGGTACTTTCCCCAGCATCGACACACGAGGCAACGATGCCAAAATGTTCCGCTGCCTTCTGCAAGTTTCCAGAGAGAAGATGCACACGTCCTACTGCAGAATGGATGGAGTGCGACGCCGTAAGGGGGCCAGAAGGAGAAGGAGAAAGCCGCTGCATGCATAATGGCTCCAGGAGTTTTATGGCAGCGTGGTAGTCTTTCATCTCGACGAGCTGACTGGCGATCATGAGGCACACGCGGGCAGCACGCTCCAGCCACATCGAGAGGTTGGCTTCTGCAGTGGTTAGTGTTTCATCGGTTTCGTCGATGTCCTCCTCGGGTGTCTTTTGCTCGGTTTCTTGGTTCTGATCTTCTACTTCTACTTTGCCGTCCTCATCTTCGTCCTCCTCTTCCTCTCCGTCCTCATTCTTGTCCCCTTCCTTCTGCACACTGCCCTCATCTTCATCTCCGTCCTCATTGCTGTCCACTTCCTTCTCCACATCTTGCTGAGACTTTTCTCCTGTCTTTCTCGCTGCTATCACCCCCTTTAGCTCCCGTACTCTCTTCCCCTCCATCCTTGCGTTGGCTTTGCACCCGACCAACAGTCCAGCCAGCATGTCAATATACCCCTTCACATCCCCCGCCCAGTAACGCACACGGGCGCGCAGCACAGAGAGCTCAAAGGGATATGCAGAGAGCATGTCTGGTGCATGTGCCGGATGGACGGCGACCTGAGCATGGGAGTGGGAGTGGGGTTGGAGATGGAGATGGGACGCCTGAGCATATGTAGGGAGAGGAGAGAACCTCCGCGTAGGCGTTGATGGAGGCAGGGAGGCGTGCGTACCTGCAGGTGAGGGTAGCGCAAATTGTGCATGCACGCCCACGGGGGACATCGGTATTGGACTGTGAAGCGTGCTACTTCCGCCAGCCCCGAGTGCAGCAGTTGATATAGGTACGGCATTCAGGACGGCGAAGAGATTGTCGCATTCAGCAGAGGCTTGGTTTGTGAGACGGAGACGGGCAAGGGCGGATAGTCGGAGGGACCAGAGCTGAGTGGTGAAGTTGAGCACATGCTGGTATCATTATACTCGTAGGGCGGGGCAACGCCAGCGTCCAGCTTTACGCCGCTAGATGCAAATACTCACGTCCAAGATACGAGACAGGTCTTCAGGGTCACTTGCAACGATCAAATCGCGTGCCATCTTGGCGAGAGCTCGCCAAGAATTGGACATCTACAAATGCAGAGGTCATCAGCACCTAGGGTTCTCCATTTGACTCCGATAGGGTTGATTGTAGTTGAAATGCCATCGATGCAAGCTCTAACTTGAGTATTTATTTCGTTGTGCGAGATCGCTACACAGAGGAATACAAGGACCCCCTCTTGGGGTCGACGTACTCATACAACAAGAAAGAGAAAACAAGCAAGGACAGTAAAACGATATTAGAGAATGTGAGTAGAAGATAGAAATGCGTTTTGTGAGGACAAGTACCAATAGACAAAGAAAGCAAGGGATAAGCCAAAGACGATACTCACGACCATCTCGTGCATCTCCCGTGAATTCCACTCGCCCGTAACGTCCCTCAGTGGCCTCCGTTCGGGCGGAACGTGTTTTGTGAGTAATGCGCCCAAAGGATCGGTCTAATAACCAGTCCAGCGTCAGCGATGAATATAAAAAGAGGATAGGTGGTGACTGTGATGTGATCTGTTCACCGCGGCAGGCTCGAACGCATCTTCTGGCCTCTCGAAAAGACAGGGGCGGCGGTGAAGAAGGGAGACGGGAATGTGAGGTAGAATTGGGGATGAGAGTGAGATGATGCGAGTTGCAGTGATGAGAAAGACGGCGATGAGCGGAGTCCCGCAGGCGCCGAATCCTGGGACGGGGACGAGGAGAAGAGAGAGGAGAAGAACGATATTGCCCGCCGCGGAGCCAGCCACCACATCAGAGTACCTGATAACGGAAAAACGATGCGTACATTTGGTATTGGGAGGAACATACTGGGGGCCGTCAGACGAGGGAGATAAATTGAGCTGCCTGAAGCAGGAACTGGACTCGATGGAGGTTGCGAAGCGGGCAGTGCGGGAGTTGGCTTGTTTACATCCGCACGTGGAGCTGGGTGAGACTCTTCGCTCAATGATACGTCGACCTTTGATTCTTGCTGTCCATTGTCGTTGTCGTCGTCGAGCACAAAGGGATCGGGTGGGTTCATGGCAGGAGGACAAGGAGCAGAGTCGGAGTTCAAATCGGAGCCGATCTTTGCCACATCTCCAAAAATGGGATTAGTGTCACGCGCCCCCTGAGAGATCGGCGTGTCGGAGATATCCGGGCGAGTCTCCGTGTGGCGGCCGACGTCGACGGGCAGAGGCTCCCCCGGGAAATCGATTACCTCCACATTTGGGGTCGCTTCTAACTGGAAATCGACCACATGTTCCATCTGTCCCGATCGCGCTTCGGGGGAATCCACCACATCCCCATTTCCTTCCTCTGCCGTTGGGGATGGATCCAAGGGTATCTGCGGGGAGTCAGCCACATCCCCACATCCCTCCACCCCCAACTGTGCTTCTGGGGAGCCAATCATATCCCCACTTCCATCCCACACCTGTGGGGTCGGTTCCATCCGAGCTTCTAGGGAACCGATCACATCCCCATTTTCCTCCACCTTGGATTCCAAATGCGCCTCGGGAGAATCGACCACATCTTGGCTTGCCTCCTTCACCTTAGGGGATGGCGCTTCTGGCAGCTCGACCACACCCTCGCTTCCCTCTTCCATCTTTGCGGTCGGCTCCAACCCCATTTCTGGAGGATTGATGACATCTCCACCTTCCTCCCCAGCGTACCTAGGCGAATCCAGGGCACCGGTATTGGACTCGGGTGCATCTACTGGAGGGGTTGACACGATGATCGGGGGAGGGTTAAACTTGCTATCCCTATCATTCTCTGCAGTTCCTGCTGCAACATCGTGGATG
Source organism: Scleroderma citrinum (assembly GCA_029372045.1). Taxonomy (NCBI): domain Eukaryota; kingdom Fungi; phylum Basidiomycota; class Agaricomycetes; order Boletales; family Sclerodermataceae; genus Scleroderma; species Scleroderma citrinum. The sequence goes on along the minus strand of JARFMN010000007.1, from coordinate 2,065,994 downwards.
GGTTCCGTTTCAGAAATACTATGCTGGGGAACATCTTCATGCTCGTGTAGCTCCGTCAAGCTAGTTTGATGATGGATAATAGGGGCCTCCACCTTCTCGATTGCGTGAGAATCCGAGTGTGACTTGAAGTGGGCGCTTCCCCTCCTAAGCTTGTGGAGAACGTTGTGCTTCCGCGATGGCGTAGAGGGTACACGTTGTCGGGTGCTGCCATGCCCGAACAACGAGGACTCAGGGGTGCCAGGGTTCGACAACGTTGCCGAGCGCTCGGGTGTACCCGGCTGAGAGCCTGGAAAGGCCTCGCGCTCCGGCGTTCCAGAACGTACGTCGATAGAGAGGTTGGAGCCCTTCCTCCGCAGCTTATGGAAGAAATTGTGTTTGTGAGACGACGTGGAAAGCACACGCTTGCGCTCGGGAGTGACTGGGCCAAATTGACCCTGCTCGGGTGTTCCAGGCTGTGAGCCAAGTTCATGCTCAGGGGTGCGGTCCCTCGATCCATCTGGTGTCCCAGGACGAGAGTGCCCGTCTGAGTAGGCAGTCTGAGAGGAGCCATCGGAGACGAGGGTCTGTGCAGATGCGCTACTCTCGCCACGATGGTGTTTATGATGATGGGAGAAACGACGCTTGACGTCGTGGACGAACTCTTTCACTTGCTCCTTGACGGTCATTCGTGTGCTGAGTGGTAGAGTAGGGATTATTTAAGGGGCTGCAGGGTCAACTGGCAGGGGTGGTGCTGTAGATGAGAATGAGTTGTGCGCTCTCTTAAATCCTGAGAGGGAAGGGGCGTACCAGGGTGTGGATGGTGGCGGTTGCACTAAATCAGAGTTTGGGCACGTTGCAGGCGCGAGGTGATGCTTTTATACTTCTAATCGATATCACAATGCAGTCTACACGCGCTGATAGGCGCAAAACGTGGTGAACATGCCAGTATGACGAGGCGAGGTGCGTCTTTTATATGTAACCTCGGGACGGCGTTGTTCGGTTCAGTGAGTGGCTATTTCTGGGCATCGCGGTTACTGTCTCTGCCGAACCGATCACCTGCACTGCTCTCAAAGTAGCAGTCGGCCCCGGATGACGTGCAAATATTCTAGAAGCAAATCATCCACAGCTGTCATCAGAGTCCTGTGCCAGAACATTATCGATGCCAATCCATCCTGACGACGCCACTGTGCTGTAGGTATTCTAACCGGCTCGGATGCAAGTACCGCTACTATAATGTACCTATGGATGACAGCGCGGGGAGCCATGTATGTCTGATCCTGTGTGTTCGAAAAGACTGCCCCCGGTCGCATTGGAACGCCAGGACCGTAAAGGTACCACTGCGTTCCTGACAAGTTGCCTCGCATCCCTCGACGGTACGAACAAGCCGTTCTTGAAGGTGTATACGCCAGTCACTGTAAATCGGATATGGTTTAACGGCTAACATTGCCGCCTCTCACGCGGCAGCTCGGGGTTCGATTCCCCGTATCCGAGTTCTTTTTTGCTTCCGCTTTTATTACCACTCAGCTGACTCACCATCGGACAGCGCAGAGTTTAAGCACCCCTTCGTGCTGATGGAGATATCTCGCCCATGCTAGTTGTGCCTAAGGCAAGACACAGGCACCTCAGTCTTAAATTACAGCTTCGACGATCTACAGCTACCACGTCCCTGTTTCAGAAGTCAGCCAACCAGCCTGGCCGGAGGTCTCATCAGCCTCCATTGTATCCTTGTAGAGGTGATGCTAAACCCTCGTCGTTCCCCAATCACATACGTATGTCGGTAATTCAATGACTAGGCATTCACATCACAGACAAGGCTGATGCATAACTATGATATTTCCAAGGAATGAGATCTGACAGTCATCCCACCAACCAATAGAAATAAATAGGTATTAGTATAGAGCAGACGACTAAAATATCAACATATACACAAGATAGAGGCACTCTCTCATAGTATTCTTCTCGGCATGTTTGTCCCGGCACTCAGTAGGCAACGTAGGCGACACATAATAACGGGAAGCCTGCATATAACCCGAGCCAGAACACCACATTACCCAGAAGCTTGTTCCGCTTAATGGCAGGGGCCCGTGATGCCACGATGAGTGGGATCTGGATCAGCTGCATGAGGAACAGATAAAGCCTGATCACAGCCCATCAGTCACTGGCCGTTTTGTTTCCTCTTCCAGAAGAATACATACCGTATCTTGTGCGTGACAATCACCATCACCAGTTCATGCGCAGCTGCGCTGAGAAGGAACGTGATCACCATTGCACCAGTGCGGGAGACGAAGGGGTAGGAGGCAAGTGTCGACGCGTAAACGTGTCGAAGAAGGAAAGTATGTACTGGTTTGTTCCATTTGCGAGAGAACTCGTCCCAGGATGTTGAGTTCCACTGTACGGATGGTTAGTCTAGTCGCTTGCGGTTGTTGCGAAGAATATCTACCCAATCTTCGTAAAACTGTCGATCTGCGAAGCTGTACGCTCTAGCGTTAGTCTTCATCGGAAGTACCCCACCAAGGGACTTACCACGATAATTCCGCAAATCCATTACATATACACTCTGTCTCAGGCATCAACCACAGACTAAGTAGCACGGACCAGATAAGGTGCTCACCGAATATGATATAGAACAGCAGAAGGTATGCGATCATGAACGGGAGGGCCAGATCCAATAAACTCCTGAAAAACGACTGGTCCGGGGTAGGTGTCAGGGGAATGATAAAACTCTCTGTGACCGTATACAATAGCGCAAAAGAGCCCATAAATGCGACTGTCTTCTCAAAGACGTACAAAGGTCGAACGCTGTATGCACAACAGCATTAGCAATAACGAAGTGTGATCCACAATGATGTACCGATCAGTTCTGGGATACTCCAACTCGTAGACCAACGTCGGAATGAGCATGTATTCAATAAAGTTGTCGAATGTCACGTTTTCTGGAAAGCGTATTTTCTTCGATCCGGTCGAAACAAGTTCAGAGTCTAGGTCAAGGAATGTATGCGCAGTGGAAGCAATGGCTGGATTCGGGTGGTGGGCCAATAGGGAGGCACACGCAATAGGAGATGAGTCTACCACGGCTTGTGTGGGAGTTGTGGGAAAGGAAGGCGTATGTGCAGGGGACTCTATCCCGCTGGCACTGTGGTCAATGTCTGTGGTCATCTTGCATTCTGAACCTTTGGTATCCTGCCTTTCTGAAACAGCCATCAGTCTTCTACGTAAAGAATCTGCTGTGCCCAGATCTGTCATAGAACGGATGACCACTTCCACGTCTGGCGTCCGGATTGGTATCTCCTGACCACCATTTCCGTTAGTGTCGCTCTCCTTTGTCGTCAGTGCTTCTATGATCCTTGCAGACTCGGCTTCACGCAAAACACCCTCCCAACCTAATGGATGCATCTCTCCTAGTTGTTGCAGCTCCTGGTACACGCGTTGCGAGTGCTGGAGGACATTTTTCAGATAACCGTTTACTGTCATGTAAGAATGCATCTTCATGATCATCACCTATTGCATTGGAGAACCATTATAGGAGAGGTGAATGGCGAGGTGAACGAGACGCACAAATGAATGCAGGGTTAGGAAACCGGACTGAACCCAAGGCCATTGTCTGGGGCAGATTCATTATTACACCCTTGAACGTGGAATAGAACAATCGTACCGATGATAAGTCCACACCACAGCAACCACCAGGATCGCTGTCTGAAGCAAGTGCTGGAAGACAACGCCCGTCCAGTAATACTTTAGCCGACCTTGAACCACGGCCTTGGCAAACGGAACACAAATCGCCGTTGTGGATACGAGGACCGCATCAGATATGGCCAAGACAACAGCGTCCCGAGAGAACATCGTGGCGAATGCAAAGGAGAGAGCATACCCATTTACTTCCAGTGACGAAATGTAAGTCTGCACAGTAAACAGGAACAAGGATATCCAGAACAGTGTGAAAAAGCCCTGCGGTGCGTTAATTGAGATATGAAGCTTGCTCCACTGATTCGTTCATTAAGACTCACACGAAACTCATTTGTCCCTGACCGCTCGTTGGTCGTATCGAAGTGAGACTTGCGCGGCTCAAAAGTCACGATAGCACGGAGCTTTTTGGACGTCTTCGAACGGAATGGCTTGGAGACATACAGCGTCCCTTCGGAGGTCGTGAGAGCGCCGGACTGTGTGCGAGTAGCCGCCAAGGTGGCTGGCCTTGCTGGAACTGGTTCTGACACCATGCGGGCAACGGCCACGGGGAGAGGTCCAACGATGATCAGCCTATCACGGTTAGTTTCAAAGGTGGATGAACGGGGGATGGCGGGAAGGATGGCGGTGTCAGATATGCTTGCATGTTTTTCTCCCACCAAGTGCACTGCTCCACTGCAAGGTAGTAAATAGAGACGTGTGTCCACAACCACCTTGCTCGCTGACCTGCTAAGGCCAGCGGTGGATTGATCACCCCGATGCTGACGCAATTCATTTCAAGTGGATGCATGTGGAGTGCGCACACAAGTCAATCTCGCTAATATCTACCTAGGCAGAAGAAGCGCCTGCAGACCGCAGTTGGCGACGTCCCTGTTGGTGACGAACAACGAAGCCAGGAGTTTGCAGATCAGCTGACAGCTTCGTCCTCGACGATCCGTGTCGCCTCCATGCCTCACGGCATGCTAAGCTCGGGGCCACTCGTCCCAGTTTTCTGTCGACAGTATCCGCTCTCGAACACCACACTATATGCCTCAAACCTGTGTACCTCAGCGCTCTGACAGCCAGGGATCAAAAGAAGTCTTCTATGGGTGTGAGAATAACAAATTCGGTGGAAATACTGGGGGCGAACGAAAGGTTGACAGTCTTTTCTCTACTGTTGACCCGCGTATGCCCATATCATGCTACAGGTGGGTTTCTGCGAGAGCAAGGCCATCATAGTACTCCGGCGATTTTATGTCACCGAGAATACAAATGGTCCGTGGTTCCTGTACAATTTCCAAGTAGAGTCACGCCTCTATCATTTAGCTCCAGTTCCAAGGCCGAAAAGTGCTCATGTTTTGAAGACTGAAATCCCACCTCACAACAACTATCTATGATTAATTGATTGGTTTCACTAAACTTACCACTGGCACTCAGCGATTAACAGTGGTGGTGAAGGACTTCAGGACCGGTGATCCGGGACAGGAGCTCCACGGAGTGCATGCACTCGTAATAGCTCACCAAAAGCAAACAACCAGCGAACCAATCTGATCCGTGAGTTTCGTTCCGAAGACGAACTCTGGCCACAAAGTTCAATTAGTTCAATCACATCTAGGATAAGAATGCGTCACAAGAGGATTAATTGCCAAAGTTAACTCAAGAAGCTTTTTCATTCAGGCATTTCCCGTGATGAGGTCGACTTCTTTTACAAATCCGGCTCCACTTATATATGTACAAGTATCGATCATCATCCGCGATGAGCCTTAAGAGTTTATAGCTCCTGCCATTTCAGTCCCAGAGACTGAGCAACGAACCCCCACCTGTCTGCAGCATCTTGGATGCTACAAAGTATGTTAGATCAACATCCTCACCATAAAGATTCATACAACATACCGTTTTTCGGTACCTTTTCCAGCCCCGTGTCCAGCTTTCTTATCGATCCTGATGAGAAGGGGGTGGGGATTGTTGGGCAATGTGTGCTGGAGGGTCGCCGCGTGTTTGAACGAATGAAGGGGAACAACGCGGTCGTCATCTGCATAGTTTCCAGCATGCGAAGCACCATTAGCGATGGGATTATAGCTTCGAGGAAAACTTGTACGTACGATCAGCCGTCATCAACAACAGCGGCGGGAGCACCTTGTTCGTTGGTACATTGTGCAATGGCGAAATGGGATATATGAAGTCAAAATCATGGGCATCGTGCGGGTCCCCGTAGTCCGATACCCATGCACCGCCTGAATCAACGGTGGTAAGCGGAATACTCTAAGGGTATGGACGGCCGACTTACCGATAGTAAAGTCTGCAAACTACGTAGGGGAGTCAACTACGAATGTGGCCTAGAACGTAAAGCCAGACACATACTTTCAACAAATCCAAAACACCAACCTCGGCGACACCTGCCCCAAAGGTACCCTCTGGTGCAATATTTACACAAGCCGCAATTAGGAGGCCTATCACATATGGTTAGCATGGCTCGTTTGTGGTCCAGAGGGAGCGTTAGGAAATACCTCCGTTGGAGGCGCCATTGACAGCAACTTTGCCAGGGGCCGCTATTTTGTTCTTGACGAGGTATTCACTAAATCAAACCATAGTCACGATCGAGAAGTAGTGAACAGGATACCATATGACTAACCTAGCTGCAATAAAATCATCGAAGACATTGATCTATGGTAATGTCGGAGAGGTGAGCAGCCAAGAAGGTTCACTGAAGACCTGTCCATACCTTCTTTTCTCTGATACCTGCATTGTGCCACTCTTCGCCAAACTCGCCCCCACCACGTATGTTTGGTAGTGCGTAAACAGCCCCGTAGGATTTCAGGAACGTCAATATCGCTGGACTGAAAGAAGGGTTAATAGATATGCTAAAGCCTCCATAACCTGCCATACAATTGCGTCAGTAATAAAGTATGGTATAACTTGCATACTGACCATACTGAATAGCAGGAGCTGTACCATCCCTCTTCGTAGTCTCATGCCTCACGATGAACATAGGGACCCGCGTTCCGTCTTTGCTTCTGTACCACACCTGCTCAGCGCTGAATTCCTCCGTCTTCAGGCCCTTGACCTTCGTCGTTCGGTATATACTCCACTTCTTGTTATCGACCGGCTCGTCGAGGTTGTATCGTCCGACAATGCCCGGATTGGTGAACCCGGTAAGGGTGACAAAGAAGTCGGGCCGAGAACGACGACCGTGGACTTCTGCAGCGCCTACGAAATCCGAGGCGATCCGGGTAATGCACTCACCCTCTAGGGAATAGAGATATATTTCGTCTATGACCTGTTTATGCGTTGGCCATAGTCAGCCCCTACTCCACTATTCGGTGTAGTTAATCTGACATTACGCTTGTAAACCACCACAAAGCGATCCTTGCCCACAGCAGTGATATCATCCAGGAAGGCATCTTTTTTCTCCGGGATCAGGTCTTTGCGCTCAAGGTTGGGGTCTGCGAGGTCGATAGTGATGACTTTATATTGAGGAGCATTCTCGTTGGTAAGAATATATAGTTTGGTTCCGTCGTTCGCGATTCTGGAAAACATTCCACATCACACGTCAAGAGAGCCACATGGCGCATGGAAATCTCACACTCTATATTCAGCATCGAATTCGTCTATCAGCTTCATCCACGTCATATTTTGTCCGATCTCATTTTTGTGAAGGTCAGAGACCCAGAGTAAATTTTTCTGTATCATTTCCGGTAAGAACCCACAGACTACATGCGAAAAATAGGGGGCCTACCCTCGCGGTGTCCCTGACAATACTTAGGTAAAGGTAACGTCCATCCAGTTCTGACACCAAGGCTTCCCACATCCAATTCGGATGCTCGGCATCTTTGATAACCAGGATATCTTCCGCTAACGGTAATTAACTTATCAGTTCCATCGCAGGACAAAATGGAGTAAACCAAACCATTGGGCTGGCACTGACATTGCTGGGTCCCAACTTTGTGATAGTACATCGTCGCATCTTGGTCATGTGTGGTTTCTATTCCCGCTTTGTCTTCTGTTGCCAAGCCATGGGATTCACGATCCGGAAAACGCTACGCAAGGAAACCAAACAACATAGGGTCGTCATAACGTTGATTCGGCAGATGAGAGCATGCGTTACCTGGTAAAAGAATCCTTTGGAGTCGTGCGTCCATGAAATAGAGGAAAACTTGACGAAACGGATCTCTTCCCTTAATCTCTTGGTATGATGATCCACATCACCCTCTGGTGCTAGAGGATCGCTGGTGTGGCGGACGTAGATCGTACAAAAATCGCTGCCCTGGTGGTCATTGCCTCGGCGATGGCAATTTGTACAAAGAAATGGAGGAACACTTACCGACAAAGAAATGCCATATGCAAAGTATTCGCCTGAACGGGAGAAAGCAGAAGTGGCAATGGCTGCAGTTCCATCACTAGATAATAAGTTGGGCTGGGAAAGACATGACCTATATCCCTGGATGGTACGAGTCAAATACGTACATCGAAGTATACTTCACCACCTAACCCTCCCTTGGAAAAATCGGGAAGAGATTCATCTTTAGAACGGTAAAGCACTACAACCGACAGACCCGATAATCATACGGGGACTCGAGGAAATCAAGAATACGTACCAGGCTGAGCTTGGAGGCCACTGTTGTAGTACCAGTACCATCGCCCGTCGTATTTGAGCGACGGGGCGGTGAACTATATTTTTAGTATAGGATTGTGTTAAGTTATGCTACGAATACCAACTATACCTTTTCGTAGTCGGTATTATCTCTGATCGCCTTCTCTAGTTTCGCATGATCGGGGTTCTTGTCCAAGTAAGTTCTTGTAAAGGCATCTTGTTCGGTCGTCCAACCATCAGTTTCCGCAGAATGTTCTTCTAGCCATTGATAGGGATCAGCAACGCGAACACGGCCGTCCTTTTCGCTTTTATAGATGTCGACATGGTCGGAGCGACGAGCTTTGGGATACTGGTTTGGTGCCCAGGGAGTAGGAGCAAAGGACATGGTGGTTCTGGTGTGAGATGGTCTGGAAATGAAGCCAAATAGCTTACTGCCACGACGTGTGGGATTCAAGACACGAAGACCAAATCTCAGCATATGGTTTGTATGCACGTAAAATTAAATCGGGGTCCCAATGGTCCTGGTTGGCTGGACCCGATTACTCAGGAGAATGATTCTGGGAAGGAAGTCGATGAAGCCGCTCCAGCGAGCCGGTTGAGCCTTTCTGGAAGCGACAAGGCGATGAGTTTGAGTGCACGAGGTGTGTGAACAACGGAACATTCCTTCCGGAAGTGACAGGTATTCAAGTATTCTGGAAAGCAGCAGGCAGCGACAGCGGGTCCAGAGACTCGAAACTATCAAAGCTTGACTGTGCTAAATTCGGCAACTCTCTCTTACCTTCTCACACTGGCAGAAATGGACCAGGTTCGTCGTGCATAGTCTCGACAATAACCAGTAACCGTGTGGACGATGATAGGATGCGTTCAGGCAGCTCCTTCACAGCTCCTCATCAACTCCCAAGCAGCTAATTCCTGCCGGGCGACAAAAGAAAGTGTGAGTCCAGTCCCATACGTTTTCACACAAGCTAACCACTTCGCAGTCCCTCTTCGGCGCCATCTGAACCTACATTCAAGCCTAGGAAAGTGATTAAGACCAACGCCAAATACCGGGATCGCGCCGCAGAGAGACGAGAGGGCGTGGTGAATGACTATGCTCAGGTATACTTCTGAATGTTATGCGCACTACTAGCTACGGCCTACAACTAAGGCTATTTACAACAGGTCGAAGCCATACTCGAAGATTTCGAACAGCGAGCCGTGAACGAAGACAAAGATGTTGTAAGGTCGCAATGGCCCTCATACTTCATTCTTTCCCTCATCTTGGTACTAGATCGAAGAGCAGCGCAAGTACTTGGGGGGAGATAGTCAACATACGATCCTAGTGAAAGGTCTGGACATGTCCCTTTTGGAGCAAAACAAAACCCGGGCTGCGGCTTCTACCGAGGATGATGATATGCTAGAAAGAGCTTTCGTGGACGCTTCATCTGTGGAGTCGGGATCAAAGAAACGGAAGCGAGAGGATATCATACGCGAACTCAAGGCCAAGCAACAGAACGAGACTGTAAACCAATTTACCAAAGAAGAGAGACCAGCTCTTGAGGCTGCAAAACAACCGGGCAAGTTTAAGCCAATAGGATTCAAACCGATAGGGCAGAAAGAAGAGAAGCCGAAGAAGAGGAAGGTAAAGGACGAGAAGAATGGAGAGAAGAAAAGGCGCAGGGCCGAAAGGCATTCTCAGAAGACTGACCAAGAATCAAGTCCTGGCCCAGAAAAAGGGCCTACAGTGGTCTTGCCATCTGATTCAGTTCAAGAACAGCAACCGCTTCCACCAGAACCAGAACCAGAGTCACTGGACGAGGACTTCGATATCTTCGCTGGTGCTGGCGAATACCAGGGCATTCTAAACGATGACGACGAGTCAGATGGTGAACTTGACGGCAATGAACCTCGCATCCTTGAACCATCTTTGAGACCATTGGAAGAACTGCCACGTCCTGTGAAAGGCGGTTGGTTTGGTGACGCTGAACCTGAACCCTGTCCCCTTCCAACTATACCTGTGTCTATCACAAAGTCCCCGCCACAAGAGACGGCAATTGAGGAAGAAGAGGAAGGGAGGCGACTCAAAGCTCTGGAGTCATCCGCTCTTCCTTCCATCCGCGATTTTCTCGCAATGCAAGAGGCAGCGGAGAAGGTGGAGAAACGCAAGGCACGTAAAGAGAAGAAGAAAAAGACAAAGAAGGGTAGTGACGATAACGACGACTGAGTGTAGAACCTCGATAGTTTGTCACAGTTGTAATACAATACTTCATTTCTTATGATGAGCTGCTGCGACCTGGAATAATTTCCCTCTCGATATGTAGTTTGCAAGACTGGTTCGAGCGTCCATCCCATCAATGGTTCTGCACAAGTATAATGTTGAACAGTCATCCCACATATAATGACATAGGCATACCGTTTCTTCATTTCACCTGCCCATGTAATATCTTTTAGTGGCGGGGCGTTCAATGAAGCTCCTAGTGTTCCGATGACGAGCGCGAAGATGCTCTCGTACACGATCTAGCAGAGTAATGAGGTCGCAGAGTAAGCGCCTCAGCGATGACCAGGACTTACGTTCAAAGGGATTGGATTTTCGGGCTTCCCGAGGACATTCGAGTGAGAAAAGTCTACAACTGACGCCTTAGCACGAAACAAATGTGAATCCGAACTTCAAATGCTGACGGCTGTATACTGCGTATGTAGCTGTGGACATCCAGAATTGACATCTCGAGGGTAGTTTATCGCTTGTATTTTTCACGCACCATGGGACAGTAACAGAATTGCCAGCAGGAGCAGGGGCTTTCCAAACATTGGGTCACCTCCGAGTTGCTCGGTGTAGAGGAATTATTATCTATAAATGGAAATGGAACTGGCGTAGTAAGTGCACAACCACACCTTGCATTCGTGGGCGGAACACAAATAGTCTTTGGGATAGGCTGAAAGCCATTGGCCACTGTATACAGAACAGGACCGTAATACTACATACCATCTTCTCTTCCATGTAATCTAATTCAATGACGTCTACAAGGAAGTGAAGTACAACAACTTGGTTTAGTTTGAATGATCAAATTCATCACACGAGAACCCTCAGTGAACCTACCCAATCTCGCAATATTCTAATGACAAAAGGAAGGTGTTCTAGCTCAAGACCAAGCACAAATCATTCTGAATTGTGTGCTAATCCTCTGGCTTTCTGGTCATGTATGAATTAAACCCATTGTTCTCCACTCGAAATACAGCTTCTAGGTAATTGACTCTGTCCGAATACAGGGGCGGAGAATGATAAATTTAGAACCCACTGCTGTTTCGCAGTAGCTAGGACAACTCGGGGGGATGGCATCTATAAGATTATCGCGTCTGGCTACGAAAACGGTCGAAGTCATATGCCCTTCTATCGTTAACAGGGAATCCGAGGCGCCTTCAGGATATTCTAGTAAGAACCCTAGAATTCTATCAGCGGATGCGCGCCATTTCATCTTGATGGAAAATTTCAGAAAAGTATTCACAGACGACTGTACAACAGACATGGGTGAAGCGAGTCCTAACAAGATGACATATCAAGATTTGACTTCCAGCTGTTTGAGGATCAACTTGAAAATAAAGGGTCAATCAACGACATCCAACCTGAAATTTGCTTACCACCATTTAGGTATGCTAGCGCATAAAAGGTCTTGTGGTGTCCAGGGGAATATAGCCATCAATGTTTTGGAGCCCTCGCGCCTTGATTTCTTCCTTCTTTGTCTTCATAAGCAAGAACGGCCTGGCAAAGATTAAGAATATCAGGATGCAGTGCGGAGAACAGACAGTGCTGAGATGGAGGTTAGATATCAGGTATATGTCCTAGAAGAACCTACATCGACACCAAATCAGTTTATCGACAAGGTCAAATTTTCGCCTGGGCTTGATTGGAACTACAGCAGTTTGGCAAGCTGCGCACTTGCGTCACTGGTTATTAAATCTGATATTGTTCATCGTTTAAATGATATGGAGGTCCTATGTAAAGTCCGGCCGCCTCTCGAGGTTGAGCACTCGAGGGAAACTGGAAAGGGCACGGCTATAGAGATGACAGGTCGAATATATTTTCAGCGAGGAAGAGACATTGTGACCTTGGTGGTACTCAAGGGATTATAGGCTAACCAGAAGTTTTCAAAAGCTGTGCATTCGACGTGTAATAAATGTACCTAGCAGTGGCAATAGATAAGGATGAGCAAACTAGCAAAAGCAGCTTGACAGACGGGTGACATATGGTAACTATCCTCAGTTGGACGCCGACTCCAGCGAGAAGTCGTATGTTCCACCAGTCACAAATGTCCAATCCGTAGCACTCACCTACCCAGTGTGATACAGTCTACTGAGTGCCAGGATAGCCTGGAGTTGTTGGTTAGGCTACCCGCCCAAAATTAACGTGGTGCGGGTAAATATAAGCAGTATCAATGGACAGAACACGATAGAGTATATCAGTCCCTCGTAATACATATGAAACAGAAAGATCCCATCACCGGATGAGGTGACCACCCATAATCTTATCCAACGTCTTCGCTCTCAGAGGGGTGTCTGCAAACAGGGCACGAACAAGTTTGACAAGTTCGTCGATCTCGAAGTCTACAAGAGCGCCTTCCTCGAAAAGATACGTGAAGTCTACCATGGAGGCTTCCTGTAGGGATTATTAGCCCTGCCGAACGAGTTACATTTTAACTACTTACCAGAAGTTCCGATAGGTATGAGAATTTCAACCATGAGGGAACAAAAGAAACTACAAGGGATGACTACTCGCCAGTCAGCACTGGCTGAAGTGGTAAGAGGAGTGCCCTCACCTCATCCGTACTCTCGACGAACAATCCTTCAAGGGAAGCAAGTATTCTGCACAGCTCGCTCAACTTATGCGACTCCACCTCCGGTATATCCGGAATTGCCAGTACGTCGTCAAGTATTCGCGACAACGCGCCATTGACTATATTCCCTATGGCGATGTAATACTTATTCCTCGGCAGAACAAACTACAACCGCCATGACTTATTTTGGCAGCAATATTATCGGAGATGAACATACCTTCCAGGCTTGTGCTACGCTTCGAATGTTCCGGAGAACTGTTGTAACTATTGTCTCGCATTCGTCATAGCGATCTTGATCTGAAGTTCCAATGAAGCCATTTGCACCCTCGAGGATATCGTTCAAGGCTACAGCTTGCTTTTCCTGATGGTGACCCTGGGTCAGCCAAAAAAGTATTCTATGAAGAATCGGAAACTGACGATGCCTTGGTGGAACCAGCTGTCTGCAAGGACAATCAAGTCCTCTCTGCATTCTTTCAGCTTGCCTTTGATATCTGAGAGGCCCTCTGCGTGTAGTAGTGATCGGCTCAATTCTTCGGACAAGTAGTAGCAGTCATTAGAGTACTGCATATACTGGGAAGGTTGGAATAGACGTGGGGCAGCCGCAACAGGATATAATGCGCAGTATAAGTCGATAACTAGGGCACCGGTATGCATGATTAGGGTTCCAGGAGAGGAAGTAGACGTGGAAGGTGCGGAAAATATGCTGGAGGATGCTAGAGACTTGCCCTCTCGCAGACAATTCTCAACAGTCCGGACTATGTCTGTTATAAGAGTGGAGACAGGGAAACTTTCTTTGGTGACATGATCCGAGCTTCGGGGAGTTTTCGAGGAACCGTTAACATGACCATTGGTCTCTTGTCGCTGCCTAGAGTCTTTCTGCGACTTCGCAGATACTTGTGTTGGTGGTACGAATTGTGTAGGGGGATTTACGGATGAAGCGGATTCATGGACATCGGCACCCTCAGCCCACGGATCATCATCCCACGTCCCAACTTCTTCTGGAGGTTCTGTCGCCGGTTCTTCGCTCGGGCTTGTCTCCTCATCGTTCCAACCCCATGCATCAGCATCACCCGGGTCTACTTCCACTTTTGCTTCGGGAGTTGGAGGAGCCAAGCCTCCGTCTGTCTGTCCTGACTGGTCGATGTCATCGTCAAAGCCCCAGCTACTGTCGTCTACGGCTGATTTAGAAGAGGACGTTGCAAGGCTCTGGTCGTCGTCCAGATTCCATGCGTCAGTTTCAGAAGTTGGGCTAACCTCGGTGATGCTTTGCTGTTCCGGATCAGGTCTCTTTTCATGACCACTCCCAGGACTTGCAGCAAGATATGCCATGAATGTCTGCCCTCTGAGAGCAGCACTTTCCAGGACTACATTCCGAAAGGCGTCGAGGATGTTTATCCGTCTCGCTCTTTCATAGTGAACGCAAACATTATCCACCCACGCCTTTATTTCACGGTCGGTTGAATCGCCTCTAAGAAGACCTGAGATATATCGGGACTCGAATTCCACGGTTTTGCAGGCTAGTTCAAGGAAGTTAGGTAGGCCTTCCAACGTCGAAGGCAGGGAGGGTATCAGCAAGTTTGCCATGATAGAGGTTGTTAGGGGTTTTATAAGACTGCGCGGAAAAGCTGTCCTCTGAGCTTGAGGTAGATGAGGGAACGCCTTTTCGTTGAGGAAATCAAGGAGATACGAAAGATTGCTGAGGGACACATCATGAGAAGGGGGAGTATGCAATGTGGAACGTTGTAGCTTGTGGACAACCGAACCAGATGGGTTAACCTCAGTGGTGGAAGTTATCAAACACCCACTCCGAAGGGTATGGTCAAAATGATAAGTAGTGAGGTCGCGTCGAAAATTACTCAGATGGGCAGATAGAGCGACATGTGAGAGTGACGAGAGAACGGCGGACAGTGGCAAAAGATTTGTTGAGCCTGGGACTACAAGGCAAGTCACTATAAGGGAAGTAGGCGCAAACATGATTAACCGACCATTATTAGAAGAATGAACGACTATCTCCTGCTCTGATGCGTGAAGACCTTCTGACGAGACTTGTCCCAAAAGCTCAGAAAGACGGTTCTCGATGATAACTAGCCTTTTCTGCATAACATACGTCAAATAACCACAGTACCAGTTGCCAAGTACGTACTTTCATATCAGCCGTCACGGTAGCCTCTGGCAGTGGACCCGGCGCAGCAGCAAGTAAAGAGCCAAACTCCGCACATCCAAGTACCGCTGCAGGAAGGTCACCTGTATCAGCCAATTTCTGTACTGTTTCAAGCTGTGTCTTGCATTTTGAGAGGTGAAGTAGCGAAGCATGTATGACATCAGCGTTCAGAGACGCTTGTGCGAGGACCTGATGTTGCCTGAGCGCTGCAAGCAGTACAGAAGTGATTCCGGACTATGTATTTGTGATTGAGTAAGTAGATTAGAAGGTAGTCGTCGGCGGCTCACCTCGGGGTCAAATACAGTGTGGGTTAGAGTATTGACACCATGTGACATATTAGACAGACGTTCTTGAGCAGATTTTGCGGACGACAGTTGTGCATCGAAGGCAGCAGATTCAGAGCGTATACGCTCATGGATTCGATTCTCACCGGAACGGTAAGTCGAAGGTCCGTTGTCCTATGAAGTGAATGCTAACCTTTGTCTGGCGAATGCACTCGTCGAGCTCTGTTCGCCAAGACAATCCAACGGAAGAATCCAACGTCTTCCATGTCGTAGAATCAAGCTTGGACAGTATTTGAGATGACACGTCCACCTTGCGAGGAAGGTGTGAAGGTAAGGGAAAGGCCATGACTGCCGTTAGGTCGCGCCAACGTGGAGTAGGCAAAAAGGAGCGGTCACGTGGACCACGTATTATAGGTAGCTAACTACACATGCTAAGAGACTTGTTACTTCGCCACAAGTTCGACCGTGTTCTTGAACGCCCCAATCAGCGCGGACAACTGAATCTTTTCACTAGCACCGGTGGATAGTCGATGCCTGTCCAAATGAGCCAGTCAGTGGAATCAATAAGGAGTCTTGCAACAAAACTCACTCTATTGTTGCAAAGAAATCAAGCAGATATACTCGAGCGTGGGGTTTCAAATCGATTGTTTCTGCATACTCGTACGCACCAGCTAGCAAATCCTGAAGGGCGAGACCACGCTCGGTCTTCAATGCAGTCACCACTATAGAATGTTCAGACGAAACTAAAAGGAGCCGGGTCTGGAACTCACACTGGTATGATGTAGTGAATTCATCGGAGAACATGGAGTTCACGATCGTCTCTATATCGGAAGGATGAGGATTTCCGGTGCAGTTATAGACCTCCGTCTCCCCGATAGTGTCATATGCAGCATGACATGCTTGAAGGACATTAAGTGCCCTACGCATGTCGCCCTTCGAGAGCTTGAGTAACGCATTCTTGCCATCTGGTGTTAATTTCACTCTGTAACTTCGCTTCAAAATCTGACTTCGGGTGCCATCAATATACCTACCCTTCTGCTTCCACCACATTAATCACTCGCTTCTCGACCTCGCCCATGGGCAGAGGAGAAAAGCGGAATCTAGTGCATCGACTTTGAATTGCAGGCGCGATCTTGTTCACATAGTTACATATGATGCAAAAGCGAACGTTTTTGGTATACTGTTCAATGACGCGACGAAGGGCTGCCTGTGCTTGCTGTGTCATCATGTCCGCTTCGTCGAGAATAATGAGCTTGAAACCCTTGGAGAATAGAGTGCGTGTTTCTGCAAATTGTTTAATTTGTTCGCGAACAACATCGATTCCCCGATCATCCGAGGCATTCAGCTTGTGGACCATGAGTACACGAGCCACTCCAACTGATCATAGTGGAACTGACTCACCTCTAAGATTTGCTTCCTGTACTCTGAGCCATATATTCGCCTTGCTACTGCCAGTATAGTAGACGTCTTCCCTGTACCAGGTGGCCCATAAAACAGAAGGTGCGGAAGGCGATTCTTTTGTATGAAGTTCTCGACTACACGATATGGGATCATCTTGAGTGGCAGCCAATGAGATGAGCCACTTACTAGTTGTTGTGATGTCCTTGTGAGATACGACATCATCCAAGGTCACTGGACGATACTTTTCAACCCTAACACGATCGCCATAAATATTGCGGCGAACAAATCGATGACCACTTGCCATGGTAGTGTTTCATCTTCATAGGGCAAAGCACCTTCAACTGCCTTTCCCTTTCCTTTGGATGAAAGGGGAATGGCAGAGTCGACTTCCATCTGCTCGTCGCTGTCCATTAGTGTCCCCTACCCCGTTGGAGGACACGCGACGCGACGCGCCTGTCGCTTACCTCAGCTGATTTGTCATCTCCTATTTCCCACGCACGGACCATCATCACAGATGATTAAGGTTTTCATACGCGGCTTTCGTTCGCTACTTCACTTGCCTTGTCAACGACTCCACCGTTAAGCTCGCTGGACAGACAGAGGCATCCAAGAAATGCAGATCTTCGTAAAGACGTGCGTTGACCACTAAGAACGATTAACACTTGCTTACCCAACTATAGCCTTACGGGCAAAACCATCACTCTCGAGGTTGAATCCTCTGACACCATCGACAATGTCAAGGCCAAGATCCAAGACAAGGAGGGGTGAGTTACAGCGCACCAGTGCAAAGTTTCTTTACCCACCTGAGTCAGCATCCCCCCCGATCAGCAACGTCTGATCTTCGCTGGCAAGCAACTCGAAGACGGTCGCACCCTTAGCGACTACAACATCCAAAAGGAGTCTACCCTCCACCTTGTGCTTC
Organism: Scleroderma citrinum; assembly: GCA_029372045.1. Lineage (NCBI taxonomy): Eukaryota > Fungi > Basidiomycota > Agaricomycetes > Boletales > Sclerodermataceae > Scleroderma > Scleroderma citrinum. Next base: position 2,048,188 of record JARFMN010000007.1, on the reverse strand, counting down.
GTCTTCGTGGTGGTGCTAAGAAGCGCAAGAAGAAGACTTACAACGTCGGTCCGCATGCATATCCACTGACGTGTTACTAACCACATTACAATAGACCCCCAAGAAGATCAAGCACAAGCGCAAGAAGGTCAAGATGTCCATCCTCAAGTACTACAAGGTAGACTCAGACGGCAAGATCAAGCGTTTGCGCCGCGAGTGTCCCAGTGCTGAGTGCGGTGCCGGTATCTTCGTAAGTCACTCGTACTTTCCCCGCTTGCCGCAGCAGGGCTAATAACGTCCTTTAGATGGCGTTCCACAAAGATCGTCAGTACTGTGGAAAGTGTGGATTGACCTACACCTTCCAGCCTGGAACCAAGCCCCCTGTTGTGTAGATATTTGTCTTGAAGTAACCCACGAAGCAATAGACATGCTGATTGTATTGCTATGAATTGCAATTGCAGTTCCACCTTCAGCCAGGCCTTTCTGACTCCCCACCCCGAGTCTGTTGGTAAAACCGATAATTTATACCTGCTAACTTACTACTAAGACGAAAGCAATATTAAAGGTCTATATCTACATTACAGGGTTCCTCCAGAGGGTTGGAAATCTAAGTGTCTAAGTCTATATATCCACGTAGGCTAGAATCAGAGGCAATCGAAATTGTCCTCTACCGTGTTCCACGCATCCATGTAATCACCAACATATCCGGGAGTGACTTCAGTCAAGTATGGGAACAGGGTTTTGATAAAGACAGGGAGTGACTCCGCGTTGGGCTTGGAACGAGAGCTAATGACTAGAAGGCCGAGTTGTTCGTGCCCTTCGCATGATATTTGGGGAACGGCCGAGGCCACGTCAAGAGTGATAACTAGCTCATTAAGTTCCCTACATCCCTTCCCCAAAGTAGAGAGCGATGCAAGTGTCAATTTGGGTTGCCAAGCAGGATGCATATTCTCGAGTGCCATATCCGATCCCAAGCCTAGCCACTGTAAGCAGGGCCACCAGGTAACTATCTCTTCGATATCAGCATCGGTTAGGTCCGGAACATGCGGGACGTCTAATTGAAGGAGTTCTAATGGGAGCTTTGAAAGCAGTCGCAGGTCGTCCATCGTGAGCATGTAATCTACAGGGTAAGGTCGGGTAGCACGTGGGGCATCGTTGAACTCGGTATCATCTATAGTCAGATCCCGCAACTTTGAGGACGCGGCAGTTATAGTTAGTAGAGTGGAATGCCATGGTATTGGCTGCCCTCTATTAACTATGTCCATATGGAGGGCGACCAGATTATTGCGAGGGATGTGCCGCAGTACCAATTCAATGACGGGTAACCGTGCACGAATCTTTAGAACCGATAGAGATGGGAAGAAGGGGGTACCTCGTCCGCAGTGGTTCATCACTGCACTCGATAGGCGTCCAAAGGACAAGCTGCTTGCATGGATATCGAGCCAGGACAAGACTGGCAATGACGAGATAGCCATGAATGTTGATTCAGTGACTATCGAGAGATGAAACGATAGTGACCGTAGTGTAACCAGTGTGCTAAATGGTTGTCGCAAGCATGCTGTATTATATCCTCTGACAGTCAAGCATCGAAGAGAACGATTTTCTCCCAGCCACAAAAGGACATCACGAATCAATCCGGAATTTGATCCGGTCACCGCGTAGCTCACGTCCAGTGAGAACTCCTTGAGCCGAGGAGAAATGCTTGTGCACGAACGTGGGTCGACCATAGTCGTACCTTTGATGTGACAGGTCTGAAGGTTGGGTAACAGATGACCCGTGTTGCACAAGTAAGCCCAAGTATCAGGGCTCACCATAATCTCGTGGCGGAAATGAATAGACTTGACACGATTCGCGTATGCATAGAAAGTTGTCAGATTCACATCTCGTAAAGATTTCTCCAGTCTCTGCGTCAATGTGTGAAAATCAAGGACTTGCTTATAATTTATACGACTTACGATGGTTCCCATACCCAGCGAGAAGCCTGGAAGTAAAGCCATCAACGGAACCGCTGACGGGAGATCTCTCCATATACAATCAAGGGCAGGATTCTTCCAAGCTTTACAGCACAGCGCCATGTCGCAAAGAAGCTTCTTGCTACCATAAAAAGAGAGGCAGAAGTCAAAGATGAGTCGGAGCGTCTCGTCGATGAGCAAGACTCGGTGCATTTTTGGACGGCAGATACAGAACCTAACCTGAATAAGTCTAACACGGAAAACCTAGGAAGATATCTACCTTTCTAACACACGTCCTCCCTCCACCAGAGTAAGGTAAAGAACTGAGGAATTTTTTAAGTTTCCTCGAGCCGAGAGCTCACGTGATATCCATTAGTTCCATGACAAATGGGCTAAGGTCATATCCGCTAATAGTGACTTCACTCAAGTCGGCCAAGTAATTTGGAGTGTGGTTGGATCCTGATTAACGGTTGCTTGTTTTAACAAATACAGAACGATGGTCATGAAATGTGCCAGGTGTCATTGCATTGAGATCGACCATATAACAGGAACTTACAGTGCCTGTCCGAGGAATTCAACGCGAGAGGGGTTTCAACATCTTGTGCAACGTCTAAGCCTAGTATGGGAAGCAGCAAGAACTGCATTACAGTGATCCTTTGACGAGACAGTCATTTGCACGTGGGGAGGTTCTTTGTCTAAGAAACATTGGAAGTCTCTTCGGATGTAGTAACCGTCTGAACACGTCCATAAATCTCGTGTTTGTGCTGAGATATACGGAGCTCTTCTTCCCGCCGTCTCATCTTTTCCCTCCTGCGCTCGTCATCTCGCAGTACGCCTTGATACATGTCCTGTGTGCATTGAGATTAGTGCTGGAGATGGTGAGAGAAACACACCTCGCGCTCTTTGGACTGTTGGTAGTGGACTCCCCATATGATCAAGGACGAGATAGCGCAGGATGCGGCCAAGGCAGCCTTTGCGCGAGTGGACATGACTGCTTGTGCCACACTGAACAAGTGCCACAACACAAGTAAATACCATCTTCGTTAGCTGACCTTCACACCTCCTCTGTTCAAACTCGACCATTTTTCTACAGGTAACGCATGCGTGGACACCATGTCAACCCTCAACGTGGGTCTAAATGCACTGAGCGTCCGTCTTATTCACCTACATTTGCAGGACTTTGAGAGCACCCTGAAGGAGGTCGTCAGCGCGAAGCGATTGTCGGCGTCGAAAATGAATAGGCTGACCGAGATCGCAATGAAAGCTCTTCAGGTATAGCCTAGTTCTCCTCCATGAATCATCCGTGACTTTTTTCGCAGGATGATGCAAAGCTCGTTGCTATCCTATACCGCACACATAAGTCGCTGCCCAACTCTGCCAAGGTGTCTAGTCTATATGCCTTCGATGCCCTTGCTCGTGCTGCCAGGAGCGCGGTGACGAAGCATGGTATTACGGGTGACCTCAATTCGGAAAAAGGTAATGCTGCGACGTTTCTCCTCAAGGTTGAGGGCATCCTGGAAGGACTCTTCCAAGACATGATTGCGATAGGCAATCCCGAGGCTAAGGTTAGTCGTTAGGATACACTTCCATGGAAGTACCAGGTCCCCCACGATGTGCTGGTGATTGCGGTCCTTTGTTATTGTACCACCGTGCTGCCGCTATTACCCACAACGCAGCTGCAGGAAGGCATGAACAAACTAACGAGTTGTTACATGGTCATGCTTCCTCCTTTCTTGGTCAACATGCTTGTAACAGCGTATGGTTCTTACAACCGTTCAACCACAGGAAAAAACGCAGAAAGTTCTGGACATATGGATCAAATCAAATACATTTCCGTCGTCAGTACTAACACAACTGAGGGATATGTTGGCAGACGTTACAAAAGGTGCTTATCACGAGTCATACGTATACGCTAAGTATTTCTCTCGTGTAATTCTAGCTATTTTTCGTTGGCCCTTTGCCTCAAATGAAATGAGCATTCGGTTGCTGAAACATAGTCTGGTTGTTTTCTGTCAGAGTCAGCCATAAAGTCACCGCCTCCGGTCCAACACGTTGCAGCCGGAGCGCCCGGAAACCCACCGATTCCACCGATTTCCGCACCATTGACGACTGCATCGAATCCTGACGTACAGTCAACGTTATTGTCACTACTTGGGCAGGCTGCTCAGGCAACTGGTCAAAATCCTGCTAACAGGTGATTTTTCCTCTGGCAAAACACAAACGTGGGTGACTAATGGCACGTTCTATTTTAGCCGAACCCCACCAAATAATGGAGTAGCAACACCACAGCTCGGACAAGCGCAACTGGCATTACTGCAACGGTTGGCATTGACCGCCAAACTCGGAAATGGTGTACAGACACAGCCCTCTCCCTCTACCCAGACGTCCAGTGACCAAGCAAATGCCACGTCGAACCCATCCCCATCGTCCTCTCAACCACTTCCAGGCACATACTCCCGTCCCAATTTAAACCCTCGAGATCCGCGATCTAGTGGTGCTGGCTATCCAGAACGTCTAAAACCTCAAGATGAACGCTCTGATGACCGCTTTGCCTACCGTGGCGGTCAACGTGGTGGCTTCCGTGGCCGACGAAATAGATGGGAAGGTCGTGACGGTGATCGTTTCAGACAAAGAGATAGGGATTGGGACCCACCATCTCGGCCTCGAGATAGCCGCTCTCGCAGTCCACGAAGATTCGAGGGACGCGATGCGCGTCGGTACAGCCCGCTTCGACGCCATTCAGACAGTAAAGAACCTGGTCATACTGAGCACCTCCGTTCAGCTACACCAGAAGGTGGTAAAGACGAATTTGGACGTGATATCAGACCATCGTCGGTTACGCCTCCTAGACCGATATCGGTCGATGACACACCAACGCAAGCTCCAGTGGTTCCATCTGTAGTTCCTGCCTCCGCAGCTGGCCCAGATTGTCGTATACCTGTATCAGACCAGTTGCCTTCGGTAGCTGCGAATACACCTGCGCAGAGTACTGAGACGCATGCCTCGAGTTCAGCGACATCGGAGCAGCGAGGACTAGATCAATTTGATATCACAACGTTTGATGCCACCGCTCCCTCATCGTGGGAAGCGCTAGGAAACATGTGGAAAACTACTTACGACTACGTTCCATCACAAGAAGAACTCATGCAGTTCATCTTGGCTGGTGGAATGGCTCTAGCCTGCACTACAGGTCAATATAGTAACTCTCAAGGTACCCAGGTGCAACAAACTGAAGGAGCAGGGCAGGGTTTCAGAGGAAACGGAGGGTGGCGAGGGAGAGGACGAGGTAACATGAATGGTGATCAAGGGGGTCACGGAAACTTCCGTGAGGCAGGACAATGGGAATACTCGTCGAATGCAGAACACACAGACGCCATTGTCCTTGGCGAGAGTCCTAGTGCTCAGAAGGAAGAAGATCAGTGCGCAACTAATGTCGAGCACCCCGATGAACACGTTGACTCAATACCGGTCGAAACACAAACTCGAGGAGGTCGGATGCAGCGCACGGGGGACAAGTGGTTGTTTGTGAAGGATCTTGTTCCTTGAGTACAGGGAGTATAACATAATGCACACACTATATTCTTTTAACTACAAACATTTCGAATTATACTAAGCTGTGTTCGTATATGAGGATGTGGCCGAGATGACCAGTCGTCGCTAAACGCTGGCATCGGAGAACGTGTTCGACTTGAAGCTGTCCCGTTGTGCGTATGCCCACTGACACGCGAGCTCCATAATACTCCAGTCCCCACGAGTGAGTTGTAGCTGAGTCGGCCGTCCGATTTTGGTGTACATCTAGTATAAGGTTGACCGTCACCACAAACCACCATCATGAAAGACACTGGTGAATGAGCAAATGGAGGGCCTCAGCATATTGCTCAACTCAACCAAAGACTTGAATTAATGGAACGCGGTTAGATTTTCATCAGAGAACCCCACTGTGGTACGCATACTTCGAGGTGCGTGGTATCCGACCCCTAGATCCTACTGAAACATCAGAAATTTGGATGAGTCTATGCACAATCCTCATCTCCGGTGCTCACATGTGCAGTAGAAACATTCCAGTCATAGGATCCACTAGAGAAGGGAACCTGGCGAAATGGCAGAGAGACTGCACCAAGCGTTCAATCAACTATACAACGGTATCGTTGCTGGCCCTAGTGCTCAGAAGGAAGAGGACCCGTGCTCGACTGGTGGGAACCAAGGCTCAACCTCGGTCAAAACACAAACCCTAGGAGGTCGGATGCAGCACGTAGTGGGCAAGTGGTTGTTCGAGAGTGACTCTGTGTTGAGCATCATGAGCATAGCATAATGCACACGTCATCGTATGTTCTACCGTTGGATATCTGATTCTTGGATGACTTGTATGATTCTGACTCACAGTGGAACTCCCAGATGAGTCGTAGTAACTCATGATTGTCTTTGCGTGTCCATATAGAAGTCGCAAGAGTAGACTGCACCGACGGACACGTTTACGGTGGGGCTGGAGGACTGGGTGTTGGAAATCCTACCGTACATATGTGATCGTACCTACTTGTATACGCATGTTGGTAGCCCACAGAGCTTGGCCTTTCGCCTTTGTCTTGTGCCCTGTCGCCAATAGTAGGCTCAGGTCATCTAAGTCTTAGAGGGATGCATCAAACTAGTGGGTGTGTCCGCGAGGGAATAGCTTCAAGACGGTCAACGGCGCGGTTGTCCTCGATAGTTGGATGTATTTCTTACACGACTCTGGTTGCATGTCGATACCATGACTCGTAGATTAGTACGCCTTCGATGTTCATGTCGACAGAGCAAAGTGGTCCACGCTACTATGCACGACGTTTAGCAGCTCTACTACGACAGTCGCTTCGTGCGCCTTTGACTCCGTCTTCACTAGACCCGCACTTGCAGGGGCCCTAAGCGATCCGACTATCTTGCTGTCATGTTCTCGATAGCATTCCGTCGCGTCTCACGTCTAACGCGATATACAAGATCCATCCAATCTGACGCGACAACATCGTCGGTCAACGCCGCAGAAGTTGCTCATTTCTCTCGTTTGTCTTCACACTGGTGGGACGAAAATGGCGAGTTCGCCCTTCTTCACCGCATGAATCCGGTCAGAGTGCAATATGTTCGCGACAAACTCATAGAAGTCGCACGTGAAGAAATGGGAGAAGATGTCGCCCAGGAAATGGATCAGAAAAGGGACGCTCTTCGAGGCATGAATGTCTTGGACGTTGGTTGCGGCGGTGGGCTCTTGTCTGAGGTGGGATTCCCGACTGTTGTACAGAGCACAGCACTCAGACATGCACTACAGAGCTTGGCACGCTTGGGTGGGCGGACACTGGGCATCGACGCTTCCGAGTCTAATATTCGAGTTGCGTCTATGCATGCGAGTGGAGACCCACTGTTTTCATCGTCATCGACTAGCTGTTCACTCAGCTACCGGAATACTTCTGCGGAGGAACTCTTGAAGGATAACGAAAGGTTTGATGTGGTATGTTCCATGGAGGTTATCGAACACGTCGATAACCCTGCTGCATTCCTCGCTACTTGTGCTGAGCTGGTCAAGGTGAATCTTGCCTCTCATTGCCATTCTACTAACGCGTGACCGCGTTTTGAACCAGCCCGGTGGCCATCTCTTCCTCTCGACCATCGCACGCACCCCCCTTGCCTACCTGTTGACAATTGTAGCAGCCGAACATATATTTCGCCAAGTTACCCAAGGAACGCACACTTACTCCAAGTTCATCAACCCCTCGGAGCTCATCTCCTTCTTCAAAACGTATTCGTCCCCGTCGGGAGCAGGTGGGAACGGTTCACCATGGATAACCCACACGTATGCTGGCGGTTTACCCAGTCGCATGCAAGCAGAAGTGCGGGGCTTGATCTATAAGCCTTGGAGTGGTGACTGGATTCTCATGCCTCGTAGTGCGACTCGATGGGGGGCAGCAGAATGCAATTACATCTTCTGGATACGAAAGCCCAAAGCCATGTGTTAGTTGCACTAGAAATGAACGTGATCCTCCTGTTAACTATGGGCATTGCGGTATTGTACATGGAATGGTGCGTATAAACAACATAATAAATACAATGGCAAGTTTCGACGATGTCTGGCTTGGGGCTGGGTTGGCGTATTCGTTCTGGATGTAAAGTGCTTTCCATGGGGACGTCATATCAGGACATCAGCCGTTCGCCCCATACTAGTCTCTGGCGATGAGCCCGGTATGCTCCCCTTATTGCAACCCATGCAATCCACAAGAACGTGAGGAGCACGAGACCAAAAAGGAGCCGAAAAATTACTTTCCATCGCCAGGACACAGGCGCCGAGGGCGTGAATATGATAAGACGCCAACGTTCATGAAAGTCTGTATTTAGCCACACAAGATCATTGACGAGTTCCCGGGCCTGGCGATTGATTTGAGTCAGGGCTAAAGCCGAAGGGACACCACTCACCCTCTTTCGTCCAGAGTTGTAGGCGCTCTGGATGTCTGCAACACGAGAGCGGATGCGTGGAAGCTTATGGGAGAGCTCTTCGAGCACCACGAGCGACCTCTCCAGCTCTTCCCTTATTCTTGGGGTATCTGTGTCCAGCGCATAGTCCACTCTCTGTTCACTTTTCTGGAGGAATGGTTTGGAATGAGAACGAGTGAGCAGCTGTGTCTGAGACGACACGTACGTTCAATTCGGCAAGGGTGTCCTTTATCGAACCCTCGATAGCCCTGAAATTACTGAGGTTTTCCCTGAGTTTGGTCTAATGCATTGAACTGATCAGAAAGGGAGGAGGAAGCAGGTTAATCACTAACATCCAAGTTCTTGAGCTCACTGTCGTATTGAACTGCACGCGCTGCTACACGTCTTGCAACTTCGTCCAAGCTTTGACCCCGCACGGCTGTGCACTTTGCTCTGCTGGAGAGCATGGTTTGCTATGCAGCCCCTGACTGGTAAAGACGCTCACGTCCGTGTAGAATACTGTCTGCTCGAGGATCGATATCCCCGAAGAGTTTGTCTTTGTGGGTAGACTTTGCATGAAAGACAAATGTCGACAAAGCCAGACGTGACCACTCATCACACACTCTACAAATAGGACCCATCCAATGGATCCTGCCAGAGAGCAATTGTTGGATGCTGCAAAGGCCCTCTGTGACGACTTTTCGCGGAAGAAGGACCTGGATACCATCTTATCTCACTTTTCGACCGCTCAACCATGCGTCGCTCTGGAGCATGGCCTACCGGAGTTCGCCCCTTTCCTTGGACGGACGTTTCGAGGACACGAGGGTGTCAGGGAATACTTCTCATTGATCGCCTCGCTGCTCGATTACAGGGACATGAATTTCAGTGACTACGTCGTCGACACCCAAGTTCGAAAGGTATCGGTGAAAGGAAGGGCTAGATTCACGTGGAAGAGCACGAATGAGAGCTGGGATGAGATATTCGTGTATGTCTTGGACTTCGATGACGAGATCAGAGTGTATCGCTATCAGGTATGGGCTGATACCGCTGCTGCATACCTCGCGAGGAAGGGTCAGTTAGGGGAGGTGAGTGGATGGCACTTGTTCAATGCTTGGGCAATGATACTAGGTGCCGGACCAGGTTATCACAGATGCTTAGTTCGTGCGCGACAGTCATCTGGTTCTTACTCTCCATCTCCCACTGCTATCGATAAGGCGTAAACGACACTGCGGATGCATCAGAAGCTGTCCCCTTTCCAGTAGTACTATATCAGGCACACCGACGCCACTATCGCTTCCCTGTCTTGGGCTCTCTCTGCACAAGTCAAGTGACGCACAGCCTCGATTGCCCTCCTGACGGCTACTAGTCTCGTTCCTGCAAAGGGTCCAACTAGTTCCTGTCACCTCGGCCAGGAAAGGCTTGCCTTTGCATAGATCGGTCAACTGGACTAATAGCGTAAACAAGGACGTCAGTCGTAGGGAAGGTACATTGTACACACTTAGTGGTGACGTCAAGACACCACCTGCGACCAGATTTTTCAGTTGGGACTGAAAGCGACGGACTGGCGTCGGTACATGCGTCTCACATGCTGATTCCTATTATTAGTGTACCCTCGGACCGGTATCACTATTATCTACACACAGCGGGTGTTGTGGGACACCGGTGGATGATTGATCTTCACTAACCATACACCATTGGATCCCAGCATTAATAAATTTGATGATCCCCGTTCTCTCCGAAGTAGTCATTCCAAATGGCCTCTACGGGTATCCTGGTTTCCTCTTGTCCTGGATGATTTTCGTTCTGCCACGTTCGAGTAGGCCGATATAATTATTGGGCTACACCGGCTACTTAAAATCTACTTTGGGTTTCGTGTGGTATAGCTTTTGGATCTAGTCCACCAAGTCGGGATCTCGATGGGTGTGCCGTATGCTGCCAAATGGTTCCCGCAGGTGAACGGACCCCTCACTGGATATTCAAAGAACCGAAGATAAATCGATAAACTCTGAACGTGCGAAGAAATCCGGAAGGATAAGGTCTTATCGTCATCATCATAAAAGTAAGCGGTGCGTAAAGTCCCTAGTGGAGAAGGAATCCCTCGGACTCGTGGAGCTGCCCAAGGGAGACTACGCAAAATCCATGGTCCGAAAGAAAAGTCTACCGGTAAAGGAAGGTAAGCGTATCGGTAGGAAAGAAGTGCGTAAAAGTCCGGAATATGCGGTACCCCATCGATGCTTCGCAGCAGCAACAGAGCGCCCGAGTCCAACGCAACGAGCGCAAAAATAAATGTCTATCAACGACGCTCATAAGCCTCGATGTCATAAGGGCCCAAAAAGCCACCAAGTGTAAAGTATCAGAGACGTCAATCGTCGGTAATGTGTCATGGATAAGGGATCTGCCTGCATCGGGCAACCAGAGAAAAGTCTCTCAGATTGGATTAGGCAAAGTTGGAGGGGGTTGGGGCGGGTTCAGGAGCAGGAGCCCTCTTTGAAGCTATGAACATGACAGTCAGCAGAGCATCGATAGATCACAAGCAACGGCTTACGATAGTGCCTCTTTTCCTCGTTGAAAGCACGGGCTGCATTGGCCGGTGGCATCGGTGGCAAACCACGAGCCAACCTCTGCGCATTGGTCTCGGGGATGGGAGCAGCAGCGGCTGCTACGACAAAGAGCACGAGGGAACCCAGGAGTGTAAGACGCATCGCAACAGGAGAGGGTGCTGGTGCTTGGGATGGAAATCAGGAAGAACCGCCCACGAGGCTTTTATATGTGTGTGGTTGGCACAGGGCCTGACAAATACACGTGTGGGGGGGTGACCCCTTGACTGGCTGCCATTGTTGGCGATACAGCAATACTGCGTTAGGACTATAGTTTGACATGCGCACCAGATTCAAGCCACTGCGGGACCGACCAAATTATCTTTTATCTGTAATAATGCGGGGACCAGAGCAAGTACCTGTGTCATTAGGCTGCATAGTCAGCCACATATTAACGTGCCTGCCGGCCTGAGTTCAGTGATAAGTAGCGAACCGAGGCCTGCCTGATGACGCACGCATGGACGATCGGCAAGCCAAGCCCGAATCTCGCAGCTGAGCCGAGGCGGGCTGTCAGTCTGGACTGTGGCAGTGCAAAGATGTCGCTCCAAAATAAAGGAGGCACCATCGTGCCATTTGGCCACTTTGCGGCGCAACACGTCAATCTAGTGCGATGATGCCAAGTAACAGTAACGCAAGTGGTTCCCCTCCATGCCTGCTGGGAAATCAAGATAAGTATAGTGTTCTAAACCTTTCCTCCTACATATTACGATATAGGTGTATGGTACAGTGACACGTGTCCGACGATGGTTTTGCGGAATGTGAATACACGAGAGCATGACTATAGCCTATAGGGTATAACAGATGGTAAAGTCAGTCGGAAACTAGGAGACCTAAACAGAGTACGTCGGTAATTATTGGATCACGCAATTGGAGGTCTTATCGCCTCGTTTCTTTTGGGGTGCGAACTCCTGCGGTATAGCACCAGGAAAGTTACGTGAAACCCTCCGCTCTGTGGTGAAGAGGAGGGATGTGGCATGAGAAGATAAATTTTCATAGCCATTATCATCATGCATCATACCATTAACTTGAGATAGATCGTTCGGCTCTGGAGCTGAGAGATGGCTTTTTCTGGAAGGCTCCTGTCGACTAGAGCGGCTATCTGTTGTCCTTTGACTCTTTGTCGCTGTCCCGTCACTCGATACTGACTGTGGTCGCTCGTTCGAGTTCACATTCCTGCTCAATTTTGAAGACACTCTCCTAGGCGTCTTCTCCTCAACCTCGGAGTGAGGTGGAGGGACTGGTGAAGGAGACGCAGAGGAGCATGCAACGGAAAGGGATGAACGCGACCGCCCAACGCCTCCTATGAACTTTAATCCGGATGTTCCCTTAGTTGGTGAGGTGGCGGGTCCAACGTACGTCAAGTCGGCGCTTCGCCGTGGAGAGGAGGTGGCAAACGAAACTTCTCCAAAGTTGGTCATACCTGTGTTGATGGGCCCACTAGGATCTGTAGGGTTTGATGGCGTGCTGGGTGGGTTAGTCATCCCTGCAAGCTGCGCATATTGGAGTAACTGTGATCGGAGATCACAAGTTGGAGGGGCTTCCCGCGCACATTGCGAATGTGCGATGAGGCTACACTTGTCACATATAAGTGCATTTTTCTTCACGCTACCGAGGCAAACCCTGCACACCACAGCTATTAAAAGGGCGTCAACCAGACCATTGAACTTGAGTATTTCGTGAACTCACGCTTCCCAAACATAATCTTTATGAAGGTGTGGTCTCGTGGTGTAAACGGAGTGTCATCGGAAAGAGGAGTTACTGGTACGATTGAAGGTCGTCGCCTTGAAGGTACCTCCTCTTGTGGAGTAGCTTCGGGTGCTGAGGTTTCTGCAACAGGCAAATTGATGTGTGCTAGTAGTTTGGAAACATCCTTCCTTTGAAGATCGGTGCTGACACGACGAAGGAATGGAATACTGTCTTGAGGGCGGAGTTCCTGCGCATCTTCATTAGTACTTGCTGGAGAGAAGTACATACAATATACCTTGAGTGCTTCCCAACTCGACGTGAGCCACGGATGTTTACATAAAGTCTCCGCGTCCGGGCGTAGTTCGGGGTCTTTGTGGAAACATTGTTGAAGGAAATCTTGTAATGCATCCGAACAGTCCTCAGGAAGCGGGGGCATGTTGTCTTCAACAATTCGGAACATCACTAGTTCCAACTGTAAGTAACAAGATTCATCTCGAGAAATGTAGGTACTCGCCTGTCATACTATTGGTGATGTCGCCATATGGAGGCCGCCCTGTTAGGAGTTCAATGACAGTACAACCCAAAGACCATATGTCGGACTTTGTCGAAGCTCCCTTTAGTTCGATGACCTCCGGAGCCATCCAGTTTGGTGTGCCCGCAACGTTGTTCATTTCTCGTTGCATGGCCCTGAGGTTGAGAGAGACACCGAAATCAGAGAGCTTGACATTCCCAGTCTTGGTAGTAAGGATGTTCGCAGCTTTGAGATCACAGTGAACCACTTGGCACCTGTGCAGGTAATGCAAGCCTTCGAGAATCTTCACAACGTAACTGGAAACGAGGTGTTCATTGAGTTTTCCGAAAGACCTAAGTGTTTGTCCCAGTGACCCGCTCTCTGCATACCTTCGGATAATCAGCTGAGAGGGACACATAATTGACAGATCACTTACTCAAGAACGATATCCAGCGTATCATCATCACGTGCCATTCCTTCGTACTTGACAATGCTGGGATGTGACAAACTTTTCATGAGGTCTACCTCGTTCATAAGTTGGGTGACATCCTCCTCTTTTAGGCCTTCGAGTCGGATACGCTTAACAGCTACCATCTGACCGGTCGTCATGTTCAAGGCCCTGTAGACAGTACCAAACTGGCCACGACCAATACAATTACCAAGTTGCTGCGCAAAAATCAGCAATATCGCCAAGATATTGTCTACTGCATGCTCACGTAATGAATGGGCAGTGTGCCTTCTTCCTCAACGATTATCGTCTGGCGAATCCCGCTCCCATCCATGGAATCCCTTGACCGCAGATCACTGACAGACCACACAACGTCAGATAAGTTAATGGCCGGGATTGCTGCGCTCACCTCGAATGACGTGATCTACCCAGTTCACCATATGAATTTGGTCGGCTACGTCTTCTAAACCTTGAATCATCTATGTCGTTTTGGAATCGCCCACGTATGCGGGAAATATCCTGGCTAGTCGATCTGTCGCGTGTACGGGGAGTATCTGGAGTCGGGGATGCACTGGCGCTATGGTCTCCAGAAACTGCCCTAGGAAAAGGAACCACGGACGAGTTTCGTTCCTTCTCACTGCCATCCAAGGTATTGCGTGGTACGTATGATCCATTTCGGCGCAGGGGTCCGTTCCTCGTGCTTGGGCGACGTAGGATTACTCTGGATCCACCAGTCGAAGGACTATCTGAACGAATATCTGTACGTAAGACAGACTCCCTTGGCATCAGGATCGAGGTATCCGTCCCATTGGAGTGATGGCTGGGTCGACGAGGTAATGCGTCGGAGGCGTCAGTAAGCTTAGGGGGAGTAACAATAGAAAGTTTCCGCCCCGGAGAGACGGAAAGGGAACTCGAGGGTATCGGAGAGTCTCCATAATCTGTGGTAGCAGAAGTGGGTGTTGGTAGAGAGAGTCCCGCAGCTTGGAAAGCAACAACGAAGTCGTCGGGCCACTTGCCTTTGCCAAGCCGAACAACCTCCCGATTGGCCTGAAGGTCTTTTGGTTTTTCCTGATGAGTGTCGCGTGAACTTGACCCACAGGCACTGGTTTCCTCCTCTTCAGCAAGACTAACGAGATCAGGAACGACCGGTTCGCTAGGTCGTCGTTCCGAAATCCTCGTGGCATCAGTGCTGGTGCTACGTCGCCACGCCATCTCTTCTGCCAACGACGCAGCGAGGGAACTCGCCTCGGTTCGTGTAAATGAAGGGATCTCCGAACCTAACGACGTGGCTTCTGTAGTGACGGTCCTGACAGTGCCAAACTTGTTATGAACACTTGTGTTCCGTTTGAGGTCGAAGATACTGGAGTAGGCGGTGTTATCTGTGAGATTGCTCGAAGTCCTTGATTGCCTGACAGGGAGATCTCCTCCATAATCTCCAGGAATAGGGCTAGAACACCGAGATAAGGGTTCGTGTTTTGGGAATTCGATGGGCTTAATGGTCGAGAGACGGCTTCCACCGCTGTCATCACTGTGCTTCAAATAGTATTGGGTATGGAGCGGAGACTTAGGAGGTAAGGAGGGAGGTCTATCTGAATTCAAATCACTTCCCCAAGTCTGTGTGGTGATTGGCGAGGAATGTCCATTCTTCAACGTGAAATTACGTGCTGTATCATTGGACGTGCCTGAGTGGGGACTGTCTGACCGTAAGGGGAGGAACGGTGGCTCAGGAGGCGGCCATCGCTTCTGGACCAGTACTGCATAGGACCCGGACGGAGTTACCGGTCTCTGTGATGACGGGTGAGGAGGCGAGGCTACGCCAAGGGAGTGTGATATCGACGCGTGGGGACCATTATCAGGGGCGGTCACTGTATCATCGATGCTCTTCCGTCCAATCATAACCTTGGTTTCGCCGACTGTTGATGTCTCGAACAATTTGGGTAGAGCAATGATCGTGCGTGCCACGCGACACAGGGTCTCCGGAGTAGCCTCGATTAGGTCGTCCCGGTAAAACAAATCATCAGAGGGTAGGCCCTGAGACGAACATGCAGCAAGAAATTTAGTGATATTTGTCGTCCGCTTAGAGCCATCCTCCCTTGGATCCACCCGAGGGATCATGGTAGGTCGGTACTTGTTCATAAACCTCAGGTAGAACATGAGACATGTGCCTGCATGAAACGATAAGCGAAACCCACTGGCAAAGGATAACACCATCTCTGAGCGCTTCATAGAACAGCTTTCTCTCTCTCTCCTCTCCTGCATTGCTGAGTACAGTCGAGTTCATGTTCGCCACTGCGACTTGACTCGAACTTGCACTAGGCAAAACACTACTCATCCCTCGCATACGTTCGACCCTAATGAGGGGTTGTAAACGCACTTCAACCTCTGCCCACTCCTTTTGTCGCACAGGTAGGGAAAGGTGAGGCGGAGGCTTGCGTAGTTCCTTACACAGCACTGTTATGGCAAGCCGAATGAGCTCGCGTTGCTCTGGTGTTGATGGCGAAGCGAGAGACACTGCGGACATGTTCAAACTACGACTGTGAGCATAAACTGATGTACGCTGAGAAGGAGATGTAGTTCGGGACCGTGCAGTGCCTGCAGGTGAAACTGCCCGAGGAGAGGGAGATACTTTTCGTTGGGTGTCTACTGAGCCGCGACGCGGTATGCCTGGTGTATCTACTGACGGCCTCCTGGGTGGTGTTGGGGACGTCGAAGGACTCCCAGCATCTGATGGAAGGTTAATTAAGGACGGCGATGGAACGCCATGGTTGGAGGTTGGCGTCACTATCCGCCCAGTAGGTGTCCTAGTATGAGTTGGACTGACTGTACGGCCCCGCACAAGGGGGGTTGGCTGACTACTTAGAGAAATTTGACTCGTATTGGCTGATCCGGATTGGCGAGATGACTTCCCATACTGTCCCCGGGATCCAGTTGGTGGGCTGGGTGGTGAATTGGGTGGACTCGGCAAGTCACGGTTCCTATTTGAAGTACCTAACGAAGACCGAGGACCGGATGGGGAAATAGGAGACGGTCTATGTCTATTTGCTCGGGTTGGAGACATTGCACCACGATACTCTGGCGAAACGGAGCTGTTCCTGGGCTCACGACGAGGGGCCAGGGGGTGGGGCGCACTAATTTCCCGAGTTGCCGGGTGCGCACTCGCCCGCCTGGTACGATCGCGTGAAGGCGCCATTGAGCCAGTGTTTGGTGGTGTCGAAGGAGCCATAACCACCTCCTGGGAAACTGGAGATGGCAAAGCCTGCGAAGAAAGGTGTAAGGTAGGTGAAGACACAGAACCCTGTCGCAATGAGGGGGTCATGAAGCTCCTCCATCCTGCCACGCGAGCACCTGTTTTGTCCGCATTGTTGACATGCTCTCTGCTCTGGTCTCCACCAGGTGCGATCGGAGTTGAAGAGGCCACAGCAGAATCCCGCCCTACAAATCGAAGCCCTACTCTCGTTTCCAACTTCTTCAGCATGTTGGACCTTCCCTTGTCCTTGCTCTGCTCATTACCACCTGGGTTGTCACGACATGCTTTAACCGTTCCCGTGTCTTTGAGCGTAATGGTACCGAACTCGTCATCGTCATTAGGTGGAGCCTTGACCTTGGAACGCGTCGCTGTCCTGAAGCTTTGCTCAAAGGATGTTCGCAGTCGTCTGAATGTCGTCGAGGAAAGGTCGTGAGTGCCCTGCGTATCCGCATTTTCCAACGCCACCGAGCCCTGGTTCCGAGACGACGATGTAGTTGTGAAAGGGTGCACCTGGGGTTTGTCATTGCTGCGTTGTAGTGAAGTCATGGGAAAGGGATTGGATGGATGTGATTTGGACGAGCTGGGTAGTGAAACAGCTGCCATGTGCGGTCCACATGTAGGATCTTGACGATGCTAGGGGAAAGCGCGAGGTGAGGAGTGCTTGGGACCAAATGAAGTGTTGTGGACAAACGTGTGTATGATGGTCACGACGGAACAGCTGGAGAAAAACAGATGCCGCAACATTATCAGTGAAGTGGGTTCATATCAATGAGTGTATGTAGGGAATGAATGCACGCCAGCACTGCGCCTTGGAGGAAGAAGGGAGCGGGGAATGAACAATCTTACCGGGAGCTTCCAAGATGAAAATTCCTCCGATAGCTTCGAGGTCGTCGAGAGTGCGACGGACAGTGGCCGGGACCAGTCACGGACTCTAGACGGCAATGGGGACTGACCAAGAAACGTAACAACGACAATGAGGTGTGCTGTATCCACTCCACCCGAGCGGAAACGAGCTCAAACCTGTTACTTACCATGAAAGGACGATCGAGCGCTCACTTGCAGAAACAACGTGTCCTGACAAGCGAAGATAGGGTCAACGCGGCAGCCGAGTACTGGCGTGCTGAGGCCTCCACCTGGGCTGGAGAGTTCAGTGACCAATGGACTCGGCGTCAGTGTACATCTAATGGGTCTGATGAGGCTGAGCCCGTGCCAATGGTCACCCGGAACTAGCCTTTGCAGACCTCCACATGGATGGCACGGGACAACGAACATGCTGACGTTTGTGGCGTCTGTCACTGGAACAGTGCTGCACGAAAATGGCATTTCTGGCAGAGGACGACATTCCCTCTGCCATCGCGGTGAGCTCAGCTTCGACGTCACTCTGCGCCACGACGGAATGTCGGAGTCTGAATTCGGTCTGACTTTGACTCACGACAAACCCAAACGCGAGATGGCGTCCCGCTCAAGGAGAAAATCGAGTCCAGCAGCCAAAGACTCCTCTCGGAAGGATGTTTCGTCCAGTAGAAGTAGTCGCGCTCGTGAAAGACCCACAAAAATTGACGACAACACAAGCGATGGCGGAAAGGAAACCAAGCCAAGACCAACTCGGGGTAAGCCTAAGCCCCAAAACAAATCCGCACACGATGGCAAGATCAACGACAAAACCAGCTACTGTCTCTGCAACCAACCTGATGATGGCTCTCCAATGGTCTACTGCTCTCTATGCAATGAATGGTGCGCGATTCCGTCTGTCCGCTGTCGCCCTTTTTTGCGATATATCGATGCACACTGCAGGTACCATTTCCGGTGTGTTAACCTTGGTTTGGAGGACGCATCAGAGCTTGGTACGTGATGGCTTATCGCACGACACCATCCATACTGATTCCAGCTTCTTTTTAGAGGTTTATGTTTGCCCTACTTGCACTGCAAAGACTGGTCGACGCAGTATAAGTGAGTGTCACTGGTTTTGCTCTCGGCCATTACTATCTTCGGCTCTCCTGCGTTACACAATGTACTTCGATGATATGAGTTCTGTATCGCATGCAAGCTATTCCCTATTCGTTAGAGCCAACTTGTTCTCGCTCTTCCAGACCATTCGTGGCCAACTCGCACAATGGTTGCTTAACGGGTCGTGTTCATGCGTCGTCGTGCGCTGTGCATTTCCACAAGGCTACAGCTTTACGTTATGGGCGTGCAGCTTTTCCCGTTGAGTCCAACGATCACCATTGGTCTGGTATGAGCCAGTAGCATTGATGAATATTTTGTGTGTCGGCGCTACTATAAGCCTTGGTAGGCATAGTCGTGTAGAACATCTTACTCAGTCATCCGGAGACGCTGAGCCTCTTTGTCCTTTACTCGTCCATTGTGGTGTGGTGCGACTTTTACTGACGCTCGATATCCGTTCACAGTGCAGTGGGATAACGACCAAGACACACACAATGCCGTGTCCAGCGAAGCAAATCGTGCGCCGACGCCACCGCCGGCTTTACTCCCTTCCGAATCCGAGGAAGACCCCGATAGCGAGGATGAGTACGTGGCAGAACCAGAAGCAGCCAAAGGAAGGGGAAAATCGTCCAAGGTATGTGACCCCACGTCCATCTACACCAGTCTTGTCTGTTACTAATGTCTGCACCGTTGGACTTGTCAGCGTCGTGCACGAAAATATTCAGTATTGTCGGATTCGGATGAGTCCGACACTCATGATGCCAAAGAATCATTGCGTAAAGGTGGTGTCCCATCCCAAGGCCTATCCGACCGCAAGGCTTCACCCGCATCCACCACCCATCACAAGCGGAGGTTGACCGCCACATCCCAAGCACCAGCTGCCAAGCGCAAAAGATCTTCTGATGTCCCTGTGACCGTCGAGGACGATCCCGCCAGAAAGTATTGTTTAGGGAAATTACAAGAGATGTTCTGCCCGATATTCCTGCGATATCCTCACACAGACGCATCAGATGGCTCTGGTAACAAGGTTGAACTAAAGCCCGAGGATGTCACCGACGAAGTCAAACAACAGCTAGACAATGAAGCAAAGGCATTCGCATCTGAGCTCGAACAGTCTATATTTGATATCTACGCCGAGCCAGATAAACATGGCAAACAAAGCGTAGGATCCAAATACAAGTATGTCGTCGGAGTCCGAAGTTTCTTTCATGTGCTGATACAGTGTTAGGGAGCGATTCCGTATGCTTACTTTCAACCTGAGCCAAGCAGACCGCGTGGCCATTCACAGACGCATATGTTACGCCACTATTTCAGGAAAAGAATTGGCTGTTATGTCCTCCACCGACTTGGCGAATGAAGAAACGAAGCAATCAATAAAAATGGCGGAACAAGAGTCTCTCGAACATTCCATTCTTCAAAAGACCACTGTTCCCCGGGCAAAGATTACTCACAAGGGTCTACAGGACATTGAAGACGTCAATGGCGAAACTGCAGCTCTCGTTCGCGAACGGGAAAAAGAACGTGAGAAAGAAGAGGATGAACGACGCGAGAGGGAACGCCAAGCAAGACTCCGAGCAGCAGAGCAGCATCAGAAACAACGAGCAAATCTTGTCTCCCTTGACTCTGTGCCGCCTGATTCACCACTCGTTGCTCAGACGCCAACATGGGGCGGCCCACCTCTCATCCCGTTACACGCAATGCCCGCTGAAAGCTACTCACCGACAGCAAGTACTAACGAGAGGCCACCCATTCATTCTATATTTACTTCCGTCTCCGATTATCATATCCCCCTTCCTGAACCGGAACTCGACATCGCTGATCTTATCCACCTAGATGAGGAACCTTCTCGAGATGCTACTGCTGGTGGTCCATCCACTTCAACAGAGGAACTAACACCGTCTTCTGAAGCTATCACATCCAGTGAAATCAAATCTGTGCCTATGGACTTGTCAACCGCCCCTACTTCAGAGGCTCATGCTTCCATCACTGAGACTCCTAATCAAGCTCCGAAGCCAGAAACCCCTGTCAAACATGCTTTTGATTTGAATACGTTATGGTCGGCTCCAAAGGAAGAAGCAGCACCTCAGGACACGCAACAAGAAGCACCGGTTGCAGAATCCAAGGACCACCCGATGGAAGTCGACACCGTCCATCAAGAAGCGACTGATCAAGACTTTGACATGTTCCTCGAGAAGGACCATGAGACTGAGGTCGAGGTACCTAACCAACGTCCGGAGGACCCTGAAGCAGTCTTTAAGGCAATCCCTACTGTGTGGCACGGAACGGTAAAGTGCTCTGACATGTTGTTTGTGCTAATATTAATTTTCCTCCCTCCAGATTGCATTACCCCTTGATACTCCGGTCGCAGAGGAGGCACGTGTCGTTGCGCGCCAAATAGGTGGTCGCACTCTATGTGACGATTCACCACTTTGGAAGACCCTATTTACCAGCAGCGTCTTTCGGATTGAGGGTCGAGTACAAACGGAAAAGGCCGCGCAGTTTCTCCTCCAGATGAGACTAAACCCGCAAAGGGAACTCATCGCATGTGCTTTCTCGCCAGAACCGGGCGATGAGAAGTTCAAATCGTTCATCGACTTCCTCCGAAAGAAAGAGTACGTTATCTGATGGAGCATATTGATTACTTTTTCCTGATCACGTCTTTCCATAGTCGCCACGGATTAGTGTTTCCGTGGGGCCAACATCCAAAAGACTATCACCCTGGGAGGGAACTTTATATGGTTCCTCTTTTGGCTAATATGCCACTGCCTGATTATATGGAGCTCTTAGACAACTTGCGCTTGCCAAAAACACGCATATCTGATATTTTCGTTGGGATTTGGATTCTTATGAAAGGAAAACTTGCTCCTCCGCCAGCTCCACAACCACAGCCACCACCCCCTATTATACCTTCTCTACCCCCTGTTTCAGCCGAACCCGGGCCGCAGACACATATGGGCCTAACACCATCCCTACTTCCAGAGTTTAGGGCCCTCCCTCAACTCGCAAATTCAGCACTGGCAGCTGAGGTTGCAGCACTTACACCTGAGCAGATACAAGCAGTATTAAATGCTTTATCACCCGGCAATGGTACTTCCTCCGTGGCGAATCTCCCTATTGGGGTTGCCTCTGCCCTCGGAAGCGCAGCTGGAGCGCCACTACCACCACCACCACCGCATGCACGTGTCCCACCACCTTCCGTACCTCCTGTACCGCCACAATGGAACGGGGGAATACCGAACTTCCCATCTTTTCCCCCTAATCCGATTCTTGTATCATCATATGGTTCACAGGCAACTCCACCGCACTCAATGCCGTCCCCTATACATCAACCACCAGGTGGCCCGTCTGGACGTGGTGCTCTAAGTCAAGGTCACTATGACAATCATAACGGTGATCGTGACTTCCGTCGAGGACCAAGCTATGATAGAGGTGGCGACCGCGGAAATTGGCAAACTGGCAGGGGACGGGGGAGAGGTAGAGGATGGGGAAGAGGCAATGGGTCTTATCGACCCGTGGACTCGGGTTGGGGACGTGGCCGTGGTTCTTCTAGCGGGCACGACGACAGGGGCAGAGCAGACGATAGTCCTCCACGGCAGCCACGGCGGTGGTGAGGGAGCATTTGGTTTTTTTTTGGTCTCTTCAGACTTAAATTATCGCTTTGGTATGGCTTGCTAGTACTATTACTCTGTACTATACATTCAGTTATTCCATCGTTAGGGATGCTCTCCACACGAACAGCGTTTAAGATCGTGTATGCATATGTAGAGGTCTTACTTAAGGAGAAATAAAAGTACATGCGAAGATTCTGTTAGTGCTGAAATCCTTTGGAGAGTTGAAGGAGCAAGTCCTCGATACGCTGCTGTCTCTCTTCCATGCCCTTGATTCTGCGGATGAGTTCCATCATTCCACCACTTTCTTCCATGTTCTCCTCTAATTGCCCCAGGGTCGATGATGGCTCTGGTTGTCGATCCAGAGATGTAGAGAAGAGTCCCTCCACGAGCGTTTCTGGACGAGTATCGACTATCGGGTATGGCGGCCTTTGAGTAATACTAGGTACTCGGGAGGACGAATCAGTTCCATGCCTAGTCGTAATAGACGGTTGTATCGAAGTGATCCGACGGCGACTGGCCGGTCCGTAGCTAAGCATATGACCGTCAGAGTGTGGATGCAGAAACCCTCCGTTGGAAGCATCCTCCTCGGGTATATCATCGTCCACCACGACTGGCTGGAAGATCTGTGCAAGGGGGCTTTGCGCCACGTCTGACCGATTGAGATGGGAGTTCGTCCTCGTACGCAGTGGAACTGAACTTGATGGTTGCCGAGTGTGACCACTCGTTCTCGGGGGAGAGGGTGGGACTGGTGGAATGAGGGTGGTAGAGGACGGTACAAGAAGAGTATCTAAGTGCTCTTTGTATGTGGACGGAGCACGCAGGGAGCTCTTGGAGGGGCGACGTTCTGATTTGCGTGAGATTCGACGCTGGACGGTAGCTTGGGCCAATGGGGACTCGGTGTGCTGTCCAGCATTTGCTCCGTCTTCCGAGTGACCCCCGGCCTCAAAGATCTACCGATTCCGTTGGTGGACCAAGTAAACAAAGGAATCGAAGTAGACTTACGATCTCGATATCTGATGTAGACCCTGCTAGGCCGTCGAAGAAAGCTATTAACGATGACTGTTAGCCAAGTTCAGAGGTGGAGAGCCATGCGACTTACACATCCACTTTAACGAGCGTGGAAGATGATCATACAGCTTTTCTGCGGCCGCTGATACAGTGTCATAGAATCCATGCGAATTGGATTGCTTCCGTTGCCCTTCAAAACACAATGAGGTCTTTTCCCAAGGAAATCATACATTATGACTCACTCTCGTACCATGCAATCGCGAGTAAGATGGGGAAATTGGTTAACCTGCGCAGAGCTGGTAAGACGGACAAGTCAGATCCAAATTCGTCTAACCTTATCAAAAATACGTTGACCTTGTCCCGTTAGTCAGTCTGCAGAAGGAAAAAGTGACACGACACACTTTATGAAACCACCTAGGGGATAATATATAGCTCGCTGGGAGCAATATACAAAGGGCGATGATATTTATCGGTGGTTGATATGAAAACAAGGAATCGACCTTGACACTAACAAGAATAGTCAAGACAAGTTGCCGGACGAAAATTAGATTCAGGGAAATACCCTTCAAGCATCGAAACCGCTCTTCTGAACATGGCCTAGGGGGAAACTGTCAGGAATTCTGCAAACGGGTAAGCATGAAGCCAACCTCAGCTACGGCATCTTCATTGATTCTCGCAAACGTATTAGATAGAATCTGGATGCAGGCATAAACACCAAGAGGGGTTCATCTGAGGTTCATCTGCTTACAGAAACGAGCACTGTACCGCCCTTGATAAACAGTAAAGGAGGCGAAGTAAGAGAACAACGTACCTGTCAGTAGGAGAGTGTTACTCAAGCAAGCGTAAGTGATCATGAGAATGGGGCCGAATATAACATCAAACTCGACTATGGCACATTAGAGATGAGAGAACCCGATGAGATGACACTTACATGCTCTGTCAAAGCCGCTCGCATCTAGACCGAACCAGAGGTCCAACATCCACCATGCGATGGTACTATCATGAATGGCTTAGGCATAGACGAAACAAAGCATGACAAATGAGTCACCTTGCAGAATACCTGTCATCATGACCTCGGATCAGTATGTCATCCTAAGGAAAACGCTGAAGCACTGACCCAGCTCCCTTGCGGCTTAGCCTACTCATATGTAAGAGGCGCATGTTTGTCAAGCGTCATGGTGCAGTACTTACGTCCATAATGCGTAGAGGAATCCACAGAAGCAAAACGCCGCAATCAGCATGAGGGCAACGAATTGCATCATCATGGCGCGAAGGGAGAGGACCATCAAGTTGTTTTGAAGTGTGACAAAGGCGAGTCTGGGCAGAATATGGATGAGATATCTGGTGAGAGTGAGCAGAAAACAAACCGACCGAGGGAATAATAAACATGCAATGACAGCGAGGAAGTCAGTGCCGAGGTCTCGAGCCCATGGTTCTGTTGTTTCTGGGTTAGCCTAAGTCCGAATATAAACAGAAAGTAATACTGGCTTTGGTGTATGACTCCGTAGATCCTGAAAAATGCGTAGACAGAATATGTTGTAACTGAAAAAAGGACCCTAAAGTCAAAAAGATAGAAATCGGGCATGGCTGTACTTACCAAAAGCTAGATCAAATCCGTTCTATAGGGAGGCCCGTCAGTTACAAACGCGTTGCGTACACTCGCAGACCGACCCATGTCCCGTCGAAGTACACTAAGGCATATCGTAAGGACATTGCGCAGTGATGGGAATGTTCGGTCACCTTTGATTCCATGCTCCTGCATGGCAGCAAGTTTCTCGAGGGTAAATCCGAGTCCATAAATCATGAAGATCAGCTCCGGAGTGTTGATGAATTGCGACTCATTTGTCTCGATGGCAATCACGAAGAGGATGAATAGGATGAGGAAGCTGTTCTTTCTTTAGATATCCAGGACTCGTGAAATGGAAGCAAGTATTTACTTGACGTATTCCAAGACGGAGCGGATAGCGGGCACCTTGAGTCTGTTCGAGTGCACATGTGCATCCTGAAGTGTAGTGACCATACGGGAGACATACCGATAATGGTCCAACAACGGTGCCTTATGGGGGTCGTAGAAGTGGATAGGAGTGCGCTTGTACCGCTGTAGTGGGTGTCCTTGAATTGAACCATTGTGATGTACCTTGATCGAAATGCCTTACGTCTGACAGAATGGAGTGGCTGCTCTCGGCCTGGTATACACACTTTCCACTACACGGATAATGTTAGGGGCGTGAGGGGTGCACTTCGGCAAGTCACATACATCCATATTTCGTCTATTACTTTCTGGCAAGGGGAACTCTTGATGAAACGCCTCGCTTTTCCGATGATGGCCATTTCCAGGGCGTTGCCGACACGCTCTTCGAGATCGTCGTCGCGCTCTTCTCTGGCCATCTGAATGATGCGGGGGTCGGCGCCCGACCACACCGGCCAGCTTGTGGTAAGAGCGATGGCGAGGTCAAGAATAGAATGGCCGTTGCCGCGCAATAGACGGACGGCAAGCAGTTCGCAGAGATCGGCACGCGTGCAAGAGATGGGCCCAGTGGTGATGTTCGCGTCTCGGATGAAGTAGACCCTGTTCAAAAGAAAACAGAATACAATAGACCTATTCCCTGCCCGCTGTAAAGCATTGTACTTTTCTTCGAGGGGACGGAGGAGTGTATAGGTTAAATCGGGTGCTGTGAGCTGAAGCGAAGAGTGAGGGACGAGGTAGCATAGTGTAACAATCGTGACTGACGGCTTCAAAGGTCAATGGCGTATCTACGAAGTGGTTCAGCAGATAAATACGCGTCAGGGAGACTAGACTCGCCGATATAGTGCTAGTAGGGTATCTATGACATCAGTGGACCTCGTCGTTCGGAGAAAGCACGCACTGTGATGTCCTGTGCGGCGGGAGTGAGTTCAGCACCGACGAATTAGACTCGACCTACGGTTCTGATCATGTGGATGACTGGCCATACTTCGACTGCCAGCAACGGCTGCCTCGAGTCGTCGGACGACATCGTTGCCTCGCCACATTTCGATCTCCGACAAGCACGCGTCGGCGTGGGTCGCGTTCTCGCGCGGAGACGCCAAAAGCGACGCCGCATCCGCCCAATGCAGGGCGCACAAAGAAACACCGGGCAGTCGCCCCAAGTCAAAATATACAATGCTGTCTACTCGTCCGTGCAGGTAAACCGTCCACGCTGCCCTCGAATCACATCTGACACGGTCGCGTCAGGTCTATGAGTGCATGGTGCGCGGCATCGCAGTCATGCGTCGTCGCGGCGACTCGTATGTCAATGCCACTCAGATACTCAAGGTAGCTGGCATCGAGAAGGGACGCCGCACAAAGATCCTCGAGAAAGAAATCCTCCCTGGAAAACACGAAATCGTCCAAGGCGGCTATGGCAAATACCAGGGCACTTGGTACGGAACCTACACACGACAACTTCTCTTAACCTTGTCTCTTTCACTAGGATCCCCCTCGAGCGCGGCCGCGAGATTGCTGCCCGATACGGCGTTGCCCCTCTCCTCGCACCGCTGTTCGACTTCACTCCCAGCACCAACTCCCTGGGATCCCTTCCCGCCACAACCAATGCTGCCTCCCCAAGACCTCTCTCTGCTTCCTCAACCTTTTCCGGCATTGGCACTTCCCAAACATATTCCCAGTCCAGTCTTGCTCCACCTCCCATCATGCCCGGATCGGCACTGCGCCTTCTTAACCAGGGCCGTGCTCAAGGGCTTTTCACTCCGTCCACGTCCTCCGCCGTCCCCCCGAAATCGACAGTATATCCACAAACGTCATATCAAGGTAACTATGCCCAGTCACCCGGTGTGTCGTCAGCCACCTCAATTCAGCAGCCTCTCAAGCGAGCTCGCTCTGATTCAGAGGTCATCGCTGCCAACCAACTAGGTTACCACCCGTCCTCCCTGCAAAGCTCGTCTCAGCCACTGTTAGAAGCTCCCGCAGACATCCAGATGGCAGATAAGTCACGGCCACTCTCCGAACCTCTTGATGACGACGGTCCTTCGCCAAACAAACGCGCCCGTAAGGATCCCACCCCGTCATCACACGATGTACATCAATCTACTCCTAACTCCCAATCTGTCCTTCTTCCCCTCGCCCGTCACATTTCCAACATGAATGTATCCTCACCAAAGCCACAAAGCCAGAATAGCTCTTCACGTGCACCAAGTGTTGCAACATCAACAAATGGAAAGATGGTGAATGGAATAGATGGCGAGGTCCATACACTCCGTTTCTCCACCAAACCTCCCATCCTCCGGGACACCTCTGTCCTACGTGACCCACGTCGTGCTCAACTCATTGCCGCCATCTGCCGTCAAGACGACCCAACCGCCGTGCTCGAACTCCTACGTGAACTCACTCCTGACCCGTCTCTGCCCATTCAAATAGACGTCGTCCTCGACGACAAAGGTCACACAGCCCTACACCTTGCTGCCAGTATGGCTCGGCAAAATATCGTGGATCACCTCATCGCTGGTGGCGCGGATATCCATCGCGGAAACTTCGCGGGAGAAACTCCTCTCATGCGTGCGTCCATTGACACGCATAATTTCGATCAACAAAGCTTCCATACCATCGTTGCATCCCTGCACCAATCCATTCGTACCCTCGACACCTCCAGAAAATCTGTCTTACATCATATTATATATTATGCTGGTATCCAAGGGCGGGCCGTGTGTGCACGGTACTACTTGGACCAGATATTCATGTGGATAGTTCAGCATCAAGGCGGCGACTTCAGGTTGATAGTTGACCTGCAAGACGAGCATGGTGATACTGCACTAAACATCGCAGCCCGGGTGGGTAACAGGAGTCTGGTTAGGACATTGTTGGACGTCGGTGCTAATCGAATATTACCAAATAAACTTGGCCTTCGACCTGGCGACTTTGGTGTAGAAGTGGAGGTACGTATCTCCTGACCCACTATTACCAACAACCGTCAAACGTTTCACAGGAGCTGAGTGGTGGTCCTCGTGCAGAGGATATATTATCGTCGTTACGTTCAGGGCCTTCAGCACCAATCCAAAAAAGCCAAGATATCATCACAGGCAAGTCCCGTGCCCTCCTCTCGTCGCTTTGTACCCACTTGCTTTGTAGAAATGACTACGATGATCCAGGGTTTGAGTTCAGAGTTTTCTACCGAAATTAAGTCGAAGCAAGATTCTCTAGATGTCACACAGGCACACCTCCGTGCGGCTACGCGCGAGCTTTCGGAGCAACGCAGGCAAATACAGCTCTGGCAGAGTCGGTGCGCGGAGCTTGACCAGGTCCACCAACGAATACGGAACCTCGAAAAGGCTATTGCAGAAGAGGATAGTTTCGACTGGACAGGTCGTACGGACCTCAGCGGCCAGGATGGTGGTGAATCTGCTGGTCCTGCTTTCCGGTGGCGAGGCCCTACCTCCACCATGACAGCTGTAGCCGGATCGACAGACCTTCCTTTCAATGTAGAGATCGAACCTCCGATACCGACGAACAACTTGATAGAAAGTCTGATCCGGTTGCGGCGGTTGAAGATGTGGCACATGAGGATGGAAGAGCTGATGGAGACAAGACTAAAGTCGTTGCAAGGTGCAAGTGCAGAGAAGGAGTACCAATGCAAGAGAATCGTTGCACTCTGTACCGGGATTCCGCTCGACAAGGTGGAGGACGTGAGTCGTTTGGCGGTAGTCCGACTCGGGTTGTACCCTTTTTATTTACTTGGTTTCGTTTGTTTAGATGCTGGAAAATCTTGTGATCGCGATGGAAAGCGAGGCGCAGGTTGTGGATATTGTTCGCGTATCTGGATTCATGCAAAAGGTAAGCACTCGGACCGCTACCCTGAATCAATTCATTTTTTTTACCGGACTGACTCGATTCCCCGCCAAACTTTATAGGTCAGGGACGGTGTGATCTAATTATTATTTATGTTTGTGCTACACATCGTCTCAGAACGTTCTCATCTACATCCTTATATATCATATTCTTGCAATGTACTACACTCTCAAGGCCAACTACTTTTGCAATTATAGTGGAACAGGCTATACAGGAACGTCGTCGGGCGCGAATAGTTGGAAATTACGATTATAAGTACCCGAGGCGAGCAAACACCCATCGCTTGAGAGATCAACGGACATAACTTTCCCGGAATCCGTCGTAAGAGTGCGGAGTAGTTGCCAATCGTCCGCACTCCACAGCTTTACGAAGCCATCGTAGCCAGCGCTCGCAAAATAGAGACCTGACCGGTATCTCCATTCCTCCAGGGTGGTGGTCTCGTTCGGCTCGTCGTTGCTCGCATCCGCGTCCTCCTCGACGCCGTTCATGCTAACATCCCCGCCCCTATGAACTGCATGCATTGGAGGAAGGTCGTCACCACGGAAGAACCGAACGTCGGATACGTTGGAAAGATGGGCAGGAATTGTACGCAGAGCTTTTAAGGAGCGTATGTCCCATATCCGGATGGTGTCGTCACCGGCGCCGGTGGCAATTTGGTAACTGGATTTACCAATCAGCGGGATCCGACCGATAACTGTATTGGAAGCTTACCCGTTGGGGGAAAAGGCTATTCCAAATATGGCCTGTACGTGACCGTCGAGTACCATTGCGGTCCGTCCGGTCCGAAGATCCCATACCCTTCCAATTGCGTCGAGACCCCTGAACAGAGGTGGGTTGGGTCAGTGCGCTTGTGGTGACAATCCAGTACATACCCCGAGGCGACCAAAGACCCATCGTCTTGGAACTCGACCGAGTATACTTCCTTTGAGTGGCCTTCCTGTAGAAGCAGCTCTTTCGCTTTTGTGACATCCCAAAGCCGCCAGGTTGTATCAAAGGAGGCTGATGCAACGTAGTTTCCGGATGGATGAAATGCGACTCTGCATACGCGGTCCGCATGGCCTTTTAGAATTGCCAAAGGCATATCACTGATTGGTTTTTAGTATAACTCCTGGTGGACCCGGAGGAGCTGCACTTACTTATTCAGTGACCATAGGTTGATATTCATGTCCCCTGCTCCAGAAGCCAAGTTCACTACGTTGTCACCCTGTGTTAATGTTGCTTGTGGATGCCATGCGACTCCTCCTACGCGATCACCATGGCCTACGGCACTGCGTTACTTGAGAACCCGACCAAAGTAGATGAGCTTACCACGTAGCACGCGCGATGTTGTACACGATGGTACATTCCAGATCTTGACCGTTCCCGACCAACTTCCTGTCGCAAGGAACTTGCTGTTCGGAGAAAATCGCACTTGAGCTATTGGTCGGTCGTCGCCTATCTGAGATCCAAGGTTGCTAAACCGCTGTCGAATATCTGAGCGATGCAAGATAAAACCATGGTTGAGCTCGAACGTACTTTGACCTCTGCGAAGATTTTTTTGTGAAGATCGATGATGCGACCGAGTGGTAATTTGCTATCTATCCTCTGTTGGGCGATTCGGGTTTGAGCTCTGTAACAGTGATAGAGTAGACGTTGTAAGCACCTTACTAGTATCGCCTATCGTTAGATAAAATCCAACCTGGGCAAGGAATACTCTGCTAAGCGTCTGCGCGCTTCGAGCAGTTCAAGTGTGCCTGGAGTGTAGAACTCCTCCTGAATGGCACTCAGAACAGAGAAAAGGTAGAAAAGCGGGAGTCATACCTCATCTGCGCTCTCTTCCGAAGACTCCTCTTCCATCTGTACGTCATCACCCCTCGCAGCATTGATTTGAGACAAGACGTATATTAGACGGTCTCTGCGATCGGCTTGCTGTGGAACGTAGGGTGTCAGATACACCGCACCGAATGAATACTCTCACGTACTCGTTCACCGAACAGTGTTATGGGTTCGCCTAGCTCACGTAGTCTCGCCTTGACGCGGTTGTCGTCGGTCGGCACGGCCATGTTGCGTGCTTTCTTTTTGCGCTCCAGCTCGTCCAGGATGGCTTTATTTTCCAGCCTGGCCCGCTCGGAGCCAAGGTAGTTTCCATCGTCGATCAAGGATTCGAGCGTGAGCTCCGTCATGTTATTCGTCACTGTGTAGAGTAGCGTTTGTTTGGCAACGCCTTGCGATCCAAACAAAGTTTCCCCAACTTGGTCGACATCGAGTTTGTATGTAGCTGTAGTTGGAACTGGAGTACCCGTGGCATCATCACAAGGGGCCCTTTCTTCCAGGTTTTGCGTTCCACTGGATGTCGGCCCCGGGCCAGATCCCATCTAGATTACTACATAGAGGGCATTACGATGAGCATCGCCTTCGTCGAGTGTCAAGAGAGCCCCTGTCCCGAAACCAGCGACCTACACCAAACCTATGTCCGTCCTTTCGTGCGAGTGAGTAGTATAAAATGTGAAAGATGCACCCGTTAATTTGGGCGGGTTGACGGGAGTTGTTTTACGTTGGCGAACCTTTCCATTTCAACTTTGTATTTTCCAACCTTTTTTTTGTTCCAACGTACTTTTACTCTTCTTTCACGACCATCTGCTTTGTTTCTCTTCTGCTACGATGAGCCAGCGACCTTCCTTCGAGACATCTGGCAATGGTGCACTGACGACTGCCCCAGTCCAAGAGCGTTCGGTTTCCCCAGCGCCAAGTACCAAGTCCAGAGGAGAGGACTACGTCTATTTTGAACGAAACACAGAAGAGTTCTCGTCCGATGCTGTATCACGCGCAACTGCTGCCAAACTAAAGCTAGAGTCGTACTACAAACTAGCTGTCGATGCAGCGATCGAGAGGAACGCGCGGTACGACGGGCTGTTTCTTCTGCCCACGTATCCTGCAGCTCACGAATACACGTAATATAGGCGTGTGGAGCTGGAACAGAAGATCGCTCAAGGTGTGATCCCCAACGAGGCTAAGGAACGTGAAGTCCGCAAGTACAGGAGACTGGAATCACAGCATCTGCGTCTTCGAAGGACGAAGATTCGCCTATCGGATTTCCGTACAGTGAAGGTCATTGGCAAGGGAGCATTCGGAGAGGTGGCATCAACGTTGCTACGTGTCTTCTTCTACTGATGTCCTCCCTCAGGTTCGATTGGTGCAGAAAGTGGACACGGGCAAAGTATACGCCATGAAGACACTTCAGAAAGCAGAGATGTTGAAACGAGATCAAGTGCGCGTTCCATTCGTTGCATTGGCTATGTCCGTATTGACTTTACAATTCGCAGCTTGCCCACATACGTGCCGAGCGTGATCTCCTAGCTGAGTCAACATCCCCTTGGGTTGTGCAGCTATTCTACTCGTTCCAGGATCCTCTCTACCTGTATTTGATTATGGAGTTCCTGCCCGGTGGTGATCTTATGACCATGCTTATGAAATACGACGTTTTCTCGGAGGATGTTACCCGATTCTACATGGCAGAGTGTGTACTTGCGATTCAAGCTGTTCATGACCTTGGCTATATCCATCGGTTGGTATTCTTGCCGATTATGATGGCCCCGCATTGTCATTGATGATGATCCAGTGATATCAAACCCGACAACATCTTGATTGACAAGAATGGACACTTGAAATTATCTGACTTTGGTCTTTCGACTGGCCTTCACAAGAACACAGACGCAGATTACTATAAACGACTCTTGGACCAGAACCAGAACAAGCAGAGGGACTCGGCACGCAATAGTGTGCAAGTCAACGCCATTCACCTCACGATGAGTCGCGAGCAGATTGCAACCTGGAAAGCCAATCGCCGAAAACTGGTATGTCACGTATATACCTCTTGCATACGTCCGTTAACTCTGTCATCGAAGGCTTACTCCACAGTCGGTACGCGAGTAATTAATATTGCACGTTATGCTCTCATTCATTTTGTATCCAAGGCACCCCTGATTACATCGCGCCAGAGGTATTCATGCTGAAAGGATATGGGAAGGAATGTGATTGGTGGTCCTTGGGTGCAATCATGTTCGAATGCCTGGTCGGTTACGCGCCGTTCTGCTCGGAAAACCCAAGCGACACATACAAGAAGATCATTGAATGGCCAACGTATTTGTATTTCCCTGAGGAAGTACACCTCAGCCATGAGGCAGAACACCTGATACGAAGGTAGGTAATCCTGTTATATGGCTGATCAGACAACTGACGAGAGCAGCATGATGACATGGGCTCCCCAACGGCTTGGGGTGAACGAGATCAAGAACCACCCATTCTTTTATGGCGCAGACTGGGACAACCTGCGCTACATAGCGCCTCCTTTTGTACCTGCACTGTCATCCATTACAGATACCACGTACTTCCCCACGGATGAGCTCAACAACCTGCCTGAACAACTGGAGCAAGTTGAGCAAGTTGGCTCGGACAAAGACCTCGCGTTTTTAGGGTGCGTGTACGACGGATGATGTAAATCTCCTCCGGTCACTCATGTTTATGCTAGATTCACTTTCAAGCGGTTCGCCTAATGATGGAAATACTCGCTTTGTTGCTTTTGAGGAATTGTTGCTTTCGTAGACTGATACCCAGTTCGATACCATAGACACTGGCAAGGCTTGTAATCTTCGACCTTCGGGACACAGCTGTACAATATATTACAGGGAGATTGGCTAGCGACTGCTTTGAGACGACAGGGCAAGAACCAAAGCTGAGCAGTAAAATCAATACCAAGGCCATGTAAGATCGACTAATGGCGATACGAATGCCAGCCTAATTGTATTGCATGAAGAGCCTGCTCTCGATCCGGTGACCTTCCGAGGGAAAGGAATGTGATCAATGACCGTACTCGTTTCGATGAAGAGAGACGCGATATCTCTACACGTGGCAAGTGCGTTTAACTCCAGCGCCCTCTTGAGCCTCGACGATATACATATTGGTCTGTTCATCATGCCAGATGGTGGTTTCGCTGACACCTACAGTCCTCGCAAAATCCTCGACGATCCCACTTTCCGGATCTTAGGTCCAAACGAGAAGCCATCCAGTGATGCGAACATCGCTGCATTCTACAACCCCAATCATGAGATCCATCTTGTCGAAAAGCCACGACCGAAGCCTGGTCCTGGCCAAGTCTTGCTGCATGTTCGTGCAACTGGCATCTGTGGGTGGGTGTCTCTGCGTGTCTCCTCTGATTCTTGAGACTAATTCCATTGGAAATTCAGGAGTGACGTTCATTTCTGGAAACATGGCCGTATTGGCGACTCCATGGTTGTCACGGATGAAGTGAGTTCTAATCACCTTATAGTATGTCAGTTCCTGATTGTGTGGGTAGTGTGGGTCTGGTCATGAATCAGCCGGAGAGATCATCGAGATAGGTGAGGGGGTGACGACATGGAAAGTTGGTAAGGGCCGAGTCGACTATAGCAGGTGGACTCATCTCAGAGACTCCCCTTAGGCGATCGTGTTGCCATCGAGGCAGGGGTGCCCTGTTCTAGGCCATCCTGTGACTGCTGTCGGGTTGGCAGATATAATGCTTGTGAGTGATCGAACACCAGGTAAGAACTGGTAAGTATGACACCCGCGAACAGGCCCAGACGTCGTGTTCTTTTCTACTCCCCCTTTCCATGGTATGCACATCAATCAATTCTATAATAGTACTGTCAAATGAAGTGTCCGCGTTGCAGGTACTCTAACTAGATGGCATCTGCATCCTGCGGAGTGGCTGCATCGTCTTCCAGATTCAGTGTCCTTCGAGGAAGGCGCCCTCTGTGAACCGCTGGCCGTAGCACTGGCGGGTATCGAGCGCGCTGGCCTATGCCTTGGAGATCCCACCCTCATCTGGCACGCGTCGTGTTTCCTCACATGTGCTGATCTCACATATATGCTTGCAGTGGTGCAGGACCTATCGGGCTGGTCTCCCTCCTCTCCGCGCGTGCAGCGGGCGCAGAACCCATCATCATCACTGATTTGATCCAGAGCCGCCTCGCCTTTGCGAAGAAACTGGTTCCTGGCGTGCGCACCGTTCTCATTGAACGTGGATCGACTCCACAGCAGTCCGCTGAGAGGATCAAGGCTGCCGCTGACGGCCCATTAAAGCTTGCGCTGGAGTGCACGGGCATGGAGAGCAGTATCCATACGGCTATCTATGTCAGTATAGGTGGATAGTGCCCTCTGGGTGATGTTGAGCAGATTATTTGCAGTCCATGCAATTTGGTAGTAAAGTGTTTATCATTGGAGTTGGGAAGAACGAGCAGGTGGTACGATTACATCCATGGATATATTGACAAGTTTCTCAAGCAGGATCTACAGTTCCCTTTCATGCATCTCAGCGCGAACGAGATCGATGTCAGTTTCCAGTACCGGTACGCCAATCAGGTACGCTCAAATTGGTTACCGATACCCCAGTGGCTCACGGTTTTGAACAGTATCCCAAGGCCATTCGGCTCATAGCTGGTGGCCTCATCGACGTGAAACCCCTGGTTACTCATCGTTTCAAGCTCGAAGATGCAGTAGAAGCCTTTCATCTCGCCGCAGATCCCAGTCAGGGGGCTATCAAGGTTCAGATCCACGACTAGGTTGAATCTCAGGGATAAATAGTGTACTTGTATTTGTGTTATGTGTTTGGTTTCCGTGTCTGTCACGTGATCGCAGCATTGAACAATATCCGCTGTGTCCGCTCTCGACAATTTCTTCCCTTCATTGCTACCACCCACTCGTACATTGCCCGCCATGGCGAGCACCAGTAAACTACGCAACAGAAAACAATTCAGGGCTGCGCGCTCGGATGACTACGACCAAGACGATGAGGACCACGTTGATGCCGTGTACCAACGTCCTGTACGTGCACTCCTGTTCCGCGCGCCAAGAGCAGTACCCTTAACGTACTTCATTCACAGACAGCCCGGAGCACGTTTGAGCAGGCGCTAGACACTCCACAAGCAAGTGCTGCAGTGGTTGGAGTCCTTACTGCCCTTGCCTTCGCGCTACGTTTCTACAAAATAAACCATCCTGATCAAGTCGTGTAAGCTTGATACCCCAATGACGAGGATCGTGCTCACGAGTCGTGTCGTTACATTTCAGCTTTGATGAGGTACACTTTGGCAAGTTTGCCTCGTATTATATTTCCCGTCAATATTACTTCGACGTTCACCCGCCATTCGCAAAACTCTTGTTTGGACTGGCAGGCTGGTTTGTCGGGTTCGATGGACAGTTCACATTCGACAACATCGGTGACAGCTACACTGAAAACCATGTACCATTTGTCGGCATGCGGGCACTTCCGGCCATCCTCGGCAGTCTCACAATTCCGATAGTATATGCAATTATGAAAGAGACCGGTCATTCTACCATCGTCGCAGCATTTTCTGCATGTATAATCCTCTTCGGTAAGCTACTATGCATGCAATGAATTGGCTGTCATCATTGCTGACTTCTTCAGATAATGCCCATATCGCGCAGTCACGCCTCATCCTTCTCGATGCCACGCTCATCTTCTTCATGTCTCTAACGATTTACTCTTACATTAGATTCCGCAAGTTGCGGTACTGGTGCGTGTTGAATTGTTCATCTCCACGGATCGACGAGTTACTGACTCCCCACAGGGAGTTTTCTATCGAGTGGTGGAGCTGGCTTATTGCCACCGGTTTCTTCATGGCTTGTGCCTGGGGCTCGAAGGTCAATGGTATCCTTACAGTAGTCACCATCGGCATTGCTGTCTTGATTGATCTGTGGGACATCTTGGACATCAAGAAGGGTCATACACTGGTCGGTGCACTCTGTTAAGGGTTGACATGGCATATCTTTACTCGTTTCGTTAGGAACACTTTTGGAAACACTTCTTGGCTCGTGCTCTTGGTTTGATCGTGGTACCTTTCGCCATCTACCTCTCGTTCTTCTACGTTCATTTCGCCGTCCTCACTTACTCTGGTCCGGGTGACACCTTCATGAGTCCTGCATTCCAGGAGACCCTCATAGGGAATGAGTTATTGATGCACAGTCAAGGTAATGCTTCCCAAAATAGATCAATGTGGTTGCGGTTAATGACTGACGAGAACTTTGCAGAACTTCGTTATTATGACGTCGTCACAATGAAACACAGGGACACCAAAATCTTCCTTCACTCTCACCCTGAAAGATATCCTCTGCAATATGAGGACGGACGTATCAGTAGTCAGGGTAAGTGCAAACTACCTCTATCTTTCACGTGCGTTACCATTATCTACAGGCCAGCAGGTCACAGGTTATGGTTATGAAGACATCAATAACCACTGGCAAATCATTCCTACCAAGGCGCTTCCTGAAACTGGACGTGGGCGTGTTGTCCAACACGAAGACGTCATCCAGTTACTTCACGTGAACACTCAGACGCTGTTGCTCACCCATGATGTCGCATCTCCCCTGATGCCTACCAATCAGGAGTTCACTACATGGTCCAAGGATGACCATTCCCGCCATAATGACACTCTGTTCACTGTTAATCTTGTTGACGGAAATGCTGGAGATACGTGGAAGAGCAAGTCAGGACACTTTAGACTTGTGCACGTCTCCACAAGGGTATCGATGTGGACGCACACGAAGCAATTGCCTGATTGGGCTTTCAAGCAGCAGGAGATCAATGGGAACAAGAATTCGTTTGAGAAGTCGGCCATATGGTATATTGATGAAATTGTCACCACCGACAGTGAGTACTTGCCTTTATGGGAGACATTACTCGTTAATTATGACCAGGTAATCTCGACCTCACTGAAATTAATACCCCGAAGGATCCGAAGAAGCTCGGTTTCTTCAGAAAGTTTGGAGAGCTGCAGCTCTTGATGTTACAGCACAATGCTGGTCTCACTGCATCACATCCCTATTCCAGCAGTCCCTTCAACTGGCCCTTCCTTATTAGTGGTATCAGCTTTTGGACAGAAAATGACACTCAAAAGCAAATCTATCTCATTGGTAATGCTGTTGGGTGGGGAACATGTATCGTCCTTCTGGCCATATACATGGGGATTGTTCTCGCTGACCTTCTGGCACGGAGACGAGAGATAGATGCCATCCCTGGGGGTAAGTTCATTGTATACCTGAGGCAACCTTGTGGATGAACACGTCTTCAGAGGTTCGTAACCGTCTGTGGAACTCAGCAGGATTCTTCTTACTGGTCTGGGCTGTCCACTATCTACCCTTCTTCCTCATGAGCCGTCAGCTCTTTATCCATCACTATCTGCCTTCCCACCTTGCATCAGCCCTACTGGCTGGCTCAGTGCTCAACTTCATTCTCTCCGACACCGTTAACTACCCCATTTCCATTGCTGGGCGCAAGACTCAAATGCGACCCTCGCAGTATGCCGACTTGGGGGTCAAGGGACCAATAGTTGTTGGGATATTCGCAGTGATCATGTTTGCGATGTTCCTTTTCATCGCTCCTCTTACTTATGGGACACCTGGGTAAGTCTCTTCACAGAAAGCTGCACGTCGGTGATTAATAGCTCTGGATAGCCTCGATGGTGAT
This sequence comes from Scleroderma citrinum, assembly GCA_029372045.1. NCBI lineage: Eukaryota > Fungi > Basidiomycota > Agaricomycetes > Boletales > Sclerodermataceae > Scleroderma > Scleroderma citrinum. The sequence goes on along the minus strand of JARFMN010000007.1, from coordinate 2,009,459 downwards.
GCAGTAAACGCGAAGCGACTCTTGTCCTCGTGGACACTGCACTTCGCTGCAAAGAATACGTGAACGTGGTTTCATACATGTTTGAATTTATCTTATACATCTGTCGCTACCTTTTGTGTACATAGTTTGGTTGAAAGGACTTGAATCCCGGAAGCGAATTAGTACGAGTCTGTTGAGGATAAAATAAATCCGGGAAAAGGATGTGCGCCTATCGTCTTGAGGAGAACATGTGCTGCTTCGTTTGCAACGCTTGACCGACAGCGGGTCCGCCAACATGTTCAATGCACCACGACCAGCACAACGCTATGCCACAGCAGGGCCTGTCAACGGTCTCGGTGGCAGCTTTGTCGACGAAGATCCTCTTGCAATTTCGATTTATGACGACCCATGGAGCTCAGCCCCATCTCCATCGCCTCCCCCCATGATTTACACCGTCAATTCAGCGTTCAGTTCAGTCATAGGTAACACGACGTGTTTAATTCCCGTTAGTGCGCTGCTCAACGTTGTGTTTTCAGCGGATGCAACAGTTCCTGAGGCATACCGCAAGGCTTTGGCTGCCGTCGACACCTCTAACACCGGAGAGGTCTCTGTTAATGCATTATCGCGGGTTCTAGCATCCTCCTTACTTCCAGCTGCTATCATTGACAAGGTACTCGTTTTTCGCAAGCCCTTCTTTCCTAACGCATTGATTAGAACTGCGCCAGATTGTCAACTTGGTCAGTTCGAGACCCAGAGTATCCAGTCTCGAATTCTTCGTGGCCTTAGCACTAGTGGCTCTGGCGCAGTCAGGCAAAGGCGAGGACTCCACGGACGTTCCAACGAGGCATGTTAATGCTTGCTTTTATTCACAGACGTCAGCATCGAGCAGGTGGCTGCTTTAGCGGCCGAGAACAACCTCCCGATTCCCACCTTGCCCCTTGATACCCTACAGCCAAGTTCTTCTACTTTCTCATCTTCTTATACACCGTACAGGCAAAACACGATGGCCGCGCTTCGCGCACCTACATTTGCATCAGAAAACCCTTGGAATGCACCCAGATATCCCAACGAAGGCGCAACCATTCCTAGCCCCAATCAACCGAGAAGCGCAACTATGAACGGCTTGACATCTACTTTTTCAGGGAGCGGCTTACCCAGCGGTTGGTGGAACAAACAAGAATCTGTGGAGGTGACTATCCTGGGGCAGCAAGGGTTTATACTGAACCGATACACTGTTTACGAGATTAAAACTGAGGTCCGATATCGCGAATTCAAGCGCTAGAAATCTGCTCATCGCACCGTACTATAGCGTACAGATCCTGTCCACCGCCGCTACTCCGAATTCGTGTTCTTATGGGATTGCTTGGTACGGAGGTACCCTTTCCGTCTCCTGCCTACACTACCACCGAAGCGGGTACAGCGTGGGTCTTTCTATTATTCTACTTTGCTCAGTTATTTATGTGAATAATCATACAGCTGACGCAGCGTTCTTGGAGCAACGAAGGTGGGTTGGTGGATAATCGAGCAAGATGTCCTCTCATATACTCTGTCAATGCAGGAAGGGTCTTGCGAGATTTTTGAATGCCGTTATGTAAGTCCCGCCCTGACGAATGAAGCATTGGCTATAACTTTTTGTCCAGAAACCATCCGGTGATTAAGGAGGATGGTCTTCTCGCAATTTTCCTGTCTGAACCATCATTGGAGACGTGGCGGAAACATACGGCAATCTCACTAGAGGAGGAGTCGGCCAGCAAGCGAGTCGACGGGATCGAGGAGATGTCGATCCCCAGTGATTTAGAAGAGAAGCTGGCGTGCGTGTTTTCGTTCCTATGCAGATTATCGTCTTAGAGTAGGTTCGCAGGATCGTCCGGGGTAAGCTCAACCCCTTAATTGAGCAATGGCAAAGGATATGTGTATTAGCGGAGCGCATGATAAAGAGACGCGAATCAGCTGCGGTACGGGTCCCTTCAAGTCTTCGACGTACCTATTTACCGGCTCATTTTACATTCCCTCTCTTCTCGTCCACTCTGCCGTTGGATATCGATCCCTCCACCGGACGTGTTGACGGGCCTGCCTCCTCGACGGCTTCATTACTCTCTGTCTCGATGCTCTCGATGCGGACGACACACTCCGATGTTGACATGTCTGATGACCAGGCCGATCTGGCGCGTCTAACCAACGTACTGAGGGCTATTGTGGAGGTGAATGAAAGGTGTTGGAGAGGTGACGAATGCGAACTGTGCGATGGCGTGCGGCAAGGTCTTGGACATGTCGCAGAGCACACACAGCACCAATCTGACCTATTGGAACAACGGGTAAGCGTTATGTTTTCCTATACCTGATGCTCATCCCTGGACCATTTATAGACACATTCATTACTGAACTCCACTTTGGAGTCCTTGAAGGTATAGCCCTTGTGAAATGTCCAATTCACTCAGTGTTGACCTACTTGTAGAGCCAACGTGACCTGTATATCGCAATGCGAGATCTCTTTGTTCGGCATGACCGTCTAGCGGTCGATAACGTCGACCGATTAAAGAAGCGGATAGACTCGAACTCGATAAAGCTCGAGGCAATCAAGGCTAATGAGAGAGACGGGTGGCAGGAAGATGCAGACCGAGTGGTCGTACTTATTGAAAAAGATCAAGCGTCTATCGCTTCTCTTCTGAACCGACGAGTGTTTATTCGTGCGTGGTGGGTAAAGTTATCTCAGTCTCCAACAAACGCGCTGATGTTCCGGTGAAGTATGTGGCATGAGCTGCGGGTTGTGCTACATAACCGGGAGAATGCATTGCTTTCGATGCTGACGCAGGTGTTTGCTCGTGAAGAACAAGCATTTGCAGATAATGCGCTCTCCAACTGGATGTCCTTGCGAGATGCCGTTGATATGATGCCCTTTGAGTAGGGTGATGCCTTTGAAAGTCACCCAGCTTCGCGCGTAGTATTAGTACTGTCATACATTCATGTAGTCACACCACATTATGGACGCTTAAGTCGCATTCTTGTCGCACTGAAATCTCTTCGGAAGTTGCGGTGGCCTTAGGAATACGTGTCCCATCCTACGTACATACTCAAGAAAGCTTCTCGTCCTACATTATGGATGGGTTCGACGACTTGCTTGCCTCGTCACGAAACGCACTCGAGGACAACCCTTTCGCGGATCCCTTCGCACAGACACGCCCAGAATCACCCGATCCTTGGGCAAGTTTCGGTCAAGTGCAACAGGACTCACAGTCCCAAGTCGACTATTTCAAGTCTGGTTTTGCAGACCAACACAATGTTGAGCAGTATACCACCCACTTTGACCAGGGCAGCAGCCACGCTGCCGTCGATCCCTTGGATGCCGCAGCACGCACAGCCAATGTCCATGAAGATGAGAAAATCCCCCACACAACCCGCATCGAAGCCGAGACAGACACGCCTTCTCACACGCCAGGCTTTGGGATATTCACATCCAGTCCAGGCAGCGATATCAAAGAGGTTGGGGAACCCGATCTTCCGTCCAGAAAGCACAGCGACCCCTCCACGCTGGCGGGAGATGTCTCAGATACGAGGCCAGCATTGCTCCCGTCTCAAAACTTAGCATCTTCCTCCAAACAGCCCTCCCCGATTTCCGAGCATATAACAGCATCACCATTGGAAGGGCCACCGTCTCCAGGTCTCAGCCAAGCGATTTCCAGTGTCGTATTCCAGGACGACGTACATGGTGGTTGGCAGTCGTCCTGGCAAAGCAACGGTCATGTCGCTGCTTTCACCCCTCCCGCTCCCGCCACCCAAATTACTACTGAAGAAGACGACGATGACGACACACCCATTGGTCAGACGGCAAAGTTCCAAAATTGGAGTGCAGAACGAGCCGGTTCAATCCAAGTTTGTGCTTGCATTAATAAAAATACTAATTCGTTGACTGTATTCAGCCATCTCTCTCGTCTCCAGCACTCGTGACGCGTAGCGATCCTTCCATTCCACCATTGTTTGTAATTTCCGTGGATGACCCACAGAAAGTTGGTGACCCTATCCGATCGTTCATAATGTACACTGTACACACCCGAGTACGTGCCATCTGGTTTCACTCCAACGCGCATGTTTAAATTGCCTATAGACCTCGTCTCCGTTATTCTCGAAATCTTCGTTCTCGGTCCTTCGCAGGTACTCCGATTTTCTTTGGTTGTACGAAACGCTTTCGATGAACAACCCTGGCGTCATTGTCCCTCCCGTACCAGAGAAGAATACGTTTGGTCGATTTGACGAGAACTTCGTGCAGCAACGTCGACTGGCTCTTGAAAAGTGTATACAAAAAATGGCCAATCACCCTGTCCTTGCGAAAGATTCGGACCTCAGATTTTTCCTCGAGAGTGATACGTTTGCTCTAGACGTTTGTTATGATCTATGCAAGGAGGCTTGATGCTAACTGAACCAAAGATGAAACACAGAAAGGTGGACTCGGCGCATGAAAGAGGTGGGCTTATGGCGTCCATCGGTCAAACATTGACTGGCCCACGTTTCCATGAGACTGATGAGGTGAGGAAAGTGAGAGATAGTGTGATTGTGCTGAATGATTTTCTAGTGGTTTGATAAACAACGTGCATATCTCGATGGCCTCGAGTCTCAGTTGCGGGGCCTTGTGAAGTCGATCGATATCGTAGCAAAGCATCGATCCGGTTCGTGCCCTCTCTGTTTTCAAGCCTACTTGACGACTGACTCTCGCAATGCAGAACTTGCTGCAGCTACGAAGGACTTCGCCACTGCAATTTCAGAGTTGTCTGCGTCTGAGTTAGGACCGCAACTCAAACAATCCCTCGCCGCCCTGGCTGACGTGAAAAATGTTGCAGCAGAGGCTCAAAGTACGCAGTCACAGCAGGATGTAGTTACTCTCATGAGCACAGGTGGGAGTTGTCGAGTCTGACGCAAGGATGAAACTCATGATTATATAGCTGACGAGTACTCGAGGCTCGTCAGTTCCGTTCGAGTAGGTGGCTTTTTGTGCAAATTATGATCGCAGATTTATTGGTGTAGATGGCTTTCAACTCCCGCATACGGACGTATACGAGTTGGCAAAACGCAGATGCAGAAGTACGCCGCGCGAGGCAGATGCATGACCGAGCCAAGGCACAAGGTCGCCTTCCCACTGACAGAGTAGGACATACCGTCAGTCTGGTCGCCGAGGCAAGTAGGTATACTCTATCTGCGATAGATTCTCAAATCTTCTAGGCCGAAAGACGGGCTTTGGACGCGAAGCATGAGTTTGACCAGTGTTCTAAACTGATCAAATCGGAGATGTCAAGGTTTGAGCAGGAACGAGTGGAGGATTTCAAGAACGTCCTACAAGCATTTTTGGACGGTATGATCTCTCGCCAAAAAGAGGTTAGTACACCGACGCAGCTGAATATAATGTAAATTTAATGGAGGATCAACAGCTTATTGGTGCTTGGGAGAACTACCAGCAGCTGTTGTTGAGCTGTATAGCAACTGCAGGCTAGGAGCATGGAGAGGCTGGCTACGTTGGGTTTGTGTGCGCATCATAACTATGCATGGTGGTAGAGTACATCTATATGACTGGTAACAATGGTGTCTTCTGCACCCGACACTCAGAAACTAGCTTTTGACACTTTGGTTTCCTCCGAACCCCGGATGAAGGACTGGTCCTCGATCATCTTATCCACAAGTAGATGATCCTGAAAGTGTCATGTATTAGGCTGATGTATATCCTTCGTGCTGCGAAGGTTACAATTCCTAGTGTCCATCCATAGAGAGCGAGTGCTCATACAAACTCTGAGCGTGTCACTGGTCAATCAATATCAATATTCAATGATTAATGCTCCCGTCAAATTGTCGAGGACAGTAGCACGTCGATGTTCGACTTGGAGTGAAAGAGTTCGAATGCTGGTTACTGCTAGACACTACACCTATGTACGCCTAAAAAGACGATCTCGTAGTCCGGATAGATAGCCTTTGATGCGGGTCCACAGTGACCTTGACGAACTATGGATCTGGCGCCATAACTCTTCCATCTTGTGTCGCAGCTCCTCGAACTCAACCTCAAGCTCACTATGACTATCCGTGTTCGTAGATAGTCCTTTTTCGGCATTAATCTTGCGGAGGATTTCGAGTTGCCGCTCTGCGAGCTTCTCCATGTCTGAAAGCAAGTGCTGCTTTGATCCCTCCCGACCCGGAACCTCGTGTGCTGGCAGCCCCTGTTGGGTCTCTCTTTCCCTACGGATGACTTCGTGTATCAGTTGCTTCGCAGAGTCTCGATCACCCTTGTATGCGTGCATTGCCTTCCAGATTGGAGAGGACTGAAGCTCTGCTAGCCTTTCTTGCGCAACCTCATCATTCACCTCGTCCCACATCGTTGTTGTCAGAATAGTCTTCATTAAGACTTGGCCGAAGCCACCGCATATGTCCTTGAAAACGATTAAATCCCTTGTTGGGACCCCGGTAATGCGATTGTCTGATATCCGATGGAAATAGAGGATGCCGGTGATGGATAAGCCCCTTTCCTTCCTGAATTGACAATGAGCTACGGCAACCAAATATCGAGGTACCTTACATATTGCCCAACCATTCTGTAATCATAGTGAAAATCTCAGAATCACTTTGCATGTTGTTGTTGAGTCCCGGTGTATCGACGAGAACTAAAGATGGGGCACCCTCGCTATCCTCGCCGTCCGTGTACTTCACCGCCCTCACTTCGGACGTTCTTGAGATCAAGTCATGCCCTATGATGCTTTCATGAATACCCGTAGCCTTTTTAATGAACTGAGGGAGGTGGCGTTAAAATAATAATAATGTACAAGCATTGGTAGCTTACGGTGCTCTTTCCAGAGCCTGTTGGTCCCATAGTCCTTTGATGTCCAACTCATTAAGTGGGATTTACTATACGTATGAGCGTTTCTGACTCACGCAATTATGATATCGTTGGCGGTTAAATCCGCCAAAGTCACGAAATGTGGGGCAACTGTCCTCATCTAAGATGTGCGTCAAGGCAGAGATCAGGCTTGATCCTCAGTAATAGGCACACCTGTGTATGGCTTCGACAATGCGACTCGAGGTGGCAGAGGTGAGAACCCAAGTTCAACGGCAGTGTGTGGTGGTGCTTTTTGAGGTGCCGAAACAGCACGTCCGAACCTCGTGGTCTCCAGGCGTGCCATGGTTTGATCCAACGAGGCGAGTGATTTATAGTTTCCTGAGTCCTCACCACGTATCTCGCATAATGGGCGCTTCAACATCGTTAAGCGTCGATGGGCAGTAGGCATGTATATTCGTGCCTATAAGCTATAATGTAAAAGGGGAGTCCTGCAGGGTAATGACAATGGCTTGTGCAAACCTATGATGTGGGTGCGGCGATGCTAAATGTGATCAGAATCAACAGCATGGGTGACAACCCTTGCGACCAAAACCCTCGATTACTGTTGTCCTTCAGCACTCTTGTGATCCACCCGGGACGTCTAGCGCATGGTGGTACTGAATTAACGCATGTTCTGCAATACGGAAAATGGGGTTCGGTTGTTCTGATTCGACGTGAGAGACGAAGTGCAGCCTCTATCATAGATCACAGAGGTTGTATTTCGTATCCCTTATCGCACTAAATGTACGAGTTGGCCCAGAAACAACGATTTGGTGCCCAGGCAAACAGCAAAGTATGTTTCGCTGACACCATTGAAGTCTTGCTCAGAGGGGGAGAGAGATAGGAACTCTTCCTCAGAGGCCTAGTAATCAGTGTACCAATAACGCACAGCAAATGGCAAACACGTAGAATACTATTATCTGTCCATCTCTCACTCTTCAGATTTCAAACCCCAGAACGTCTGCCGAAGACGTCCTGGTGATGCTCTTCCACTGACGGACTCCGACATACCATACATCCACTAGATATTTTTTTAACTCTCATCTAGGGATAATCATCGAGGGCGAACGCCCTGTGGCGACCGAGTCTTGGGACGCTGCGCTGTCTGTCCAGCAACTATTTGCAAGAGCTCTCGGGCGGACTCTTTAGTGTTCCAATAACAAAAAGAGGAGGACCCGCTTTGGACCATTCTTTTCCACTGAATGGATTCTAGCTCGGCAAGTCTCTTCCTTCCTACTGCTTCCTCTACCTCGTCCCACATCGTGGTGGTCAGGACGATATGAGATACCGCGTCCTCTCCACACAACTTTCGGAACATAGAAAGATGCTTCAAGGGAGCCCCTGTTATATCGTTATCTGAGATCCGGTTGTCCGATATACGATGAAAGCAGAGTATAGCCGACAAAAGAACCTTTGTCTCGCAACTAAGACACTCCCTTGTCAGAGGAGACGTGGGTTGTAGGGAGTGACCTTACACTTCTTCAAGCCAGTCAGAAACACGGCGTAAAACTTGGTCACTAGAGCCCACAGCATCATCGAAACCAGGTGTGTCCACCAGGACAACGTTGGAGGGTTGGGAATGATTGGTGACTCTGGTAGCCTTGATTTCGCCAGTGCAGCGGGACAACCTGTGTCCTACGTCCGCAACCTCACTTCCTGTAGCCTTATTGATGAACTGCTGGATGTCAGCTGGAAAACAGGCAACACGAAGCAGTCATACCGAGCTCTTTCCAGAGCCAGATGGCCCCACCACCCTGTGTCGAAATTGGGTATCAAAAAGTTGATAGACGTGAGATGCACCCACACAATGATAATATCGTCAGCTGTGAATAGGGGCATCTTTGGTCTAGCCGGTTTCCGCGCAGGCCGGTTGAATAGGAACGAAAGACAACCCATGTGTGTTCTCGTACAAGCGGAGAGGGTACGATGTCTAGATAAGCGAAGGAAGTTCGCGGGACATGATGTTGGAGGTGCATACTTACATGAATTTCTCTAAGCTCTGTCGGAGACCACCGGTAAAGGCAGGATAAGGACTAATGACAAAAAGGTAACAACGGGGAAAGCGTGCAGTGAAGTTATAGCGACCACAAGCATGCTGTAAGTTTTGATACGCAGAGCACGCACATTACCACCAATGGAGGGCAGACTACGCCATGAACGTTTAATTACACATCAACGGCGTCAAGACGCGCCCAACCCTGCAGCGTGGGACGAGGAAGCTGTCAAGCTCGTGGCAACCAGCATTGGAGATATGTAGTAGTCTCCCTAAGCCAGAGGGTGACAGGAAGACAATCGTTCCTAGTCGTTCCTCTAGGGTTGGATGTGTTGACTGCGTCGTGCCATGTTCCATTTGTCCGTTGCTGTCGGCCAGTAAACTAGCGTGGACAATCAACCCTGCTACCCACCACCACGGTGAACAAAAAAGAGGGCGTTAGTGCTAATTACTAACGCTGTGCCTCCTGCTGAGCACTGCAGCGCCTTTGGTCCATCGCTGGTCGCCATGACTCGATTCCTTCCCAGTCTCCTTGGGAGAGCCGAACCGGCCAAAATCGAGCTCCCACGCGTAGACGACCCACCACCTTTGTCTCCAGAGTCTCAAAGCAGTATGCTTGGCAGATGCGAGTTGCGCATAGAAGGTATGACGTGTGGTGCATGTGTAGAGGTGAGCGAGGTCACTCCAGGTATTGGTATTGGATATGTCTGACTTGAATCACAGTCGATCGAAGGGGTGCTCCGTTCGCAGCCGGGCATCTACTCTATTAAAGTAGCACTCCTCGCTGAACGAGGTGTTATTGAATACGATCCATCTGTGTGGTCTTCAGAGAAGATCATCAGCGTCAGTTCACTCTGTCTACTCAGACATGCACTGACATCCCTACGCAGGAGATATCCGACGTCGGTTTCGATGCCACCCTTATTCCAGTGGCCCGTACCGATGTCCTCACTCTTCGAATATATGGCATGACATGTTCATCATGCGTAAATACCGTCGAAAATGGCTTGCGCGAAATACCAGGCGTCAAGAGTGCCGCAGTATCATTAGCTACAGAGACAGCTAAGGTCGACTTCGAACCAGGCGTCGTCGGCCCACGGGAGATAGTGGAGCACATCGAAGAGATGGGTTTCGATGCAATCCTCTCTGATCAAGAAGATGCCACGCAGAAACGCTCACTCGCTCGAACGAGAGAAGTGCAAGAGTGGTGGAGTCGCTTCAAGTGGAGCTCTTACTTCGCAGTCCCGGTTTTCTTCCTAAGCATGATTGCACCGCACATATCCTTTCTACGACCGATAATCGGATTCCAACTTTTTAATGGAATATATCTGGGCGACACTGTCGTCCTTGCGCTGACGACACCTGCTCAATTCTGGACCGGACGGAAGTTTTATCGTAATGCGTACAAGGCGCTCAAGCATGGTACTGCCACCATGGACGTCCTCGTAATGCTCGGCACATCGGCGGCATACTTCTATTCGTTCATCTCCCTCCTCTTCGCGGCCTTCAACACCACCCCCGGATTCCGGCCTTACCTGTTCTTTGATACGAGTACCATGCTCATCATGTTCGTTTCGCTCGGACGTTGGCTGGAGAACCGTGCCAAAGGCAAAACTAGCGCAGCCCTGACTGATCTCATGGCCCTCGCGCCTTCCATGGCCACTATCTACACTGATGCGCCTGCATGTACTCAAGAGAAGCGTATTCCCACTGAGCTTGTCCAAGTGGGTGATACGGTCAAGCTCGTACCCGGCGACAAGATACCTGCGGACGGGACAGTGATAAAAGGATCATCTACCGTGGACGAGAGCGTCGTGACTGGAGAACCAGTTCCCATGGTGAAGCAACCTGGTGACCCAGTTATCGGTGGAACTGTCAACGGCCTTGGGTCATTTGACATGGTCGTTACTCGTGCGGGCAAAGACACCGCATTGTCGCAGATCGTCAAGCTAGTCGAGGAAGCTCAAACATCCAAAGCACCCATACAAGCATTCGCAGATCGTGTCGCGGGTATTTTTGTCCCTGTGGTGATAACTCTCGCCATCATCACATTCTTGGCTTGGATGGTACTGGCGAATATCATGAGCGAGGATGTATTGCCAAAAATATTCCATCGACACGGGGCAAGCCGGTTTGCTGTTTGCGTGCAGATGTGCATTTCGGTCATAGTCGTTGCTTGCCCATGTGCGCTGGGACTGAGTACTCCAACCGCTATCATGGTCGGGACTGGCGTTGGCGCCAAGAATGGGATTCTCATCAAAGGTGGAGGACCACTTGAGGCTAGCCGATCGATCAAACGCATCGTCCTCGACAAAACAGGCACTGTGACGGAAGGTAAACTGAAAGTTGCTGGAATGGCCTGGGCGACAGCCTACGACGATCTCCGCTCACCCTTCGAGGAAGACCCTCAGTCACTTTCAGGCAAGTGTGCCGATGGGATCACGACACGCGCGGCGGTCATCGCGATGGTCTCGGCAACAGAAAGGCGATCAGAGCACCCCTTAGCCAAGGCAATCGCTGTCCATGGCAAGGAACTCTTGATACGCAGTGGTCTCGTGCTACCGGATGTCAGCGTGGAGGTGTTTGAGAGCGTGACTGGTGCTGGTGTCAAGGCTGTCTTGAATTATTCTGGAGCGAGGTATTCCATTCTCATAGGCAACGCCAATTTCATTACCGAGTCTGACGCAACGCGGCTGCCATCTGTTCTTGCCAATTATGAGGCTCAAGAAAGCGAACTTGCGCGCACCGTTATCTACGTTTCTATGGCACGGGAATCCTCGAAGATGGCACCTCTACTTGCGGTATCGCTTTCTGATGTGCCCAAAGTCACATCCGCTCAGGCCATCAGGGCTCTCCGGGATATGGGTGTTGATGTGTGCCTTATGACTGGTGACGGGATGAAAACTGCTGCTGCTGTCGCGAAACAAGTTGGGATCAAACCAGAGTTGGTGTGGGCAAACATGAGTCCGAAAGGCAAAGCCTCGTTTATTACGGGCCTCATGGACAGAGAGGGTGGCGGTATTGCAATGGTATGTACCTTCTTACTGAGTTCAGCTTCGTCGCTGGCTAACACCATGCTTCAAGGTTGGTGACGGGATTAATGATTCCCCCGCATTGGTTGCGGCCACAGTTGGCATTGCCCTTTCATCAGGGACTTCAGTTGCAATGGAAGCAGCCGATATCGTCCTCATGCGCTCCGATCTCCTCGATGTCGTCGCAGCGCTTCACCTTTCGCGCAGCATCTTCTCCACTATCCGCCGTAACCTTATTTGGGCATGCATCTACAACGTGCTTAGCATCCCGCTTGCGATGGGCCTATTCCTTCCATTTGGTCTATACTTGCATCCGATGATGGCTGGTGCTGCGATGGCGTTCTCTTCTGTGAGTGTTGTAACGAGCTCGCTGATATTGCTCTGGTGGATGCGCCCCCAGTCGAGCGTCATGCCTGGGGAGGAGGTGAGGAAGGAGACTATCTGGGAGAGTGCAATGAAGGCATTTGGGGATGTCTGGGATACATTAGTTGCATCGGTTTTATCAAGGCGTCGTTCTTCCTCTGGATATTCTCCACTTCCCATCGAGATGAGTGAATCTGTATGAGTGGCTTTGTACCTCTGATGTTGTACAGGTAATATTCTTAATTTATTAGATTTAGAAAATAACAGTTATTCACCTGCTTTGGAGTGGTGTAGGTGCTGATTTTTAGATTCTGCCGCTCACAGGTAGAGCGTAATTCATGAAGTACATTTTCCGATGGCTTAGCATACTGCGTCATTATACTGTCCAAGACCATTTTGAAAGAGAAGCTGTTTATCATATCATCACATTGCCATGTAGGCATATATCCCAGGGCCATCATCCACTTCCGACTAACCATGTAATCATTGGTAAGGGGTTGGAGTATTGATCGTGGATTAACTTACCTGTACCATCACGATGTGATCCTCGGTGATCATGGCAGCCTCCCAACCATTGCCATTAGGGGTCAATGGAAGAGGTGCTTTACGTCCTGGCAAGGAGGTAACCACGTCCATCTCAAATGGATTAGTTCTTCCTCTGATTATCGTCTCCTTTTCCATGGCTGTCCAAGAAATACGAGGGCAACTGGCAGTATTCACGTCCTTATTTGTTACGTAGGGATTGAAATCGTAGATGCTCGCGGAGACACCACCGTCTTTATGGATGTATTTCATACCATAGGTATGGCATACCCAAATATCTGAGGGCGCTAGGAGGAGCATGCGTGACCCTTTAGCTCCCCAAGACTCCCATTCCAGATGCTTTTCCGGACTAGTGGAAATGGACGAGACATGGGAGAGTATGGTTGAACGAGGGACCAAAAGCACAACAGCCGACATAGAAACAGTATCCAAAGAGTATTTTAGTGTGATTGTGAATAGGACGTCCGTGGATGAGTAGGTAAACGGAGCTTGGAAATTGGTGGGGACGGTCGAAGTCGGTGAGGGTTCCGAGATGATCAATACGCCGTCCACAGTAGCTCGAAGTTTCGGGTACCGCAATTCGCATAGGTATTCAACGTCACTTGCAGAAGACACCAATTCGTGGATTACTGGAAGAATCCTGAGCGAAACCTGCCCACCAGATATGAATACCACTAAGATCAGCTCGTCCGATATGAAGGTGAACGAGCGAAACTCGCGGCCCCGGATGAGCTGGCACACAACTGAAGTCAGTTGAACACTGAATTAAATAAGTGTTGAATACCATTTTTTGAGTGCCAGTTCTCCAGTCCCAGACAGCAAACGCTGCTGCTGATGGGGTCAACCACCTATCACTGAACAAGACACCAATGTATGGACCACAGACACGTATCAAGAAACAGGAGCGGGTTCGTATGCTGAGAAACGAAGGCCTGATCCTAGGACATGTCGTCTCGGGATGCACCATACCAGTAGTACACGAGCGTAGGTGAATATCACATCTTGACGTACCATGTGTTATTAATGTGATTGGGGTTTTGAAAGACGTATATCTTACCCATGACTAAACTCAACGGCAACAAGTAGATCCTGGGACATATCGATTGTGAAGTCGCGGATTAGGAATTCAGTGGGGGTGACCCATCTATGTTCCGGGATGCCCTTGATGCTGCACGGCATTTGGACACAGGATATCCCACCGTCAGGACGAGCTTGCGTCAAGACGCCATTAACAAGGTCCCATGGCTGTGCATCTTCCATGGGTATTTGTTTATGGGTAGGAAATTGTAGGTCGTTCCAAGAGTCCGTGTATCTTTGTATCGCTTCCAAGCGACGTGGCAAGTCCCAGTCACAATGCTTGACATCGGACATCTGTGCTGAGAATAAAGAAATTTTGTACAGCAAAGCAGAGCTTTGTAGTATAATGGGTTGGAACCGCTTGCAGACCTACAGGTATGATGATACGATGATCAGGTCAATCACCAGGCGAAGGCGATGAAAGTCACCCGCATGCATCTCAATAAAGATGGGACGTCAAGATCCTCGAAGATCGAGGCTATCAACTCGTCGGGGAGAGGGAAGGACATGACAAGAGTGGAGATGAAGAGTAGATCAGGCTGACTCTATGACCTCGGTCACGTGAACCGCATTTCGCTGTTCCATGTCTGCGCTCGGAAGTGTTTTCCTGGGCGATGTGGGTCAGAGGCATCGTGTACTGGCCTCTTCTCCACCACCCTCGTCTCCACCCCCGCACGCCGGAAATGCAATGAGCATGGCCCTTGCATCAGCCAAGTCTTTGGAGGAAACGCTCGAATCAGTCGATGATACCGATTCCCCTGAAAAGACGTCGGCCTCTCTTCCTGAAGGCGGTGAACCCGGTCATCCCTCAGCACCAGCATCGATTGATCCTGCTCTCTCTCTCGAGTTGCGAATTCGCTGGCTCGAAGCACTGCTTCTCGGCGTCCGCCAGGATGCACGCGAGCGCAAAGGAAAAGACAAGCTCTCCGACCTCAAGGCAGGTGAAACACTCGTTCGCCTGACAGAGAACGTCCAACATCGGCTGAATGCGGTGGTCGAGTCGAATGACGGGCTCAAAAAATTCATGAGCCAATGTACGTCCACCTTTCTCCGCGTACACTCTTGACTACCACTTTTCCTTCTTGTGTTGCTAGATGACCACTACGACCACCTGCTAACGCCCGCGTTCGCGTACTCCGGAACATCTTCACCTGCTCTAACGCCGTCGAACGATCAAAATATCTCACCAGAAGAGCTCGAAGCGCTTCTTGCGGAGATGGAGCCTGATATTCGTGCCGCCGACCGAGATATGCGTGAGATAGAATTGCTAGTGCAGAAGGGCATACTCGGTGCCGGAAAGCTCACGGGTACGTTGACCCTTGACATATTCGTGCCATTTGCACTGACAGTCTACTAGATTATGAGGCCCTGCAGCCTCGATTACAGACTCTCCTTGCAGCTCAGGAGGAAGATAGGGTGCTAGCTGCGTCTCTCGAGAAGCGGATCGCGGTGCTAGTCAACCGTCATGCAACTCACGTGGGTGTGATTGCGGGCTGTATCTTCTCGTGAACCTCACCCATTGCTACAGGTAGATGCGCTGTCGGAGTTGTTTGTAGCATGGGATGATATTCTTAGCGATACCGAGAGTAAGATCAGAAAGTTGGAACGAGAGAGGATGGAAAAGCATAAACTTGGGTATGAGTAGGATCCCTCCGTAAATACCCTAGACCAGCGGACTGCACGTCATACATTGTATTGCGTCGGTTCGATATAATTAATCGCACTACTGTACTCAAGCCAACGCGATGCAGGGGAAAATCTACCTAAACTACAAACAACTAGGTCATAAGACATCCGGGGTATAAAAAAGGAGGGAAAAACATGTCCGCAGTGACGCGGCCGGATGACCATTACAGCGTCAACGGGGAAAGTACAATGATAATGAAAAGAAAGGAACAAACACGCGGGATACCACAGAAGGCCATAGAAAAAACGCGTTAACACGAGGTGCGTGAGAGGGAGATGAAGAATGCGGGTTACATTTGAGAGTTGACAAAGGAGGGTATCAAGCTTAATCACGTGCTACCCAATCGGTATTTCGAGCGGCAAGTTCGATGGAATTGTCAATCGTCCAGAACAGGCGTTCCGTTGCGCTACGGTTGCTCCAGCTCTTCTGGTCGCGCAGGATCATAGCCTAGGATAGGAGAGACGTTACTTCCACATATTGCAAATCAAAGACCATTGCGCTCACCTGTTGTGCGCCAAAGTTTCTCTGATCATGTGCAAACAACTCGACATTTTCTTCCAAAGCCTCTGAGAGGATCTGGAGATCTTGAAGAATGGCCTGCATCGCGCGAACAGCCAACAACATCAGTGTCTCTTTCCGATTTCGCATAGTTGTGCCATCATTATTTGGCGCGGGTAAAGATTTGGAGATGTTTTGTAGAACAGTGTGAAGAATACGTTTGGTTTCATTTATTATTTTTTGTGCCTGAGGGAAGTTCCTCCTTGACACTAGAACGAGTGCACGGGTAATCATGTCCGATGCGAGCAGCTCCATCCGACGCCGTACAATAACGGGATCGGACGGTTTGGTCGGCTTCGGTGAAGATGATCCACTCGATGGCATTAGGGTGATCGTCAACAGGACAGGGTGAGCGAGACGGGAAACATGTCTTCCAGCGGCAGGGTCGAAGAAGGATCCATCAACTTCGAATACGGGTACTTCGTCGATCATGCGATCCATCATGCCGTCCACAAAGTCGGCTGAATCATCGATCGTCAGCGAGTCGAGACCCATGCTTTGTACGAACTGGTCCGTTGCGTTTAGAGCACGGTTAGGGTTTTGTGCAGCTGCTACGCGGCGGCTTTCGGCGTTGTCCAGCTCACACTCGATCAGCATCTCTTTGCATTCCCCATATCGCAGTTCGCCAACGTCGATATCGACGTTCTGCCCGTCCGTAGACAGGATTGATGATGGACCCCCGGATACCTTGCGAATGCGGAAACGTTGACCATCCACGATGCGCATATGGAGCTTCATATTAAGCAGGCCAATGGACATCATTCCACCAATACAGCCGGCAAGGCACCCTCGCAAGTCATACCAATCCTTAACGAAGGTGTACGTCCCACCGGTGTGGTTCGACATCAGCCAAAGTGAGGCAGGATCGTGTGAACGGCCATAGCCAAAGGAGTGGATGGGCATGTTGGCCGCTTCGGCACGAGCAAGAACGAGATCCATTTGGGCTCGTCTCGTGCTGTCTGAGGCATCGCTGACGAGAATCATTCCAGAGACCACATTCCGTGACTTTCGTTGGAGGACAACGTCCAAGCCTATCGACAGGAGCGGGGATTAATTATTGACCATTAGCGCAGAGTGGCAAAGCAATCACGAACCATGATTGACGGCTGTCACGACATCGGTTTTTTCATCTTTGGATGCCCTGACCAAGAATTCATCCTCTACGCTTTGCTCGTCCAGGCGTGCAATCTCATCAATGAACTTCTGCAATCTTCCTCGGCTATGAGTTTTGCCAACACAAAGATATGGCGTCCTTCTCACCCGACCACCGGTCCCGACTTCGAAGGTAACGAGACTCAAGCGATCTTTAGTTCCCATAGATGCCAAAATGAAATCAAGGGAAGTTTTGATAACGCGGACTTTCAGCGCGGCTGTGCTGCGTGGCGCATTAGGAGGGGGCAGTGACACGATAAGCATGAGATCGAGCGCGGGATGTTGAAGAGGTGCCAGCGAATTGGATGGCCCAGAGGAGACGTAAGGGGTAACGAGGCCTGTGGTGTGTACATCATAATTTACCAACGCACTTTCCTCGCCAAGTGCCTGCAATCTATTCTGAGGCACCTTTGGAACCGACCCCTGCGATGTTGACGATGACGTTGTAGAACGAGAGAAGCCCTGGAGGCTATCAGCAGCACTCGTACTGGTCGAACCAGTACTACCGCTGAGCATTCGGGCAGCTTTTGCTGACCCACCAAACTCTTCGATGTCAGCGTGGTCGAAGGAGGGTGGTTGTGGATTCGATTCCTGATGCTGAAAGGACGTAACCAGAGATTGGATCTGGTTTTTCCAAGCCTCTAGCGAAGAGCGATCTTTGAAGACCAGAATGAAAGAGTCTAATCGCTCGTCTTCCATCTCAATCGTGAGACTCATCTCGCTAGTTGTGTTGGCAGTTAATCGTTTGATGTGGCGGACGTAGATACGACCCTTGAGCCGTAGAACGCCCCTCGATGGGCTGCCCGAGCTGGAGGAGGATGTTCCCGATTCGTTGAAGGCGGGGGATGACAAGAATCGACCGAGAGACCGCTTCTTCTCTTCGACAACACAAATAATGGCTTCTCTGAAGAGGTACACAAAGAACTCCCTTACGAGTGCATCACGACGGACGGACAATAGGTCATACATCAGCAAAGGGCCGAGAGCGGATAGTGCATGACCTTTCCAGTCAATTATGCGGTTTCTGAGATCCTCGACGATAGCATTGAAGGGCGAATCGTCCTCAGGCGGGAGGTTGGGAGCACAGCGGGATGAGTCGACGTCGGATGCGTTGGAAGAGGGTGGCCAACCGTCTGAACTTGATGTGTGCTGTTGCTGACGCTCTCCTGCTCTTGGCGTGGATTGTTGATCAACATCATCATGTGGCTGTGATGCGCCATTCCGAATGCCATAAGCTTCGGTCAAGATGGGTCCTGGTATATGGGTATTTCCACGTCTTGCGGGAAGCTCGATGACGATGATGCAGGTGAGAGGTTGGCATGGATCGCCGGTACGAATGATGGTAGAGAATTCTGGGCGTACTTGGATCGATGGTGCAACGATGTAATGAGTGTCACTGGGGTTAGATTTGACGGACACAGCATGGTCGACAGGGTCGTCGTCGGTAGGACTGAAGGTATGAACTGCAACATTGCGACCAGGTCGCCCGCTGGATCCGTCGCGGCCATTATAAACGGTAGGCCCAAGGGGATCGCCCATGCCTGTAAGGGCAGCAAGCTCTGGAAGTGATGGTTGGCATGTGCATAAGGCGATAAGATGGGGATGACTGACTGTTTGTCTTGCTGCTGTCCCCGTCTGCGATTTTCATGGGACGCCTGCATACACCACAGACGCCCAAGTTTGCTTTGCGAGGGAGTGGTGAGCGGGATTGGCCCGGGGGAGGGCCGTATACGGCGGTAAAGCAAGCCTGTGCGCCAAGCCAGGGCTGTTAGAGCGAGATCATGGATGGCCATGGATACTCACCTCGTGGAGCGAGTGACCACATTCGGGGACTACATGGGGCTTCTCGCCGGGGAGTCTGAAGCTGAAGCTGAGGGGTTCGAGACAGACGGGGCACTCTTGTTCGTCTTCGGCAGCCTCGTGGGATGATACAATAGGGAGAGGAGCGGGAGGCATCGTCGCGAAAAGAGGGGGGGCGTTGGTGTCGGCGCCTCCAGTGAAAAGAGACGAGTGAAGGGAGTGAGTGGATGGCGAGCGAGGTGGATGGCGACCAAAAACGGAATGAAAAACTTTTAACGTCGAGTTCCTGATGACCCCAGGTTGTCTTGGGGGGGCAGTTCGAATGGGAATGTGGGTGGATGAGGGAGAGGTGGGTGGGTGGGGGGGATGAGACAGATGCG
The DNA here is from genome assembly GCA_029372045.1 of Scleroderma citrinum. NCBI lineage: Eukaryota > Fungi > Basidiomycota > Agaricomycetes > Boletales > Sclerodermataceae > Scleroderma > Scleroderma citrinum. The sequence goes on along the minus strand of JARFMN010000007.1, from coordinate 1,990,048 downwards.
GGTCCACTTGATTTCGGGATGTCCAGCTCGTCGGGGGGCCGGAATGAGATGTCATTAAAATGCTAATAACCGAAAGATGGCCCGGGCAACGACGTCGTCGATGTAAACTAACTCTGATAAAATACTGACTGGCAGGTAAAGGATCGAAGATGAGGGTCAGGGAAAACAAAATCGAGGGCGATTACGGTACAAATGTCAATTGCCAGCTCAGACTTTGTTCTCGTCGACGATGACGACGACGACGAGATGACGCCGGACTGCCATGGGACCGCAGTCGTTGCTATTATCCCCTCCATTGTGCTCTCGTCCATTGTTGCGAAGACTGATACATTGTCTCTCCCGAGCAAACACGCCCTGGGCGTCTAGGGGGCCCATCTGCAATTCCATCCACGGGTTCAAATGTACATAGGCCGATGGACACCGAATAACATATGCGATGTCTCGCTGGCCGTATTTCATGCTCCAGTTGCATCCCGCATGTCACAGCAGTGGATTTGGCTGATCTGTTCTTCCCACTCGGCGCTCGTTTGCTAACTCCTCACTAAGTCAGATCCCATCATGTCTCGCTCCTCAGCATACGAGACGTTCCCCAAACCCATTCTTTCTTCTCGTAACGGGTTCGACTTTCATGGTATGATGCACACCGTCACCCATTCATTTCGCAAAGTGACAAGAGTCATGCGCAGTGTACTTCATGCCCTCGAACCCAGTCCACGTCGAACACGCAAGAGAACTCCATGGACGTATCAGTCGCGAATTCCCTGAAGTACGTATGCCCTGACATACATCAGCTCATCAACGTACTTCAACTCCCTGCCAGTTGCCTATTTATCGAATTTGGGATAGGCCGATAGGTAAAACCTCCTTTGATATGGGCCACCTTTGTGTAATAGATCATCGATCACCCAGGACCTCATCCCACTGGAATGTTCGAAGTCCAGACCACAAATCCTCACCAGACTGGTGCTTTATTCAGTTGGCTTGTCGTAAACCGGGGGCCACTCGAGTGCGTATTTCCATTTGGAACAGGGACATCGCTGACGTGCCTATCTCAGCGTGTTCGTCCATCCTAACACAGATAACCCCTACAGAGATCACGTGGAACTCGCAACTTGGATGGGGAACTCGTGGCCATTGAATCTGGAAATACTCAAAGTTCATGAGACCTGACCCTGGTAGTACAGCTACAGGGACCACGGTATCTGTATGAGTGACAATTGCCTCATGGATATCGATCGGAAAGCTTTCAAATAACTGATATGCATTGGAAAATAATGTGCAAGCGTTCTGTTGTAATAGTATGTGTCCACACTGCGGTCGTACCTCGGTTTTGCGTGTTCGATCCAACATTTCGACTTTTTCAACCCCCAGTTTCAAGAGCCTTGGGAGAATCTTGGCCACTCCAGCCCCTGTACCATCGGCGTAACAGGTTTTACACATCGGAACCACGGGTCCGAGCAAGGTTCATGTCGGCATACTTTTTTTGAGCCCCGATACCTCGGAGACACTGCTACGCGAGGACGAGGTCACGGGAATAATAATGTGCATTTCCGTTTCATGACCATACACCATCGCGGCGCCGACAAATGCACCGGCGTTTGTCCTCCCAACGATTATCATGCACTTGGCCCATCATCATGTTATTTTTTAAACGGACTTCGAATCGGTGGAAGTAACCCTACACTCAAATTATTTTTGACTCCAGGATCAAGTAACTCCCCCTTTTTCCCTTGAAGCTTTGACAGGTGACACGACAGCACATTGACAGCAGAGGACACATTATGACAAAAAGCTCTACACATAAGACAGTACCATCGATCCGGAAATGAGCTAGATGGCTACGAACGGCTTCTGACAGACGCTACTGGGTCTAACGCGTGGTCTAATACATTGTCGTTGTATATAATAACCGAATTCCAGCACCTCGCGTTCTCTTCTTCCCGAAGAACTCCTCCAGAGACTCTGCTCCGTTTGGCTTTATCAACCGAAAGGCACGAGGAACCCTGACTCGTTCGTGCTTGCCTCAGTCGTTAATAGCCATCCATGATCGTCAAGGATCGCGCATTGCGACCCTTCCGCTAATCCGTGAAACTGCCATCCATATTGAGGACAATAGTACGTTGACATATGGGTCTTCCATTATTACCCGTACAAAACTGTGCCATTGCAGTCTGCATATGATAGGTCCGTTCTCTTCTGGGTGCCTATTTTTCCAACTCTATCGGACAGGAAGGCTTGAACGCATGAAATGTGATTGACGTTTGTAGATGTTCAAACGTTCAATTTAGTGACCTGGGTAGTGGGTAGCCGACGGTAGCGAGTGCTCATGAGCGGTCTGGATGACTTATGACTTCCTTGATGGCCCGCCCGCCCGGCGGCCCCCCTCACTTCACATATGGAAGTATCCCTTCTTCTGGAACGCAGCTGGTCGATGCTGGTAATTATTCGTAATGAATTGAAACTCTGATATGGTTCTTGATTGGCATATCGTTGCCTCTTATAGGGGTTGTGGGAAGTAACAACAATTAGGAATGATAGGGGTGGACTCTGAGAAGGACGAAGGTACATACCACCTCACTTGGGCGTATATGGAACATGGAACATACGCCACAAATATGTATCGAATTCCCAGCAGCTGAGAGCGCTCCAAGCGTAGATGTCGCAAGGCGACGTCCCCAGTACAACTATCCTTTGTAAACCAAATACTAATATTCGGGCCATCCGTCATGATATACACGTCTTTGCACTTTTCCGGATGGCATGCATTTGCCTCGTACAGTGACTTACTACCACTTACCACATTGTGTCGAGTGCTAGTGTCGAGTGACTTATCTTATCACCGACACAGAAGGTCCGAACCGGCTGCGTATAAATTCGGCTGACAACCGAGTCCCTCTCCTCTCGTCTCTCATCTGAAATGGCTTTGCACAGCGACAGATATTCCCAGATACTTGACTCAGCGCTCGATGCCGTAGGGAACACCCCTCTCATACGCCTTGACAGGATCGCTGCCGAAGAGGGTCTCAAATGCAATCTTTGTCTGTACATTTGTCCAGTCACTCGCTTATAACAACCTGACTTCACCTTCTTGACAGTGGGAAAGGTGGAGTTTCTGTCCGCTGGGGGTTCTGTCAAAGACAGGATCGCGAAGAGCATGGTTCTCGCTGCCGAGAAAGAAGGCAAACTAATTCCCGGAAAGAGCGTTGTCATCGAACCTACCTCTGGTAATACGGGTACGTCAACACTCTACGTTTCTTGCACGCATGCGAATGAGATAAACATTGTGTAGGCATAGGCCTCGCAATGGCGTGTGCCATCAAGGTGACATTTCAACCCCCCAGTCTCTGAACGGTTGCTGAATACGACAGATATAAGGGATATCCAGTCATTATCACCATGCCTAACAAGATGTCTCGGGTGCGCGTTTATATCTTCTTACTGCTGACCGTGTCTGTTCACCACGTACTTCGGTTCCCTTTTCGCATCCAAAGGAGAAGGAGGCACTCCTTCGAGCCCTCGGAGCCGAAGTGGTCCGTACTCCTGATGAGGAGCCTTGGGATTCCCCGAAGAGCCATATAGGTAGGGCTCTCTGGTTAACCCACTCCTCGTGGCTGAATTCCTTGATGACTGTAGGTGTGGCGAAAAAGCTCCAAGAAGATATTCCTCATGGTATCATTCTGGATCAATATCGCAACGTATGTTGCCGCCCTATTTTGGTGCTACTGTGTCTAGACTAAGACTCCGGCAGGTCAATAACCCCCTTGCGCACGAATACACCACTGGACCCGAGATCATTGATGCTGTAGTATCTACCCCTTCAACGCTGGCCCGACCTTCTTCTCTGAAAGTGGACGTATTCGTAGCTGGTGCAGGAACTGGAGGCACGATCACGGGTGTATCTCGGTCATTAAAGAAGAGCCATAATTCCCAATGTATCGTTGTCGGAGTTGATCCCGTCAGAATCTTTCCTTTATCGTTTATCTCTACCCCTGACATTGGTAAACAGATTGGAAGCGTCCTTGCCTTCCCTGATCAACTTAACGATGCCAGCGGGGCAGCTTCTAAGCCTTATGTGGTCGAGGGCATCGGCTACGACTTCGTTCCCCAGGTGCTTTCGCGCGACCCTGCTGACGTCGACTATTGGACGAAGACCAGTGACGAGAATGCATTTGATATAGTTCAGAAACTTATGAGGACGGAGGGGCTCCTCGTCGGAGGGAGTAGTGGCAGCGCTCTCAGCGGTACATTGGCATGGCTCAAAACCGAGCAAGGTCAGAAGATCGCTCAGACGGAGGGTTTGAATGTAGTCGTACTCCTACCTGATGGGTACGTAAAACCTCTTCGTGTCTTCGCCAATGAGACTGAAACGTTGATGGATGCACCTGCGTAGGATCCGTAACTATATGAGCAAGGAGTGGTTCTTGGATTTCGCTCTCTGCCCTGGTCCTTCACGCATTCCAAAGTCTGTTTTAGAGCCCACAACCTAATTTAACACATACATTCCAGCAGTACATCGTGGACGGCTTCGTATGATATATACTATTACGACTCATTGACTCGCTCACTTTGCTTGTAGATGGGGGCATGGACCTACGCATTACGAGCTAGATTGTACACTAGATAGTAGCTTTCCACGTAGTTTCAGGACAGTCGAAGGTGGGTCGGGTGGTTGCTTCATTTGCCAAGCAATAATGATACGTATTTCCGAGTTCCAGTGTTGTTCTCTATCGATCGTTGAGTCCGATCTTCCTAATCTTGGTACACCTTCAGACGAAACGTTGGTCAGTGCATACTTCGAAGCTGATCACAAACTCCATTAGATTATCGGTGCGGATGAAGGTATTGCTCTACACTATCGCTCTCAATATGCTGCACACCTTACAATTTGAAAGAAACACCAAACATCCAGCACGCTATCCCCAATGGCCGACAACAAAGGGTGGACTCAGTACTAGGAGCTGGCGAACTGCCACGGCTCACCGACAAGACTTGCGTTCTGAGTCATCCTGATGAGTTCTACCGACAACTTCCCAAACGATTCCTCACCTTCCCCATACTGGGGGTGGATTCAACGTCGAAGATCCAAAGAGATAGTACCCAGGGTCTTCCACCCTCGTGCCAGCCGACCAAGATGATGCCCAACACAGCCTTTCTATCGAGTTTTCCGCGTCTGGTACAAACGCCTGCAATGCTCAGGCCAAGATCCCGGTCGTGTTCTCTAACAATCCTGCCATTTTGAGACGAGCTTATGATTATACCTGGGCCTCTGATACAATTAGGCCTTCTCTGTAACTCTATCAAGCCGGAAGACGGGTATGAACACGAATGTTTGAGCGCACGGCATACGGCTAACGTTTGTATCATTGACATCGCTAGTCACTAGTGAGCTTCAGATGGACTTGAATGCGAAATATCTTTCCAGAACCGCAGCTGGTCGGCGCTGGTAATTTGGCATTTACTGTGGGTTAAACTCCGATGGTTCTTGTGTATGCCCTTACCTCTCAGAGGGTATAGTTGTCGAATCGTGGGCAGTTAACATCGTTGAAGATGTTTGAGAAAGATAAGGGTAGATATCAGAAGCCACTTGATCACCTGCCGGAATCAGCAGAAGTATCCAGTATGTTCGGACACTTTTGCCGATGACTACAAGCCAGGCCAGTGTAGATATCGACAAGGTGACGTGCTCAATACAACAATCCTTTATAAACAAGGTATCACCTTTCGTCATTTTTGCAACACTGTTGCATGTACAATCCCTAGACCAACTACGAAACCAGGAGTGATAGGTCAGGTGACTTATCACTTGCATTACAAAGGTTCGGACCTAATCCCCCCTGATCTTGGACGAACAGCTTATCTTCTTTGCAAGGTTTGGCTTCTGGAAACCAGTTGCTTCCTGTGGATAGCTATAAATGCTGTTCACAATCGCCTCGTTTAGGTACTCCTCTCGTCTGAAATGGCTCTGCATACTGACAGATATTCTCAGATACTCGACTCGGCGCTCGATGCTATAGGAAACACCCCTCTTATTCGCCTCGACAGGATCGCCGCTGAGGAGGGTCTCAAATGCAATCTTTGTCTGTGCATCTCTCTAGTCACCCGCCTATAACAACCTGAACTTGGTTTCTTGATAGTGGCGAAGGTGGAATTTGTATCTTCTGGGGGTTCTGTAAAAGATAGGATCGCCAAAGCTATGATCCTCGCTGCCGAGAGAGACGGCATACTCATTCCCGGAAAGAGCGTCGTCATTGAGCCTACCTCTGGCAATACAGGTACGTCAATATTCTCTACTTTGATCCTGTATATAAAAAGATGATATTTGTGCAGGCATAGGCCTTGCAATGACTTGTGCTATCAAGGTAACATTTTGACCACTTGTAAATAGTTGATGAAGACGACAGTTATAAGGGATATCCACTCATTATTACCATGTCCGAGAGAATGTCTCGGGTGCGCGCCTCTATTTTCTTACTGCCAACGTGTCTAACCACCACGTTCTTCGGTTCCTTTTCGCATTTATAGGAAAAGGAAACACTTCTCCGAGCACTAGGAGCCGAGGTCGTTCGTACACCCAATGAAGAACCTTGGGATTCGCCGAAGGGCCTCATAGGTGGAGCTCTTTGGCCAACTCACACTTCGTAGCTCAATGCCTTAACGATTGCAGGTGTAGCAAAGAGGCTTCAACAAGAAATTCCTCATAGCGTCATCTTAGATCAATATTCCAACGTAGGGTGACACTCCATTCTGGTGGTGCTACGTTGTACTAAGTCAGTTTTTCCCAGGTCAATAACCCCCTTGCACACGAATATACTACGGGTCCAGAGATCATCAGCGCTGTAGTCTCTACCCCTTCAACGCCAACTCGACCTTCTTCTTTGATGGTGGATGTATTTATAGCTGGTGTAGGAACAGGAGGCACCATCACTGGTGTTTCACGAGCATTGAAGAAAAGTCATAATTCCAACTGTATCGTTGTCGGAGTTGATCCGGTCAGAACGTTTCCTTTGTCGCTGATATCCCACCTAACGCTCGTGAACAGATTGGAAGCGTCCTTGCTTTACCTGACCCTCTTAATAACGATACTGGCGAAGAGACTCCAAAGCCTAAGCCCTATGTCATTGAGGGTATTGGCTACGACTTCGTTCCCCAGGTTCTTTCGCGCGAACCCACTGATGTCAACCATTGGGTACAGACCAGTGATGAGGATGCATTTCATATGGTTGAGAGACTTATGAAGACGGAAGGGCTTCTTGTCGGGGGGAGTAGTGGTAGCGTTCTCACTGGTGCATTAGCATGGCTTAAAACAAAGCAAGGCCAGAAGATTGCACAAGCAGAGGGATCGAATGTCGTTCTCCTTCTAGCTGACGGGTACGTAAAAGCTTTACCGTGCCCTTGCCAAACAAGGTTGACTGATGCGCCTACGCAGTGTTCGTAATTATATGAGCAAGGAGTGGTTCTTGAACTTTGCTTTGCGCCCCGGTCCTTCACGTATCCCATAGTCTGTTTTAGAGACAGAAAATTGATGTAATATCTGTATTCTAGCAGTGCATCTGATAGATCGGGCTTTTTATTATGTGCTATTACTTTTCAATGAACTTGCTCGCTTTGATCGCAGACGGGGGTAACATGACGAGTTAAATTGTCCGCTAAACTAGTAGATACCCATGGCTTCATTACTTGCTAGTCTTGCCGTTTTATTTGACCAACATGTCACTGTAGTATATTTCTTTGTTCTTCGGATTTCATCTATATTGGCATCAGGAAAAAGGGTGATGTCAACGTCTCCATGGAAAAGTTTAAGCTTTCTCTCAGAGAAGCTTCCCGTGCTACATTACGAGTTAGATTATACACTAGATAGCGACTTAGTAGATGTAGTCCGTAGGTATATGTCATTTCAGAACAGTCGAATAAAGGTCGGGTGATAGTCCCGAGGTTGCTTCACCAATCGAGCAATGATGCGTGTCTCCGTTGGTATCCGAGAATAACCCCGTCCATCTTGGTCCTTTACCAACAACATCGCGAAAAAGGGCTGCATCAAACCAGCAGCATCGCGCTCACGAGATTTCCAGTTCGATATAATCGATCCCTTGTCGAGGGTCTGTCCGTTCATTGCTGGTTCCCAAAGCCTTGCAACTATGAACGGTCTTCTCGAAGATGAAATGCTTTCCAGTGCATGCTTCAGACTGACCACAATACTAAACTCCACGAGATTATCGGCGCGGATGACATATTGCACGCTGTCGTTCCCAATGCGCTGCACATCCGGACTATCAAGGGAGACCCTGGAATTGTCCTTCACAATGTGAAGGAAACACCAAACATCCAGTACGCCATCCCCAGCAGCTGACAGCCAAGAGGTGGGCTTAGGAACCGGCGAACTGCTGTTGCTCGCTCCCGGACTCGTCGCATTTGAAGACTTCGGTCCCTCAATAATCAAGGGTTTTTCCTTGAATCCAGATGGATTCAAGGGGAGGATGCTACACCGCCCGGGGTGCTTCCCGACCCAATCGAGGAGACTAGTGTCCTGCGTCGTCCTGATAAGTTCTACCAGCAACCTCCCAAACGCCTTCTCGCCCTCCCCGTATTGGGGCTGCAGTGCGACGTCGAAGATCCCAAAGAGACAATAGCCGAGGTCTTCCACTCTCGTGGTCGACCTAGATGATGCCCAACGTAGCCTTTCTCTGGGGTTTTCCGTGCCCGGTTCAAACGTCTGCAGCGCCCAGTCTGGGATCCCGGTCGCCTTCTCTAATAAATTCAGCCATCCAGGGACGAGCTTATGGTTGTATTCTGGACCTCTGACACATGGGGTCCAGGTTTTGTCATAGAATCGCACCACTTGAGGTGCTAGTAGTTCCTGGAGAGTCCACCCTCGTTTGAACCATTTACTCTTCACTAGGTCCTGGTGTGCGAATCCGGTAACGTCCGAGAAATAGACGATCGTCAGCGCCGAGTCTCGGTACCACCGGAACATAGACCTGATCGCCTCGTCAAGCTCGGCAGTGCTGTCCTTGTTGATACAACACGTGTCGCACCACGCCCAGTCTAGTCCGTAGCACCGCACTACCTGACAGAAATTTTGGAGTTTGGAAAAACGGGGGGATTGGTCAGGAGTATAGACGCCATTATCAAGGTCATGGAAAAGAGCTTCGTTGGGGAGTTCCCACTTGTGAGAAAGCATCGCGTACTGAAAGTATGTCCGGATGACTTCTTCAATAAAATCCCTCTTCTTCATAAGACTCTTAGTGCTTAGAAGGCCAACAAGTTGGGCGTAGACCATTGAGGCCTCGAAATGACTACGAAGCGCAGAGCGCTCATACAATTTTCCTTCTTTAGTGTTGATGAGATGAGTTGGCAGGGCTTCGAGAGTTGTGTCTACGATCTCACGAACCATATCGCGGACCTCCCCTGGGTCCGCGAGGTCGGGAGAGGCCAGGTTGGAATCGAGGTATTCTGGGCATGGAGGTACGTCGCCACCCATGCCTGATCTGAGGAGACTGTCGTCCAGACGCCTTTCGAAGTTATCTACTTCATTTCCCATGGAGAGCGATTGCATCAAGGGTGATAGTTGCACATGACTTTGGCTCCGTGAGCTTGATGGTTCGGAGGAGGGTGTACTTTGTGGGCCTGAACTTGAGGGTGAATAACCAGGTCTGCCTCGAAAAGTTTGGGAAGGAGAGCCCGAAGGACTATGTAGGCTTGATACCGGGAAGGGGGGAGATGTTTCTTTCATAAATTCGGAAAACGGATGCTGCTGAGGGGATGCAGGCCCAGGAGTGGGAGGATGGATATGTACGTTGGGGTTATTAAACAGCTGCGAGCCGACCTGCTGAGAAAGGGGTGCCAGGAGGTGTGAGGGTGAATTGACATCGCGTGGACCCTGATTTCCTGGGTGGTATAAAATGGGATCGGGTTGAAATATAGAAGCTTGTTCTTCGTTGTCTTTTCCAATATGGCCAATGAAGAATGCTGTAGAGTGCGGGGACTGAGACCTAGGAGACCCTCCCAAGTGGGGTGAACGATGCTCGCGCAAATGGTCGATCTCCCGGCGAAGGGAACTAATTTCGTCTTGATCCCTGGCGAGGAGATATGCTACTGGACCCAGGATCTCGATGCTAATTTTAGAAATGTAAATGCTTTGAAATAGGGAACATTGACATCTACTCACCCGGGCTCTAAATCAGAGGGAGATAATATGTCAGAAGTTGTGAATTTCGGAGTGCCTGTCCGCAGGAACTGCGGATGGCTAAACTCCCAGCCTTCTGAAGTCGCTGACATGTGTCGATAACGAATCGTCTGTCGTCCAAAAGACGGTAAAGAATAAGTATTTGCACAGACGAGGTTCATAACAAGCGTGCTCACGCCGTACGAAGACACTGACCTTGATAGTAGTGTGAAAGCCGAGCTCAATCAATGTCCGGACGAAATGAGCAAACTGTTAGATGTATAAACACCTCCGGTAAACTCTACGGACTATGGGTAGCCACGTACCGGAAGTTCGTTGAAATGCGGGATAAGAACATGATGCTTGAAAGCCTCGACATCCACGACGACAAAGCTAGGTAAGCCATGTTAGGATAACGACATCGTTGGAGGGACAAACACCTCACCTGCAGCCAGAATCCGTCCATGCAATTGTTTGTGTTGACGAACTTTCAACGAGCACTCTGACCGAGATTCATTAGGGACAAAACGTAATAATGAAGAGATGTGTGTAATACTCACCGACGCAGACAGGCGATGAAGGATTCATGTATGCCGCTGTACAGAATGGGTGGCAACTCTTCTCTGGTTTAGAGTCAGCTTTAAGGAAACTCAGATACTAAACAAGATGATCATCCTTACCGCGACAAACCATGATGGGATTGCTGTGGAGATTGGTCCCATTCGTTCCGGGGCTGCACCACTGGACTCTCTTGCCATAACGAGCCGGGGAGAGGTGATCCGCTCGAGGGGGGAAGGCCAGGGCTTCCTGGCCGGGCAGGAGGAGACGCAGATGGACCGGAATGATGCGAATGAGATGGGGATGATTCCAACGGATCGGATTTGGGGGAACGACGGAAGAGTGTAGAGAGAGGGTTCATCTCGCCAACTTATTCCCAGGACAGAAGAGATGGTACGGTTTTTATCATCCAGTGATCTTGCTGTATGAGCTAGTACCGCCTAGTCTTCGTCATTGACAACTTCGTTAGACCAGGAAAAAGCACGCCCGTCATGATGATCACCAGAATGGATGGGCGCTCCTCTTCACATACTGTAACTGAGTCATTTCCCGGCTCAATGGCTGTCCATGTGGATACTTGCGGTGCGTCGTGCCAAGGTCGTGGCTTCTCGAAGCTCCACTTGACCTGAGTCTTTACCCTACCTCCCCCATATAGAAGGATTAGCTGTCCTTGATCCACCTTGGAAACTTGAGAATGTTGACTCTGTTACTGTGCATGTGTCCGTTGGCCTGCGCCGAGGAATATATTCAAAGTGGGTGTCAATGTGTCTGGGCTCGGACAGATGTGGCATCTGCAGTGGCGGCAAGAAAATATCTCGCTATTCAGGTAGGATACCGTTCATATCGGCTGAGCGACAGGTACCAATGAAATCTTTCTGTCTTATCCATAGGCGACATACCCTGAGAGTACAGCCTGAAGAATTAGAAGGTATGCCTCAAGGCACGGGAGTGACTTTCAAACGAGGTGGTAAGCTAGGTTTCTCAACTAACTTTAGGGACGGTTCAAGTTTCAAGCCGAACTTGCAGGGTCCGTATGATGTCACGTTCAAGGTCACTGCAGCAGTTAGTTGTCTGGCCAGTTGCCACAGGATACTTTTAAAGTCATAGTTGGATTAGTGTGACAAGTCAGATATAGTTGACGTTGACACTTTTATTAGGTCATCGAGAGGACCAGGCACTCTGTACCACAAGTGAATTCAAACTTAAGATTTAAGTCGAAATCTCACAAGGCGACTTCCATTGCAAATTCCACACCTCAGGAATCAGCCACACTGGATATTTTAATTGGATTGACATTAACTGCTTTACAAAACCGCCGTAAGGTGTACACCGATGTTGGACAAGATCTTGGTCAAGCAGTAGCCATGGCTCGCGGTGGCGACTGGAATTTGGCAGCGCACGTGTCAAATAGCTCAGCCTTTGCACTGAGATCAGTAACCATCGAATGGGACGGATGTTCGCTACACAGACGACTAGATGATAGCAATCAGGGTTGAATCTCATTGAAGGGCGCAAGCCAAACAAGTTGCCGTACCCCCACAATTCATCTGCTTCACTGCGTTTGCCTGCCCCAAGGCCTGTCACGACCGTCATTGCAGCAAGCACGTCACCCATTCCATGGCTACTCTGGGCACGTGTTAGGATATTCTCGGCCTCTTCAAGGTCACTGCGGGCAGCCGGTAATTCACCGCGCAGAATCCGGGCAACGCCACGACCAACAAGGAGTGCAGCCGAGGAGACCGAAGGGTTGGCAAGTTGTTCGGTGTAAAATGATATTGCCGCAGAGTATGGTTCCCCTGAAAGTGTATGAGATAGATGGCTCTACCAATAAATACTGCGTTTGGTTACCACTTAGACTCTGGGCTGCGATCACCAAAGAGAGGGTTGCTTCCACTTTTTGGAGAACGAGAGAATCGGGGTTGGATTGTAATGCAGATGTCAAGATCTTTTGGGCAACACTAGGTCTGGAGAGGGTGAGGTAGATTTGGCAAAGTAATGCAGCTCTGTGACGTAAGTTAACAGGTGAGTTGACACCAAATAGAACTCCGTACGTCTCGTCACCGGCCTTGTCGGCGTCACCCAATGTCTCAAGAGCCTCTTCGATCTCTCCAGCGTTAATGAAGGCAGTAGCTGCCAGGACTCGAACCATCTCTATGTCCCATTTGCTAAATTCATCATCCCCTTCACCTTCAATTTCGACACAAAGATCGCGGAGGGCTTCCAAACCCTCTTCACCTTTTGCAAGGGCGGCGATTGCACGAAGGGTGGGATTGTCAGTATCCTCTGGGAGCAAGGCCAAAGCTGATTCTGGATCGTTGAGTGCGAGGAATGCGCGGGCTTTGTAGACTAGTGTTGGTACATAGTCCGGAGAATTGGCATCTGGAATTGAAGTGTTTATAAGTGCAGGATAAGCACCCAGTGTAAATTGTTGCTTGATGTGGTAGAGTCTCGAGGAATCCATGCTGTCTGCAAGCAAATATCTTTGGTTTCTCCTCAGAGCGTCACGTGCTCATGGAAAATCGAAGCACGTGAGCAGGTACGGTGGTAATGGGATGTTGTATCATTGTTTGTACAAGCAACCGGATTATATAATCACGACGGGCCAAATCATGCTCTTGGAATTCTGACTGTGGGAACGCCGCCGCCGTGTTCGACGTCTCCGCCAGTGCTGGCTTTCTGGCGATCCAGCGGCACGCCGCCGGCACTTGGAACACTGAGCCGCAGCGTAGCCGCACCCTTGCATTGTGCGATTCCATGCACATGACTTATGGAATTTCACTTACCGGGTGACGTAATCCCGGCTCCCAAGGTTCTATTGTTAGGTTCCGCGGCCAGTGTCAGCTGTGTCAAGATGTCAACCATACTAGTAGCTCGTTGATTGCAGCGAGAACCACCTTAAGCTCGGCATGCAGCACGATGACGAGCCCACCAGCACTTGCAACGTGTAAGGGGCCAGAACTATGTCAACATCAAGAAGCAGCGCTTCTATCAATCCAAACAAGGTCTATTTGGGAGGCCGCATCACTGGCATGACCAGTAGATCTATTCGGCTTGGGACAATTCTTACAATTGGGGTGTGAACCCTGTCAAGCCTTTCTCGGTTGCACTTTAGCGCCGTGTATAAGTATGTAACCTGGGTCGACCCATCCGGTTGTTCAGTATCCTGCCCAACTATGTCTGTCCTCAACAGAACCTTTTCATCCCGTTTCTCTACAAAGAGTCAGGTGGTCGGTCTCTCTCTCTTCCTTAAACATATGAGCCTTGGTGCTGACCTCGTCTTAGAATGGTTCCGTATCCTCGCCTGCCAGCGAGGTTGCGTCCCACCCGTCTGTTGATAATGGGGCGAACAAGGCTCTAGCTGCCATCAAGGACCTCGTCAGTTCGAAGTTGGACCACTTTTGGTGTTGGCAGCTAATTCTACTCTTCACAGATGAAACGTGCGGCTGAGGATATCAACGAATCTACCATTGTAAGCAATAGACGCTTTGTTATGGTCGTTTCCAACCGTATATCACCTCTAGTCTGCGGTACTGGATATGATCAAACACACTGGCGCTCTTGATGACAGGAAGATGCTGGTATGGTTTCGTACACTACGCCCTTCTCTCGCCATTCACTTGGTTCATTAGTTGGAACACATGTTGACTTTTATGGCCAATCACCCTTCTGGGAAAATTCAAAATACCCTTCAAACTTTCGTCATTAAAACATGTATGTTTTACCATTAATTGCCAGTGATGATCTGTCAATTGACAGTAATTAGTGTACAACGATCTTGCGCATCCTCCCATCACCTTCCTTGGCGAATATGCATTCCGTACCGCAGATGGTTCAAACAATAACCCTGACCAGCCAGACATGGGTAAAGCTGGCACACCCTATGCTCGCTCCGTGCAGCAGGGCGGTCCCTTGCCTCGTAACCAGCTCCCTGATGCTGGCTTGGTATTTGATACCCTTCTTCGCCGAGACGGAGTAAGTTGAAGTGAACCAAGATATTTCACTATACACTAAATCTTCCCGATAACAGTTCCGGAAGCACCCTGCTGGGTTGTCTGCACTGATGTTCTCCTTTGCTGCCCTTGTCATTCACAGTGTGTTCCGCACTGACCACAGGAATCCCCAAATCAATATGACCTCTGGATATGTTGATCTCGCTCCTTTGTATGGCAACGACCAAGCCACACAGGACAAGGTACGAAGTCTTACGCAAGTAAGTTCTATGAATCTGATGGTCCGCTCTAGATACGCATCAAAGACGGTCGCGGCTTACTTCATCCTGATACTTTTGCTGAAGACCGTCTTCTCCTCCTTCCTCCCGCAGTTTGCGTGTTGCTTGTGTTGTTCAACAGGAACCATAACGTCAGTCCTCATTGGTGACGGAATCAACACTTGCTGACATCTGAACAGTACATCGCTCGCCGCCTGTTGGAAATTAATGAGCGTGGGACATGGGTTGATCCATCAAAGGAGTCACTAAGTTCCCCAAAGTTGATAAAGCAGGACGAGGGTATACAAGCTATTGATATTTCTTGCCTTTACGTCGCTAATGCGGGCTTTACAGAGATCTTCCAGATAGCACGGCTGTGTAACTGCACTTGGTTTGCAGTTGTCGTATTTTCCGACTATTTCTCCGCCATTCTTGGCCTTGTTCGTCAGGGATCCAGCTGGAGCTTGGAGCCGTTTGGCGAGTTCCGTGAGGAAGATCATCAACTATTTGAGCGTGGTCGTGGTAATGCCTGCAGCGTCGAGGTATGTGGTATCCACCCGATTGACCATCAATCTCGACTAAAGTTGGGCAGTTCAATTGCTTGTACAGGTGGCATGCGACGACTGCCTTGGAGGATGAGGAGTGGATTAAACGTCAATTTGAGAAGCTTTTCCCTGGCAAGGACCCTGAGCAGGTCGGTGTTTTGCTCATGATTTTTTGGAGATAATGGCTAATGAATTTGCAGATCACCCTTCAAGACTTTTTCAAGACGGCGGCTATGATCGAAGCGTCTGAGCCTACCGCCGAGCAATGGACGTTCGGCGAGTGTGTCATCGTTCAAATCCTGTCAAGTATAGTTGAGTCTGATGTGATTGCAAATTAGCCTTTCACGTCAAGAAGATGGCACTTTCAAGGATTCCGAACTTGCTAGGATTCTTATGGACGCGTACGTCATGTTTGGTGACGTCCTTGAACCGTTTGATTTACGTTGCCCGTTAGCACCTCGCACCATGCGGCCTCATTTGGTGCTCGTGGCACGCCTTCCTGCATGCGCATTAACGAGATCATGGGTATCGAGTCTGGCCGTGCCTGGGGTGTTTGCTCTCTGAACGACTTCCGGAAGGTATGTGCTGTGCCGTATGTATATTGTGTTTATTCATGACCCACATCACCTATCCGTAGTTCCTGGGTCTGAGGAGTAAGTCGGTGGATGAACCTAGCTTACGAGATTGTTTGAATGATATTGGATAAACAGCTTATTCCACCTTCTTGGAGTGGAACCCTGATCCCAAAGTCGCTGAAGCTGCTGAGAAGCTCTATGGACATATCGACAACTTGGAATTGTATGTTGGTCTTCAGGCAGAGGAAGTCAAGCCTTTGGCTCCTGGTGCAGGTCTTTGCCCTGGTATGCCGCACTTCATTAGTCTTGTTGCCTGCCTTATTGTTCCTCCCAGGTTACACCATCGCCCGTGCGATCTTGTCAGACGCCATTGCCCTCACTCGTGGTGATCGCTTCTTCAATCAAGACTTGACGCCGTACAATCTCACAGCCTGGGGCTTTGCCGACTCCCAACGCGACCCGAATGGGTGGGGCTTTGGTTCAACTCTGGGACGTCTTTTCCTCCGCACACTTCCTGGCCAGTATGATGAAAAGAGTGTGTACACGTGGTTCCCGCTTGTGCACCCGACGACGATGGAAACGAACCTGAAGAATCTTGGCAAGCTCAAAGATTACTCCCTTGAGAGGCCGAAGGCGGCTGATGTTAAGACGACCGTGTCAAACTATGTTGAGGCGGGGGAGGTCCTTCGGGATAATACTGTTTTCGCTACTGATTATGTCCAGCGCGCACAGGAAGTTATCAAGGGCAAAGGGTAGGGAAATTTGATGATGTTCATTCCATAACTGACATTGCAATTTAGCTTCTTTGCTGCGACTACGGATGTCGAGATCCACAAACAGTTTTTGAGTGCGCTGGCTCCTTCGGCTGAGGCAGTTGACAAGATTGGCGAATACTTCTACACCAAGACGAGGGAGTTGATTGAACAAAATTCACTGCCCTTCATCGGTACCAATACACGCTCGGTCAACATCGTTCGCGATGTATTGAAGTGTGTCCCCGTATGCTGGGCAGCCTCCGAGATAGTGAGTTGTAATGGGAAATGTGAAGCAGTCATTAAACGACTTTCTAGGGTGGGATTCAGCTCAAAACTAAACAAAACCCCCATGGCGTTTTCACTCCGAGGGAGTTGTATGATATGCTTGGCGATATCTATCAGTGAGTGTCAGTCCGTATTGCTATTCTTGCAGAGCACTGAAGCGCTACGAGGTTCGTCTTCTTGGAGATTGAGCCTGCGAAGTATATGGTCACAAAACAGAGGGTAAAGGGACACGTCGAGCAGTTGAGCCACTGCATCAAATCCTCTCTTGGTGGTGTCGGTAACAGGGTAGGTTCCCCGCCCATGCGGGACGGTCTCGATCTAACTTGGGATCATTTAGATGTCGATCGCTGGCATCTTTGGTACCCTCTTTGGTACTACCAAGAAGAAGTCTGGCCACTCACAGCTGTTGAAGACCTTGTTCGAGTATGGGCATTCCACTGATGAGGTTGTCAATGAGATTCTTGCTTTGATGGTTGGCGCAACTGTCGAGTTGTCCCTCGGTTTGTTGCTAACGTCCCTCGTGAGATAAGCTCCCAATTGATCTGTTCGTTCTCTAGCCTTAACCAACGTTGTCAATTTACTCATCTCAGAGGAGCATGGAACGTTCCAGGCTCAGGCCAGGAGTGTCGATACCAAGGATATCACTGGCCTGGATGCTTATGTCGTTGAGGCTCTCAGTACGTGTTGAGCTATATAGTGCTGAATGGGTGTTGAGATGTTTTACAGGAATCGATCCTCCGTTCGCCGGAGTGTATCGTGAGTAATGTTTGACGTCGTGAAGAATATTACTAACCCGGTATGGTATAGGCACTGCAACCAAAGAACATACTGTTGGCTCCCTCAGTGTCCGAGAAGGCGAACGACTGTTCGTGGACATCGCAAGTGCGAACCAGAACGTAAGTGCGGCGTAACTTCGTGCATCACATCTAGCGTTAACAGATTCGACAGGACGAAGCGTTCCCGAACCCAACCATCTTTGACGCCACTCGAAGCCCACCAGAACGCTACCTCCGTGGCGACATTGCTTTCAAAGTTATCGGGGCTGAGATTGCACCTAAACCCATAGTCCAAGTCCTTCGCGCGATCCTATCGTTCAACAATGTCCGTCGTGGACCAAATCAGTGTGGCCAGCTTCCTCGCTTCCAGGATGCCAGCCTTCCCCAATTACGATATGTGTATTTGAACGAGAAGCAGTTCCGGAGTCCGTGGCCGACGTCGTTGGTGGTTCTGTATGATGTTCCTGCGTAAGGCGAGGGACCCAGTCGACCAGTTATGAACGATTTATGGAGGATGAGTTGATATCTTACATGGATGTATGGTGTTCTTCCTGTTTTGCATACGCTGTCATGGCTTGGTTATGAAATTCACATAGTTTTGGCTTGGTAGACGACTTCGATACCCATGTCAGCACCCCAAGTTTTTTGTGGCTCCGCTAGTCTCCAGGACGGAGAACAAGTCAAGAACCGATTAACTCTGGTCATTGCTGTAATGCGACCCTGGCTAACGCCACTTCGGAGCAGTCGGACATGTGTGCATCCTTCCTTTCTATTTGAAGTCCTCGTTATCGCTCAGATCTCGACCGACTCACTGGACGTGATCGGAACGCTCGCTCCAACTTGATCCCACAATGGCGGGTACTTGTTTACTTCCGAGGTAGGTAATACGTTCGTCAAGTGGAGATGCGGGGTGGAGATTCATGCCTCTGTCAAGCCTCAGGACTTTCCCATTCACAACTATACGGCCGATGCCCAGATCACTGAGGACGCTCAGTGTCGAAAATCCGTGCCTAGCCTCCTGCAGGTGGCACCCCTTGTAGGGAAATGAGCGACGCCCTCAAAAGGTAGCCAGGCATTACAACTTGAATCTTGGGTCTTGAGCACGTGGTGTACTGTTTCCTCTGATCGCGAACGGTGTCGACGCACCAGTGGAGTCTGTAGCTATATGGTATGTGTCCCATGGTTAGGGTCGGCGTCTACCATGTAAGCACACGTCAATCGCCGTTGTCATCCACAGATGGGAACCGAAGGAAATAGCTATATTTGCTTATCACGCGACCACTAAATCTCCATGCCTCCCTGCAGGTTCAGTACTGGAAATGGATCAAGACTAAAATCCTTATAAGCCTGTCTGTTATCACGAAGCGTATCTGTCGTTTTTCCTGCTTATCAGGTGGTTCCACCTACCACCCGTCCTCAGCAGCGTTGACTAGGAGTGTTCAGCATGGCAAATCTTCACCTTCTTGTTCTCATTCACGGCATGTGGGGTAACCCTGCTCATCTCACCCGCATGCAAGAGATAATCCAGCAGACCATGGGAGCCATTGAAAACTCTGGCTCGGAGCCGATCGAGCTTGTTGTCTTGGTTGCCCAGACTAACCGCGACGAATGGACATATGACGGCATTGACTGGGGTGGAGAAAGAGTAGCCGAGGAGGTGAGATCGCGATGTCCCTGTGCAGCTGATGTATGACCACTTATCTCTGGGGTCAGGTCATGAACGAAGTAATGAAATACGAGAAACAAGGCAGAAGGGTGACCCGCTTCTCGGTGATGGGATATAGCATGGGTGGACTGATCGCACGATATGTTATCGGGTACGCAACTTTGATATACCCACTAGCAGACCGCACACATGCGTTCGCCACAGGATTCTCCACCAGAACAGATTCTTCGAGACTGTCACTCCGGTGAATTTCAACACCATTGCCACACCTCACATCGGCATTCCAAACTTCCGAACTGCCCAGTCGAGTATTCGGTCCTTCTTTGGGCGCAATTTCCTGTCACGGACAGGGGAACAATTCTATTGTGCTGACAAGTGGTCTCCGAAAGGTCGGACTCTAATCGAGGTACTTGGTGATCCAGGTAAGCTTTCGTTGCTCCAGACGAAGTATCAACTGAATGGTATTGTGCAGAGTATATATTCTACCAGGCACTCCTCCTCTTCCCAAATATCGGGGTATATGCAAATGCGTGAGTCTCGAAATGACTTCATAAATGATCACCAGTAACAGCTACCACAGTATCAACGACCACACAGTACCCTATATCACGGCTGCTATCGAGCTAACTGACCCTTTCACTGAATACCAGAAAAATGATATCAAAATGTGCGTATTCTCTTGTTTCAGAATCGTGCAGTACAGCTTACATTTCTTGAAGTGAGTTCCTGGGAAACTACGAACATGTTATCAAATCTTATTCCGCGCCAGATTCCCCCGGTCCGTTGTCTACCAATGCTAGGCTGTCCCTCCTTGCAAGGATCGCGAGCGCGGTACCACCTATACCACCAGCATTCCAATACACATTCCCTGTCAATATCGTGAGTTCCCTTCATGGACAGCTCATCTATATCCATATCCATATTTTTATCGCAGATCATATATCCTCTTCTTCCATTCCTGATTCCTGCATTCCTCTCCTTGTTAGTCATTCGATTCTCGATTTCGTCCAAGAAATCTCGGACCCGCTTGCAAATTCTTGAGGCTGATTTAGCCAGAGAGAGGCTAAGCCATATCATTGCTAAACTCGAGAGAGAAATTGAGACAGCCACGTTAGATGCATATGAGAATCCTGAGCTTCTTCTATCGCTTGGCCCAGTGTCTCGTGGCTCAGGACCAGAGCAGCTGGTACCCAAAGCTGGGACAATACCAGCTCTAGAAACCTCTTCCCATTCTATATCATATCTCACTCCTGGACAACTAAAATGCATCGAGAATCTGAACAAGATAGCATGGTTGAAGAAAACACTTGTATTTTTTGCGGATGTTGACAATTCTCATCCTGTGATTGTCTGTCGGGACGTCAAGAGCGAGCATCACAGGAAGGGAGAAGCAGTTCTGCGGCACTGGGCTGATCATTTTGAACTGTAGCTGTTGTCTGATACTCGTGTATGTGTTTATCGTGTATACTAGACGTTCAATGCATTTTCTTGAGCGTTTCGAGCTTCAATGCACAACCAATCATAAGTGTACTAAAATCTCTCAAGAACTTTCGATCTACCTCCGCGGAATCTTGTCGTTGCATCATCGTTCTGTGCAAAGTTCGACGTTCGACGTCCAACGCTCGCGGGCCTCACCATCACTAACACAGCAATAATGAACGTACCACGATTCCTCGAATACAGCCATTCAAGGAGGTTATTTTGCCCTGACCCCTGAGGATACATGTACAGTAACTTGAACGTACTTCGAGGGTATGCACCTCATCCTCTTCATGGGTCGATTTATCAGGATGATCCACCGTCTACAGGCACAGCTCCTGGTGGTGAGAAGCGGTTGGTACGTTAGTTCACCACTCTTGGCCTCTTAGCAATGTGTACCAGATGCGGCTACCGAGAAGATGGATGCAAGACCGTTGATTGGTTGTTTGGGTGACATTTGATAGTGGGAAAACAAAGCCCCAGCGTGGAATCAGTCTCAGGCAGACCCTCAGAGAGGAAGACAGTCGTTCCTCTAGAATGTGTAGAATAGCACTGGCCCTGAAACTCCAGGATTAAGTTTACAAGGACAGCCATTCAGGCCTGGTGGGACGATATAGAATGTAAGTATATTGCGACCTTCTGAAGGGATTCAGTGCTTCCAAACACGATATTCGAGCTGTAGGAGGTGACAGCACGGATCTATACGTGCCAATTCAAAAGCTAACGATGCGTTCTCACTAACACCAACGATGTAGTGAAGAAAGAGGGTTTTCTTTCATTCTTTGATAGTTGATGTTGTTTAGGGAATGTGATATCCAGCATATGTGGAAGATGTGGATAGTATGTTCATTGGCAGGACGGACTCGAGGACTGTGGGAGTGCTTGAGTTTGTGACCTCACACAAGTTACGACATTTCAATCGATTGCACACTTCAGTCGCCTTCTACTGGCTGATGCTGCGGACAGGCTGCGTCCACAGATGATTCAGCCGTGTAACTCAGTGCAAGGTGACGATGCCCCGCGGCCGAGCCTTGCGTTGCGTTGTATTACATACGCATCATCGTAGGAGCTGTCGTGGACCATCGGCACGTCTGGTGGTGAGCACACGTCACCCTAAGCTGCGCAGAATCGAGTGCTACCATGTCTAATTTTGCTTATCTCACACAAGCCATGCTAGCTAGAATGAAGGGCTCATAAGCTCGGTCTGCCTGTCGGAAACCTTGCTTCTTCATCCTGTCTTCAATTCTAGGTGAGTCTGGCCTTGTTCGGGGACTTGGTTCATGTCTTATGGTCAGTCTATCGTCTCTAATTTAGTTGTGCACTCCATGGCCAATGTCCACCTCCTTGTTCTCATCCACGGCATGTGGGGAAACCCTAGTCACCTTGCCTGTATGCGTGAAGTAATCCAAGAAGTCAAGGGAAATATGTGTTCAGAGCAGACTGAGTTCGCTATCCTGGTCGCTGAGACTAACCGTGATGAATGGACATATGATGGCATCGACTGGGGTGGCGAAAGAGTCGCTGAGGAGGTGAATACCTGTCTTACTGCGTTATTGTCGAGCTGGCTTGACAGGAATCTCTTACTTTAGATCATGAACGAGGTGAGCAAATACGAGACACAAGGGAGGAGGGTCGATCGCTTCTCGGTGATGGGGTATAGCTTAGGCGGACTGGTCGCGCGATATGTCGTTGGGTATGCATCTTGGTTGCACCAATTAGGTGTCAGCATACTCACACAGGATGTTCAGAATTCTTCACCAGAACAAGTTCTTCGACACCATCACGCCAGTCAACTTCAACACCGTCGCTACACCCCACATCGGTGTACCGAAATTTCCTACTGCTATGTCGACTATTTCGTCCTACGTCGGGAGAAATTTCCTGTCGCGAACAGGAGAACAGTTTTTCTGTACTGACAAGTGGTCTCCGAAAGGTAGACCTCTAGTCGAAGTCCTTGGTGATCCAGGTCAGTTTTCCCCCTGAGGATATTTGGTGTCCGGTGAAAAACATTACACAGAGTATATCTTTTACCAAGCGCTCCTCCTCTTTAAGAATATCAGCATATATGCGAATACGTGCGTGGTCAGATGATGTGTGATTTTGAGGAACTCATTCCTTCTAGCATTAACGACCGAACTGTACCCTATGTTACGGCGGCTATCGAGCCTACCGACCCCTTTTCTGAATATCGGACAAATGGCGTTGAAATGTATGTGTTCTCGCTTTCCTGCACACCGCATCTCACACTTTTCATAGAGAGTTCAATGAAAAGTATGAACATGTCATAAAATCTTATACTCTACCCGCATCGCCACCTCTACGTGGCCCGGATCGGCCCCCTCTTCTCAACAGAATCTCGACCGCGTTTCCACCTATACCCCCACTGTTCCGATTCGGGTACCCTCTCAATCTGGTGAGTTACTCTGATAGACCACTTATCTGGATGCAAATTGAAGCCGCCCGATCGCAGCTCGTCTTTCCTTTTCTTCCACTCTTGATTCCTGCTCTCCTTTCTTACCTACTTGTTCGATTGTCAATCTCGTCGAAGAACTCTCGAAAACGCTTGCAGTCCCTCGAGGCTAACTCATCTGCGAGAGAGAGACTAATCCATATCATTGCCGAACTCGAGAGAGAAATCGAGACGACCGCATTGGATGTGTATGAGCACCCTGGAGGTTCCCTATCCAACGATTCACAGACTGTCGACTCGGAGCTGGTACTCGAAACAAAGACGGCACCAAACCAGCGTAGATCCCGTCGGCCGCATCTTACTCCCGGTCAGCTGCGCTGTATTGAGAACCTAAACAAGATACCACACCTGAAGAAAACTTTGGTGTTCTTTCCCGACGTTCCTAATTCTCATGCTATGATTATCGCTCGGGATCTCAAGTTTGAGCATCATCAAAAAGGATATGCCATCCTGCGACATTGGGCTGACCACTTCGAACTGTAGACAATCATGTGCTTGGATAAATATTGGACAATAGGTACATAGTGCTGGACGCTACGTAATTAATTATCTCGATTAATGACACGACGACATACCACACCGAGACGACTTTGTTACCTCGGTGACAAGAGATGGCTCATAGCTAGTGTAAAGAGGGGTAGCACGACGATGAGAGGGCGACACGATAGCAAGATGGTGAGATGCCGAGGACGATGGCTACTGCGGCAGTGCCCATGCGCATCACGTCGCTACCGTGTATCGTCGGCATATTGATAGTGGGAGTGGCTCGTTATCTTGTTGTCATCGACGCAGCATAGGGTCAGTGGCCGCGCACCTGTTGTCATTGTTGCCTTGGTCATGCTGTCATCATCATCGATATCTCCCTGATCCTTTGGCACCTAAATGAATAATTGAATTGAGAAGCTTACCGATCAACACCAACCACTTCATTGCTAACTGGAGATGTGGTGGATCGTGGGAGCGCTGGACTGGTGCTAGACGGCGATGTGGGCGCTGTGGACGCAGATGGGTTGAGAGGGTGGTGATCGGCAGCTGGAATCCATTTCAGATGGAGGAGTAGTGGGAGACGGAGCCTGATTAGGACGTGGGTGGATGGCAACCAGTGTAGCGCAAGCAAAGAAATTCCACGGTGCGGCGGGTGGCGAGTTGCTGCCTTTGCTCTTCCCTACTCGTTCTAGCTACAAGCTAATCGTATCCATTGTCCTGCTGTACAACCACCTTCTCAACGTATAAATGCCAAAGAAAACCCGCAAGACTGCAGCCACACCCTCCGGCGAAGGCATGGTATGCGAGTTCCACATCTTAATAGCGAGGAGGGTATGATCTGATGTTGTCCTAGCATTCTCCTCAAACAACTGCCCCTGCCTCTGGGGGGACGAGTGCTTTGATCAAAGGAAAAGTAGCATTCAAGCGCATCCGCAACCAGATCTTTCCCCGTACTGTTACTGAGGAGGTATGTTGAGCCTGATTGTGAAATCACTATCTCTCTGTTCAGAGGTTCATGTATTTTTTACCAGGCGACGAGCCATGTTGAACCCACAGGAAGCGGACATGAAAGCGGACAACGACAAGATGAGGGATCGCCGCATCCTGGTGAACCATTTAGTGTTAGTCCTACCGCTTCAGGCGGAAATGAAAGATCGTCTGCTTTATTCCAACAGGTATGGTAAAATCATCTTCACATAGGCGAGCTGGGTCTGAGGCCAAGGGTTTGCATGCACTAGCCCACACCTGCCGTGCTCGAAAATGTCGAGGCCATTGTACCTAGACCCTCCACTGTTGTGACTGGTCCTAATGAAACTATGGGGGAGCATACCGGACTTGCTACTGCTACTCATGAAGTACGTGGACTTGCTGCCATATGCATTGCATGTAAATGGATTCCGTCAGGTGTCAGGCGATGCCCAACCTGCTCAAACCGCTGTCAAGGATATTGAAGACGCAGAGAAGAAGATATCGACTATCAAGACCATCCCTGGCCCAGTGGGAAGTGCTGTTAATGCAATCGGCTTTGCAGACACTGCAATGACCCACTTAAATACTACCAACGCCACATATCTCCGACCCATTAGCGCTTTCAATGCGGTCGTTAGTGGCATTGCTAACGTTAGTCCTCGCAGTCATTAATAGTACAGTCTTGTCTGATAGTGATCTTATAGATCCATCCATATGCCCAGATGGCGTTGACAGTTTTGACCACAGCTTCCAATGTACGCACCTATCTCCCTACTGGTATCTATTAACGTGGCCTTGGACAGCTTATCCTGTCGCAAGCGAACATCGATGCCTCCATTGGGGAACTGATCGTCAGAATCAAACAAACCTACGAACTCATCCTGGAAAATAAGTCTCCATCGAAGATCAACGCCGCGAAAGACGTCCTAGCAGAAATCGCCCAGGTGGTACTGGAATGTGCGCAGTTCATCGCAAAATACTCGGAAACCAAAAGCTTTTGTACGTCACCTAATCTGTGGTGTTCATGAGGATCTCATCCTTTTCATAGGGCTTAGACTTGGCAAGAACGTATTCTCTGAGACGAGCACCAAGGTCGCCAATTACAATTCGAAACTGGACAAGCTGATGCAAGAATTTCGAGATCTGGCAGTTCTGGACGTCCATTATCATGTTCAAGAGACCTACGAACACCTTCGTTTGGACTCCCTGGCGTACGCCACTGGAGTCGGACTAAACCAGGAAAAGCAGTGTCTAAATGGGACAAGAATCGAAATTTTGAAGGAAATCTTTGAGTGGATCGGTGACACAGATCCCACCACCCCACGTATCTTCTGGCTTCATGGGCAGGCTGGGAGGGGGAAATCCGCCATTGCACACACGATTGCTCTGCATGCGAAGAATGTCGGTATGCTAGGATCATGCTTCTGTTTCAGTCGCGTTCGACAACACGAAAAACTGCATCTGAAACTGTTCCCGACCATCGCACGCGACTGGGCTGATCGAGATATTCGCCTCCGTCCGATTTTGGCTGGTGTTATTGCGCACGACCGTTCGTTGAGGGACACGACAGACATTGTGGTCCAGTGGCAGAAATTCATTCTCGAACCTCTTTCCCAACTGAAAGATTCCTCGACTGGAAATGTTGTGGTTGTCATTGATGCCTTGGACGAGAGTGGTACAGAGACGTCAAGGGAAGCCATTCTCGAGATCATTGCTTCACGTGGGGCAGAACTTCCAGCGAATATCCGGATTCTTCTGACTCCCGACCACTCGTCGACATTAAGGAGATATTTCCCTCCAGTCAACATATCCGTACCAGGTCCCTCGACGACATCCGTGCCGAGTTGACTATACATGACATTCACCTCTATATTGTTACCAAACTGAAGAAGCTTGGTAGCACATTCTGCGACGAAGACCTACAGCAACTCGCTGAGAAATCGGGTGGTTTGTTCGAGTGGGCACGTCTGGCATGTGACTTCATCTATCCCCGATTCGCAGTGCTTCCAAAGAAGCGTTTCTCTGAGATCATGTCTCATGCTCCCGGTGACGGAAGGACCTTGCTCGACGAAATGTATAGCACATTTTTGAAGGATCTCATACAAGGGTCATCTGATGGGCACCGTATGTTTTGTTCGGTCATGCGGCAGATCCTATGGTTAAAGGAACCACTGCCCATCAGTGCATTGGACTATATGCGTTCCAGATTCCCTCGGGAGGATGACCACTTCCCTGTAGGAGTCATCGTCAACTTCATGGCGTCATTGCTTTCTGGTACTGGTGAGACATCCGCCCCCATCCGCCCCCTGCATGCATCATTCTATGACTTTTTGCTTGACGAAGAGCGGAGTAAGGAGTTCTTTGTTGGGCAAGGTGATGTTCAGCATGATCTGGCGCTTGTGTCATTTTGTGTGATGCAGGATGGTCTTCGGTTCAACATCTGTGGACTACAAACATCGTATGTGCGCAATGCAGAGGTGGAAAACTTAGAAAATATGGTGGAAGAAAACATTCCAAGGCATTTATTATATTCCTGCCGATTCTGGGCAGATCACCTGCGAGGTTCAAGATTTGATTTGGAGCTAGCAGAATGTATGAAGAAGTTTGTGATTGGAGAGCATATTCTGTTTTGGTTGGAGGCACTTGGTGTATCAAAGTTTGTTTGTGAGGCTGAAGGGACTCTAAGGCTAGCTGAGATGTGGTTGGAGGTAAGTGCATTGTATTGTGTACCTCTTGGTGTGATGGCAATGATAAATTAACAGGGAAAGTTAGAGTATGAAGATGTGTTGAGGTGGATCAAGGATGGGATCAAGTTTGTGCAAAACTTTGTTGGGATCATTAATGAGAGCACACCACACCTATACTTGTCTGCACTGCCATTTTCACCTTCCAGGTCAATGCTGGCCACATGTCTGGCTGCAAAGTTTGGGAATATTGCACAACTTGCAGTGGGACAACATCAAGACTGGCCCATAAATCAGCATGTTCTTCAAGGGCACACTAGGCAGGTCTGGTCAGTTGCATTCTCACCAGATGGAAGGCACATTGTGTCTGGTTCTGATGACAGGACAATCTGACTTTGGGATGCACAAACAGGTAGCCAGGTGGGCAACCCCCTTCAAGGGCATGCTTCCTCAGCCAACTCAGTTGCATTCTCACCAGATGGAAGACATATTGTGTCAGGCTCTCATGATCACACAATACAAATTTGGGATGCACAGACAGGTGGGCAGGTGGGCAACCCCCTCCAAGGGCACACTGCCTCAGTGACCTCAGTTGCATTCTCACCAGATGGAAGGCATATTGTGTCAGGCTCTATTGATCAGACAATCCAAATCTGGGATGCACAAACAGGTGGGCAGGTGGGCAATCCCCTCCAAGGGCACACTGATTCAGTCTGGTCAGTTACATTTTCACCAGATGGAATGCACATTGTGTCTGGCTCTGCTGATCAGACAATACAAATTTGGGATGCACAGACAGGTGGACAGATGGGCAACCCCCTACAAGGGCACACTTCCTCAGTCAACTCAGTTGCATTCTCACCAGATGGAAGGCACATTGTGTCTGGCTCTGATGATCACACAATCCAACTTTGGGATGTTGAGACAGGTAGTCAGGTGGGCAATCCCCTCCAGGGGCACACTAATCCAGTCAGCTCAATTGCATTTTCACCAGATGGAAGATACATTGTGTCAGGCTCTGATGATGAGACAATCCGACTTTGGGATGCACAGTCAGGTGGGCAGGTGGGCAACCCCCTCCAAGGGCATGTTTCCTCAGTCTTATCAGTTGCATTCTCACCTGATGGAAGTCACATAGTGTCAGGCTCTGATGATCAGACAATCCAAATTTGGGATGTACAGATGGGTGGGCAGGTGGGCAACTCCTTCCAAGGGCACACTTCCCCAGTGATCTCAGTTGCATTCTCACCAGATGGAAGATACATTGTGTCTGGCTCTGATGATCAGACAATACAAATTTGGGATGTACAGACAGGTGGATGGGTGGGCAATCCCCTCCAAGGGCACACTTCCTCAGTCAACTCAGTTGCATTCTCACCAGATGGAAGGCACATTGTGTCTGGCTCTGAGGATTACACAATCCGACTTTGGGATGTTGAGACAGGTGACCAGGTGGGCAAACCCCTCCAGGGGCACACTTCCTCAGTTTTGTCAGTTGCATTCTCACCAGATGGAAGGTACACTGTATCTGGCTCTTGTGATTACACAATTCAAATTTGGGATGTGCAGACAGGTGGGCAGGTGGGAAAACCCCTCCAGGGGCACACTTCCTCAGTGACCTCAGTTGCATTCTCACCAGATGGAAGGTACATTGTGTCAGGCTCTTGTGATTACACAATTCAAATTTGGGATGTGCAGACAGGTGGGCAGGTGGGCAATCCCCTCCAAGGGCACACATGGTCAGTCATGTTAGTTGCATTCTCACCAGATGGAAGGCATATTGTGTCTGGCTCTGCTGATCAGACTATACAAATTTGGGATGCACAGACAGGTGGGCAGGTGGGAAACTCCCTTCAAGGGCACACTGCTCCAGTCAACTCAGTTGCATTTTCACCAGATGGAATGCACATTGTGTCAGGCTCTTTTGATCAGACAATCCGACTTTGGGATGTCAAGACAGGTGCCCAGGTGGGCAATCCCCTCC
Organism: Scleroderma citrinum; assembly: GCA_029372045.1. Taxonomy (NCBI): domain Eukaryota; kingdom Fungi; phylum Basidiomycota; class Agaricomycetes; order Boletales; family Sclerodermataceae; genus Scleroderma; species Scleroderma citrinum. The sequence continues at coordinate 1,960,447 of JARFMN010000007.1, read as the reverse complement.
AGGGGCACACTTTCTTGGTCTTGTCAGTTGCATTCTCACCAGATGGAAGGCATGTTGTGTCAGGCTCTTATGACCACACAATCCGAATTTGGGATGTACAAACAGGTGACCAGGTTGGCAGTCACCTCCAAGGGCAAACTATAAATCCAAGCTCAATTACAATCCCATCAATTCACTTCTCCTCTTCAGCTGCACATGCAATGCAGGATGTTGACAATCTTTTCATAAACACATCCAGTGTAAAAGGGGACTACTGAGACTTGGTTCATTTGCAGAAAGATGGCTGGATTGTAGGCCCTAATGGGAGGTTATTCTTGTGGGTTCCTCCCTCATACCATTCATCTGGTTTCTATGCTCCATGGAATAGCAGGGTATTCCCCAGGGGTATCCCTGAGCTTGACTTGAGCAAGATGGCTCATGGCTCTACTTGGCACAAGTGTTACTCAGCACTTTCTGAGCTCATTTAGATGTTTGGAAATCTTGTGATCTTACTGTTGATTTCTCTACACTCCTATGATACCTATGATTTGGTTATCTACTCCATTTTCTGTTTCTCATCCCTTACTTTTGGTTGTCATTTTATTTCAGCCACATTGAAAATAGTGAAAAATTGATCACTGCAGTGTACCAGCCTGTAGACTCTGAAAATACTTTCTTACAAGTTTGTGTTGAAGATCCATTTACTTACAAGTTACAACTGATCTTGATGAGATTTTCTATACCATCTTCCCCTGTGTAGGCTGTGGACATGAGAATCAGAGATCATTTTTATAGGGACATGTCTAGAGTGGTTACTCACAATTGAATGTTCCAGGAGATCTGATAAGCTTAATTCCATAGTACATCCATTGTTCTTTTGGATATGTGTGACAAGTAGGCACATTTCAATGCACCACCTGACTGTCAGTACTAGTACTCATTTATACCCATGCAGTAGGTCCCCAAATGTCACAGCCCCACTGGTGTACCAAGCCACTTGAGCACTTGCCAAACATCACTGTTTACTGGGTGGTGGTAAGCAGACACAAGTATGCATCTTCTGGTGTCCAACTTGACCTTGATGGGTGAACAAGATTGCTGCAGAAAATATGTAAAGTTGCCATCCTTCAAAGGGGTGCATCAGCTGAAGATGTACAGCATACTTTGTACTAGCTGCCTTAGAAAGCAAGGTTATTCTTGGACCCAGAATCCATATAGCTGTGGTTGAATGTAGAATCTAAGAAAGTGTCTGTTTCATTTTGTTGTTCACAGTCATCAAAGAAAAGGCATCAATGCAGAACAAGAGAACCTGATGTACCTGTGTCTGTAAATACCCTTGTTACACCATGGTGCATCGGGATTGTGCTGCCATTCTGGCACTGTTCTAAGGGTGAATACTTTTAGTCGAGTGATGCAATCGATTAACTAGGTCTGCCGAATGAACTCAAATGTAGGAAATGTTTGATATAACATACCCGACTCACCTTTCCTACGAACAGCACGTAATGCGTGTCTTACTCCACCACCCATGTAAGATGTGGCTAAGATGATGACAACTTTGAAGAGATGGCAATGTTGGTGGACTGTTCCAGCATTCTGCTACATTCGAGGGACATCTGGCTGCATTATGCATTCATTACACGACAGCTGTGAAGATGGTAGTTTGTGACTAACACTTGTCCAATGTAATCATGGTCATCCTGACCAATTCATTGGTGTACATGCCAGTTGTGCTGGGGTCGAGCAGAAGAAAATTAATGAGGGTGCAGCATAAACTCAATCGATGGGTAATTCTGATGCCCGAACTGGATACGAAAGCAGTGCGAGTCGTTCAGGTGCGTGCAGGTAATGAAAGGTCGGGGACAACGCTGATTGCTCGCTGCAAGGCGTGTGAGGGTGATGACTGATAGTTTTATCCTTTCTTTGAGGGAGGGTCAAATGATCATTCTTCGTGGACGCTTCATCGATTGTCCGTGCGACTGTATTGGCTGGATAACGCTTGAACACCTTGTTTGCTGTGCCTACCCTAGGTGTTACACAACGGACATAGTTTTGGAGCAGTTCTTCGAAACTTTATTCAATTTTTTTCGGGGCCCTCCATGTTCTGGGGAGACTGCAGTATAGTCCATGTAAGTAATTGCAAGGAATACAGGAGAAGAATTATAGGATTACGGCAAGAGGGGCCAGCATAACGTAGATGTGTCCATCATAACAAAAGTAATCTGAGAAGAGTACAGCGTCCTATGGAAACAAAGATACCAAGACAATGAGAAGGTGTATTTGCGAGGAACAAGAGATGAAATAGAAAGTGTCCTGGCGAATGAGGGAAGCGCACAGCGCAACCCGTTCTATTGAAATAACAAGGTCCTGCTGGACATCGCAATTACGCGAACATTACGCTGCGGCGCCGAGATGTGACGAGAATGAATCCGTTTGGGAGGAACTTGGAGGCGCGCTGGTGTCTATGAGCGGCGCCCGTCATGCGCTTCCATGCCCTGATCGCCTGACGCTCGATGTATTTTGTGCACGAGAGGCTAGACTTTCGCCTGTAGCGCAAGATTGTTAGAGGTCGGGCTAAAGGATGGTCGATGCATACTCACATCTGTCTTGGCTCTACATACCAGGACTCGACAGGGAACAGGGTGTTACGGGGGGATACGACAGCATGCATGGCGACTGATGACACTACGATGAGATGGGGCACTAGATGAATTGATGAAGATGTGGTCGTCCCAGACGAATAAACGATCGGATAGCCTGCGATGCTCCCGGAGCACAAAGGGGTAGTGAGGGTAAAGCGAAAAGATCGCGGGGGAGAAGGGAGGCGAATGATCCCATCTTATACGCCCAGAGACCAACAATGGGCGGCTGCGATGACAATATGAATTCACCGAATATTTGTCCACGGAAGCATTTCCAAACACAAAAAGGCCAACCGCTCAACACTTTCCTTTTCGGGACACAAATACATTGTTTACGTAAATGGAATATCGTCGCTGTTGTCCTCTCCGAAGACTGGTTCACTTGCAGTGGTCGCTCTGACCGGGCGGAAGGGTCCACTTACGCTTTTCCACAGTTCTTGGACCAACGAATGACAGGTCTGGGCAATTGGGTAAGCGTCTTAATTGGCAAGGGACTGATTATTAGGCGAAAGGGTCGTCCAAGTCGCGGTGCCACTTCAAGTCGGATCGCTGGGGACCCTCCTTGATGTTAAACCGCCCCACCGCACTCGCCCTCTGAGCCTCTCGTGTAGGTAGCTTTTATCGTTCTAAGTCAGCCCCACCAACGCTAGCGGGCTTTACGCCCTGTCTTGTCCTCCCAAAACGCCTTCAACTCTCCCTCTGACACACCACTGCCTACATGGCACGTCCTCTCGTTTCCACTCGTGCCCGCAAAGTCCCACTTCCTTCCCCACTGCCGCCACGCCGCCAATCTACGTGGCAACCACGCGACCTTGCAACACCAGAGCCATACTCTGACGAGTTGGAGCGCATCATTGACCGCTGCACTTCACCGACACCATACAGCCACTCGTCTATCCGGCCGTCAGATCAGCTCCTTTTGCGTATAACAGACGCGGTCTCTGGAAACTCGCGCCCACGTTCCAGCTCGTCCACCACGCTGTCGTGCGCGTCTTGCACAAAACAGCCCTCTATTCATACCAGAGGACACCCATTCATGCGCGTACTGCATAGGCTCGTGTCGTGTATCTCCTCCCGACATCACGACGACCCTGATGCTATAGCATCCAGTAAAAAGATTGGCTCCGACAAGTCACCTTATTATGCCAGTTCCGTTCCTGATGACGAGATGGACGAGAAATGCTTTAGTGAATACGAACAAATCCATTCAGTAGGCGCTCGCCCAGAGCGATCTCCTCCCATATCCCTCACTCGTTTGGAGACTATTGAAGAGCGCGAGGAAGAGTACCTCTAATTTGGCACGGGTGTGTAGCTTGAGACGTTATCATTGGGCAGGCTGCTAACTCGGCCACAGGTGTCAAAACTTACACAGGTCATGCGACAAGAATTCTGCAGGCTGCATATGACGTCTAGGCGAAACAGTTAACTGCTCAGAGGTGCATCAGGCATTTAAAGTAGCGTAGAGCGCATTCCACTGCATATAGTACGTCCAACGTTTTTCTAGTTAGCTGTCCGTTAACCGATGCTTCTGCCAGTTCGTATTATTTAGACTGCAACTCCGTAGTCCTTGAGCCCGTCGGCGACTTGAAGTCCACATTGGTTGCATTTTAGTACATCTATGTAATGAACATCCTGCGCCTTTGGCTTTGGATTGCAGAATCAAATTCAGGTAGATGCTAGTTGGCTCTGCATCAGTGCAAATATTCCCGCATCCCCAAATGAGATTCGAGAGAGGAGGTATAGGGCAGTAACCTTGGGACCACCATCATAAGACGGAGATCATCCAAATAGTGGATGTATGTATGAATACATGCAACGGCAACACCGATTGCACAATAATGTAGCATGAACTTCCGTGTAATCCCTTGGACAGGCATGGGTAACCATCAATCGACAATAATAGTTTCGAGGGTCTTGCTCCATTCCACCACCTTCGGATGAGCTTTGACCTAACGACCAGATTATCAATAAATGCGGGAGTAAAGGGAACTTCGCATACTTTATTAGGATTAAAATTGAGTACTTGTAAACCATCCAAGGACGTCGCACGGGACAAAGCAACGTATGCCTGACCTGTAATGTGGTTAGGGGAAAACATGCATGATGAATTTATTCACACACCTTTTTCAAATACTCTTGCGAGGTCCACCTTGACCCGCTCCAGGGTCTGTCCTTGAGATTTGTGAATACTCATCGCCCAGGCCAGAATCAACGGTAGCTGTGCAGTTGTTAAGCCGATCCGCACCATCCGCAAGCAGATACTTACCTGTATTCTTGACGCCTGCACCTCCCCACTTGGAAGCTCCACTTTCCAGGTTTCAGGCCGGATAAGACACTCGCGCCTTGTCTTATTGGGAAGCAAAAACTCCACGACGGGACAATACATGTCATTAGTAGCGGGTTTCTTCTTCTCACTCTTCGGTTTTCCACTCCCATCACCGACGTCATATTCGGTCCCGTAATGCTGTTCCTGAACAAAGCGAATAACTTTGCCCATACTGCCGTTCACAAGTGTATCGTCCATGTTTTTGATGAGCATCACCTGCGCCCCAGTACGCAACTGGAGTCTTTGTGGAGCCATAAAATTTGACAGGATCTTCTCCCGCTGGTTAGGGTCAGGCAGCGTCCCACCATCGGTGGCATTGTATACCCGTTGTTCCGTATCAAGGGAGGTCATGCGATATTCGTTAGACCGATTGACGTCCTCTCGGCGGGGAAACCTACACGGCACGAATAAGTGAAGATCTAGTACAAAGGTGCGCAACAACTTACAGTTCCGTGGGCCCAATTTCATCATCGTAGTCAATATTGCGGGATAAACTCTTGAACCGCGCGATCGAGGTCGGAGACAGTTTCCCGAAGCGCATTTCATTAAGCATATTCACAAATTCTACAAGGAGAGTCAGCATATGCGTTACGATTCCAACAGACATGCGAACCTTGATCTTTTTGCCTGAAGACTTTTGAGAGGTTGAACGTCCGCTTGATAGTTTGACTCCATGTTTGGGCCTCGAATGCGAACTTGACATTCTCACTGTTACCCTTTGAAACGGGCGGTAATTGGAAGAAATCGCCAGTAACAACTACCTGTCACAAGATAAGAGAGGATTGAGAGAGTCAGTATATTTATCGAACCTGTATCCCTCCGAAGGGCTCCGATGATTTGCGGATTTTGCTACCAATTGTCGCAAGCTTGTCAAACAAGTCACCGTCCAGCATGGAAACTAGATTGTGTTCAACCCAGAGAGAAATTGAGGGTAAGAGCTTGTACCTTCATCAATGATGAGAACCTTGGTACGCGCCCACCGTGCAGATGCTTTCTTGTTCTTTCGCACCCTGTCAATAAGATCCTCAACAGGGCCTTCGCCAATACCAATGCCTGCAAAAGAATGGATGGTGACTCCGCCAATATTACACGCAGCGATACCTCAAGTGAACATAGATAAAGAGAGGGGTTTGATGCGCATGTAGGGTGTATACTTACCAGTCGAAGCGGTGATAGCCACAGCATCTGGCGATTTAACATGACGCTTTCGAAGACTCTTTATGATCTCCCGAAGAAGGACAGACTTTCCAGTACCTGGAAGGCGAGCACAGGTGCATATGAGCGCATATAGAGTGAGGGCGGCGATATCACATACCAGCACTACCCGTGTAGAATAAACCCTTTCCTTCTTCGACTAGCCGAATAATCTGGGTCTGTTCCTGACTGAGGGTTATCTTTGACTTGTGCGAGGGCAAAGGTTGAGTGGTCAACGTCGTGGAAACCGTGATGGACTGCGACTCAGAGGACAATAGTGGGGACGATGAATAATTTCTAGTAAAGTCAGTGGATGTCATGCAAGCATCGGTCTCCCAACCAGGAGGGAAGTGCCGTTTCCTCTTGAGCGGTTCATCCGTGGTTCCCGAGAGTGGCCGTTTGCTGCTGCCTATGTGTGCAGCAGCGAGGTTCGTGTAGCTTTGTAGCAGGGCAGCTCCTCCGCGTTGTTCAATGCCTGCCTGGATATCCTTCAAGCGCTGCTCTTTCGCGTCGACCTGTTTCTTCGGCCATGATATTGGCTCGTCGGGAAGCTTTGCATCTGAGAAGTCTCGTTTCACCGTCCGAAGTCCTGATTGCGATGACTTTGGCTGGGACATGGGGTGCTTTCCAACTGGGACGCGGTGAAAATGGATAAGATGGAACCATCAAAGAGCGCGTCGAGAAAGAAATACGATTCACGTGATCGAGATACAGTCCAACAGTAAAGAATGTATGTAGGCAGAATGTAACCATGACAGATTTTCGTTGAAGCAAATCTGCACTTCTCAACTGCCCATTTCTATATCATGAAAATACTGTTCATCTTGGCCCATCACCAGAACCGGTACAGAGTGGATGCATGAGCGACTGTCCGGGCAGAAAGAGGCCAGAAGAATCTAAAGAGAAAACTAAAAAAATGTCCATTATATATCTCAGGATGCCAAACATAACCAAACAACGACTGTATCCTGCTTCCTCCCATGCTGGGGCCAATGAGTTGACAGCCTAGGTTTTTGAGGCACTCGACTGCCTGCATTTATTGAGATACATGCAAGTGAGTTTTGACTAGTGATCACTGTATCGTGATTTAACATCATTTCTAGGTCTGCAAGCAGTTTCAATCAATTGTAGAACAAAGCTCTGCTCTTTGTATAAGATATCTTTATTCTCAGCGCAGATGTTCGATGTAGAGCATTGTCATTGGGACCTGCTATGCCGCTTGGAAGCAATACGAAGATACACAAAGGCGTGCGTGGAACAACCATCTACAAACAAATACCCACGAAAGAGGCTCATGCGTGGTATCTTGTTAGCGGCATCTTGGTACGTCTTGAGTCTTGTTTCTAAATGCCGTTCAGTTTGATATCCACGACCATGTCCCAGGATCTACTTGCCGCCATTGAGTTTTAATGGGTGAGAGGTACGTCTTGCAAGACCCCAGTGACACTGACAATAGAGGATGCAATATTCACCTGCGTTTGTATACTACTTGCCTACGTTCTCAGCACGCAAACCAGCTCCTGCTTCTTGATACGTATCTGTAGTCTATATGCGGGCATCTTGTTCTGCGACAAGCCGCTAGGCATATCAGGAGTAGTTTTTCCTGAGAACTGATACAGAAAATGATATTCAATATTTACTTGATGCAATGTCATACTGACTTTAGTTATGTGCTGGTTTATACAGTGTCGCGCGATTCGCTCGTTCGCTTTCATATCGCATGGACTTCTTCAATAGTGACATTCATGAACAGGTTTCATTCAGGGTTATGGGCAGTAACCCATCGAAAGTCTGCTTTTTGCAAGAGGTGTTCAATACCTATGCGAATTGCAGTACCCCAGAATCCGCAGGGTGCATTGATCATTTCAAAACCCTCATTAACTTCGACTGCCCCCACCCCCCCTGCAGCTCCATTCACCGACTCATGCACGGACGTCCTATTCGCGGTCACGTTTAAACTACGGTTTAGATTACTGTCGATCATCCATCCCGCTTTTGGTTCCGGAGCACAGATGGGTCGTGCCAACCGACTTTCTAATCCTTCACTTCACATTTGATATATCCCAGGATCCTCTCGTTGCCATTGAGCATGGTGTTGATAGGTAAGATATACGTCCTTCACAATTCTGATGACTAACAATGCAAGATGCATTCAGGTATGATATTCACTTACGTACCTGCACTACTAGTATGGTGCATCCCCAGACAACGTGCAGAATTACACCTACATTTTTCATGATCCACCTCAACTCCTATTTTGCGAATCCTCGCCGACTTCGACCGCGCCAACCAACTTCACAGCTTCGTTCACCTACCCATGCAGACGTCTTATTCACGTCCACATCAGGCTACTCTTTTCCTGGTGTCTCTCTCGTCCGTCGTGCTCTTAGTTCCGCATTCAATCGTACTCTTTCAGGTCCTGCGCATCTTCGCTAGTCGGGAAAAGTATTTGGAATGGGGATCCTGGGAACCCAAAGGGTCACGCATACTTGCCCTAGCACCTTCAAGTGTTTGGGTGTCTGCCTATGGTATGAAATTCGTTCATAGTCAATATCACAAAGCGTCTTGGAGTGTCTACGATTTTGGTCCTTACGCAACGCAAATACTGCTGATTGACCTGATATTCTGTGGAAAGCCATGGAGGAGATGGTGATTAGAGGAAGCGACAACCATTCAATACGGACGTGGTTGCGTCTTCGTCGAGACGTGAAGCATCTCTTCAACTAAATGATCCCTAACGTCTACGGTTGAGAGGCCACTATGATCACCAAGGATCACCAGGTAATGGTACCGCTACGCAAATCCACGCCCAATACCCCATACCCCCATCAACGACTCTATGGCTAGTCGCAACATATTTGCCTACGTGGCAATACTCAAAATGCCGTCTGCGCCGACAGAATCCTTGCCTGTAGACTTTATCTATGAGTCACGTCCAACCAGTCATCGATATAGTCCGAATTCCAAGAGTCCCAGTCCCCAAATTTTCCGTCGTTACACGAAATAACGACCTCCGTAAGCCCGGAATGACGATAAAATAGACAGCTTTTTATTTCACAGTTGAATTGAATGATGTAAGGATACAGCATGTATGATGAACCATCATCGGAAAATGCATTACGTGTTCTACTCGTGAGTGTCAGAATCTAAAAGTCAGGTCTCCAACCTGCGGAAAGCCATGGTCAATTAGTCAACTACATCCCAAACATAATAATAGCTTACCGTGATAAATTGTTGCCAAATTCACGGTGTCCTTGGCCTCCGCGATGAGCTCGTTGACGGTGTACTCTATACTGAGTGACTTGTCTAGCTTGCGAGCGACGGCACTCAGCGCTCGGTCTGCTGCTTCGTCCGTTCCACTTTTGAGGTCGAGGTCAAGCTGACCCACTGAAGGGTCGACACGAAGTTCGGTGGTGCTCTCTTGGATCTTCTTGAGTTTGAGTTCGCTCGCGGTCCTGAAAGAAGCAAGGATAGGTTAATACCATCGTTTGCAATCCGGCGATGGGAAGCGCACCATGAGTGAAGAGGGTCGTGTTTGAAGACTTCGAGCACCGTCATAATGACGTCCGACTCTTCGCGGAGGACACGCAGTGTCTCTTCTGCGCAGCGTTGGAAGACACCCTGTGTACCTGAATAGCCCATCCCGTCCACCATGTCACGGGTCATACGGAATGGAACACGTTCGGGAACACGTAAACGCTTTCCCTGTCAGCTTGTCAGCGACTGTTCAACAGAGCTACAAGTAGTCGTAGTCCGTACCTGCTCAAAAGCAATACCAAAATCAATGTGAACGACTTCTCCATTTCCATTGTCCAGCAGTATGTTTGAGCCGTGCCGATCTCCTATGCCTAGTACGTGTCCAACGATAGACGTCGTTGCCACGCTCCGGGTGTAGTGGAGCCGCATCGCGAACCACATGATGGGGGTCTTGGATTTTTCTGTGAAGTAGTGCCTCATGACAGGCTGCGTATGCTGGCAAATGTCGGTGAAGGCCTTCACTAGAGCATCTGTATTTCCGCTAGACTTCTCCCGCGTCTGCCTGAGGTAAGCAAAAGCATGGCGAGGGTCCATGTCATTCGGGCGATATCTTGTTCTGTGTCAATTTCAGCCAGTCTAATGGAGAACAAAGAACACACCTATTGTGAGCAGCCTGCACCCAACCCTGGAGAGTAGTGGTATTCTCCACGAACTCTATCACGCCGGCCTGAGCTGCCAATGGTAAAACAGTGTACCCACGAACTTTCAGGTCTCGGCGCTTTGTCTCCCTGTTACAGCGGAGGACCGTGTTAACTAGCTCAAAGACTTGTTCCATGACTGCGTCCTGTCGCAGGTCATCGTTCCCTTCTCCTTTGAACTGGTGAAAGCAACTTGGACCTTGGGTGCAACATCAACTAGGGCTTTACTTACCAGCTGTTTGAACCTCTGCCCGTTGGAACCGTAACAAGTGGTGAGCTTGGGGTGGTTGACACCTCTGAGGATTTGGAAACTCGTATCGTAATGACTAATCCAAATGCAACCATCGTACTTCATTGTAGGGTCGATAGCCTGGTGGGAGGTCAACACCGGCACGCGAACATCGCGTAATTGGCGGATTTGTACGCTTTCCGGCACTTGGCATGCACCTTGGATTTTCTTGATAGTGCGATTGTCCTTGACGGGGTACTTGGCCCACTGTAGCGAGACATCACACACTTGCTCGATCGCCTTGACCTTGGCAGCGTGGCGAGGATCATCAAGAAGCTGACTAAAGATAGTGGAGGCTGCATTTGCTCGGTCGACTTGTGACGAGGGGACCTCAAGCCGCGAAGATGATCGCCTGATAGGGTGTGAGGAGCCCTCTGGGCGTATGCAATATACTTGGTAGAGACTGTGGAAGGGGTGTTCTTGGCACATGCGGAGCACTAATTGCTGAAGAATTTGCTGACTCGAAGACAACTCCCCAAGGGCAGAACGAGATATACGGGCGGATAGCTGGTGGGATAAAAATACAAATTTTCTCGAGGGAATGCGATCAACTGCATTCTTAATCCTGCCTTGCAAACGCTTGTCATCGAAGTTCGCAAACCAAAGTGAACTAAAACGAATCGGGACGTAGTCGTCAAAGATATCAGATGCAGCAAGACAACGCGAGTACATGTCAATGGCCAGCTGTAGAAAGGTGATCAAAGAGCCGCTATGCCGTTCGTATGCGTTTTCGTCTTCTGCTAGAAGTGTCTTCGCGTTCTTTTGTGCCTCCCAAAGAACACCGTAATCATTGGTGCTCATCTGCGTTCTCTGTAACTGATTCTCCCTCTGTTTGATTTCTTGCCTTTTCCTGTCCACGTAGACCTTCCATCGTACTGCGTCTGGCGATTTGAGAATGGAATGGTATTGGCGCTCTGCGAAGAGCGCACACTTGTGGTAAACGCTCGCACACGCATCTTTGCGACAGGGCAACTTTGTCTCAATTTGGGCTGCTACTTGGACAGCAGGATCAAAGAACTTTTCTTTGATGTCAGTGGGCTTCTCCATACATGCCTCTGATGTCCATGATCCCTGTACCATGAGTCAATAAAAATAAATAAACTAGTTGAGGTCGCTATGCTTACGACACGAGCCATGGACAGGGCTTTCTCAAGAGTTAATTCAGAATCAGACCCAGACGTTTTATTCTGAAGGTCTCTTAGGGACTGGACGGCGAGCTTCTGCTCCTTTTGCAGCCATAGGACATTCGCAAACTCCTGTGAGACCTCATAGGATGAAGCCCTCTCGAGACCCTGAGCCTTCACAACCGAGTTCAAAGCCACTTGAAGCTGGTTGGATTCCCGGGAAGCCACAGAGAGTCGGAGGAGGCAGCGCTTTTCTAAATCAACGAGAGTCCGACAGAAGGGACTGACAAGATTGCCTATTTGTTCGCGCTCTTCTTTTTGTCTGGTTGAGCGTATGAGAGATATCCTCGTAGCAAGGATCCGTTCAAGGTCCACGAACCTAATCACAAAATTCAGTCTGGGAACAACATTAAAGGATCAAAAATACTGACTCGAATCCTGGATCAATATCAGCAAGGCTGGAGAAAGCCCGAGCGTCCGGCAATTTGCGACTAAGGTGCTCTTGGAACTTGCCACTTCGCCACTGAGTTAGTTGGCTAAGACACATGATATTTCTACCAACTTCTCTGATCTCGGTAATATCTTCATTGCCGAGTGTACGTAGAAGGTCCATCATGTCATGGAGTGCCCGGTTGATTGCCGTATCAACGACCTGGGCATCTCTTTCACAATGAACAGCCTTTAGGGCACGATATAGTGCAGTGTTCGAATCTTGTTGTCCACCATCGGGTAGATCCCAAGTTTCCGTACGCCATCCCAGTTGATATGACATAGTCGAACTTTCTGGGTCAGAATCGAAGTGTCCCAACGAACTCTGCAGGGTATGGATCGCAAGATGATCAAACCCAAAAGCATGGAACGATTGAAGAAGACCATCTACGTCGGCTGACGCGTGACTGCTGGCCTCAAGAGCAGCACCGTGGAAACGAAACGCCTTGTCCCACTGCTTCTCGTGATGGAACCGTTTGATGAGGAAATGGCGTAGGTCGACAGTTCTGATACCGTAAAAGCCATCAGGTTCGTCAATGTGGCTGTATATAGCGAACAGTAGATGTTCAATGTCTTCAGTGGACTCCATGTCTAATTGTTGGTACTCGCACACCAGTTCCAGAAATAAGAGGGCAGTCGTGTATGAACCGCAAGCGACTGCGCTCTTGGCGAGGAGATGGAAATCCACATCTAGCCATTTGTCGTGGGCGAGACAGTCAGTAGAACCGGAGAGTGCGAAGTTACGCAAATGAAGAACGATATCAACTACCGCGCGTAGGCAAGAGCGACTAACGCCCTCAGTCTGTAGGACAGCTGTGAAGTAATCTGATAGGTGCTTCTTGGCAGATAGTCCAGGGCTTTGACCACTGTCCACACGGAGTAATGTATGGACAAGGACAGGGAGGACCTCCTCTGCGAATGCGATATTCCTTTCTAAAAGCGGAACAAGCTGGGCATAGAACTTATCCGTGGATGCCAAGACATCACTTAAAAGAATAGTGACTAAGCAAATCCACTGCGGGAAGTCGGTATTCTGAGGTAGTGTGTCGTCTAGCGCCTCGAGGGGGCGTATAGGTCTTACGACAGGGGTTACTGGAAACTGTTGAAAGTATTCGAGCACAGCGTGGTATTCACTGGACCAGAATTGGAATGAAAGGATTTCAGGGGATGCGACGGACACTAGGGATCGCAGTGTGCGGTAAACCAGATTGACATCTGAAGGCACGTTGCCATCGAGCATTGCAAGTAAGAATTGTATAATAGCACGCTGAGGTGAAGATTCGGCTTGAGTGTCCTCTTGGTAGCGTGTTCCTCTGCAATGCCTCGTCCGAAGTGTTTGTTGGACGGATGACCCACTCCCAAAGCTATAGATATTTCCGGCATTCGCGATGAGCAACGACGCGAATGCGTCAACATCTTCGCGAGAGAGCTGCTCCTTGGGTGGGATGTGCTCTTTCAGTCGCCAAAAATCCGTGGCTGCGAATTGCTCCCGACTACTTATGTGTTGTTCTGCGAGACGATGTAACTGACGTACGAGCCGGAATTTGTTCGAGGTAATACGATGGTCGCTGAGAATAGACAATAAATTCTGAGCACCGATTTCTTCAGCAACTTCTGCTAGTTCCTGAGAAGGTTGATGCGACCATGCTGGTAGGGCCTTCATTATTAGTGGTCTGATCTTGTCGTTTTGCAATAATAACAGTGCTTGGTGATCAAGCCAACCAGAAAGCTGTTCTTCCATTTCCGAATGCGCGCCAGCACGTGCAGTCGACCGATGATCGTTGATTAGAACGCAAATGTGGATTAAGATGCCTGGCAGTCTTTGGTCAATCTGGTTCGTTTTTCGATAGACAGAGAAACCCCATTGAAGAAATGACTGAGCAGCCGGAACCAGGTCAGCTTGGGCTAGCAATAAACTAGACTTCTGGGTGAACATATGCAGAAGAGTTGGGTCCCTAAAGTCATTGTGGCGAACCGCAACCAATAGACCAATCCCGTTAAGTAAACGGAGCTGTTCATTGACAAAGGGTGTCGAATGTAAGTCGGAAAATAGTTGATGGAGAACGTGGAACGAAATTGCAGTCACATGCTCTGGCATCCCAGACGATATGCACCACTGCAAAGCTCGCAAGATCGTTTTGGTGCCAAAGCGAGGAAGATTTGGGGGATGATACCTGAAATCATCTAAACGGCGATATTGGTTGAGAAATAAGAAAGTGCGTGTTGCATCGGCAGACTCGACGGTGCGAAGAGCATTCGCGACGGCACCCTGTTCTGAAAAATCTTGATCACCAAGTGACCGAATGATAGCTATGGCGATGCTCGCAGCGTTTTCTCTGACACGTTCGGTGAACGTTTCTTGAGAAGCGAATTCCAAACCTATCGACACGAGGGCATCTCGGAGACATTGTGCTGTTGTTTCATCGTTTACCTGGGTGTTATCCATGACATAAAGGAGTTGTAACCCAACAAGATCTCCAATACAGGCAAGAAGGCCCTCAGATGTGGTCATTTGGACGGCCGAACAATGGTTGATGAAAAGCGTCTGTCCATGAGCCATCGCATCTGAGCTACTGTCCACTGCCAAATTTGCAGGTGTGAATAGTGGGAATGCCGCGTCTGCGAAAGCGCGTCGATTCGTATACCCGAGTAGACTGTGGGGTAGCCGCAAAACGTCGAAGAAGTTCTGCCGTATGGAGAAAGCAATTTGAGACGCGTAAGCTTCGAAAAGCTGATGTGGACTAGAAAGGCCAAGTCTCTCAGAGACTCCTTTGATTACGGCCTGGGTATGACTCGCGTATTGGGAGTTATGGAAAGTAGCTTCCAAGAGGTGCCAGTACGGACCACGACGCACATATGAACTGGCGATCATCACATTACCCAGACATAGGGACCTTGTGAGCATGTGTTCATATCTAAAATGGCTTTAGTGTCATGACCTTGTAACCCCTGGTCTACGTACTCGCCAACCTGCTTCGGAAGAGAAACGTTTATATTCTGATAAAAGATATCGAGGTCCTTATACTCCCGTACGACCCCATCCTCCTTCAGGGTGAACAGGTTCCCAGTCAACACTGCTGTGCGAAAGCGGACACGGATGTCTTCATCTGTATTCGATGCCAGCAAAATATCCAAAGGTCGCTCGACCAGGTCGTCGTCGTCACTTGAAGGCCAAAAGGATTGCCATAGATTCTTTGCAAGCAATTCTGCCATGAACCGGGCGACCAGATCACGAACCCTCCAGAACGTTACCTTCTTCTTCGACACTCCCACAATCCACACAGAAAGGTCAGTCACATGGTCCCCTAATGTAGATCCAACAACCGCCTTTTCAAACCATATGTGCATAGTGGCTTTGAGGAGGTTGATGACGAGGAGATGGAAGTGGGTGTTGGCGGCATGTGAATATCGTTGGAGTAGATCAGCACATTTACGCAGTAGTGTGTCCAAAGTATGGGTACTGAGGTTGAGCAGCTTCCTGCGTATGACCGTCAACAATGAGGGTCCAAGGACTAGTAGCATTTCTTCCGAACAGTCGGTCACCACTTTAACGAGCTCCTTGTCCCGAGGGACCTCGCCAATCGGACTTTGCAGTATAGGGGTAGCAGATAGAAAGACCACACACATCTCCACCAAGTGACAGACAGTAGGAGAGTGATCTTGGGTACTGCCATCCCGTAGGACAGAGGCGCGGGTTGTTCTGATGGGTTCAAACCGATCTCGTTCTGTGGTATTCGGGTCTTCGTCGTCAGGGGTTCGATCGATGAGTAAACGAAGGAGCTGCCGAAGGTTCTGAGAAACCGCTGCGAAGTCATTTTGAATCTAGCAGAATTGAAGATGAATCAGTTGCCTCTCTTTACGCTCCAAGAACAAACAGCTCACTTCTACGTTTTCCCAAATCACGCGTTGCAAACTCCGGCGCCGGACACGAGCTTGGACATCACGAGAAAGTCGTGCCTTCACAGCATGCAAGACGTATGACTTGATTCCAGACTCGGTTCCTGGAGTAATCATTGCTTCCCACTCCTCGCCATTATTGCCTGAATCGCCATCAAGAACAAGTGGTTCAAGCGCCTTCAAAATGAGGAGCCGTTCTTCGGGCGTCCATCTGGAGTGGGTTAAAAGAGGTGCAAGCACCATTACAACCTTCCCAGCTGACTGGATAGTCCTCCTATTGCTCCGTGTTCCGTTTGTTGTTTGTAGAGACTCAAAAATGATTGCAGTGATGGCAGCATCAAGGGATTGTCGAACCTTCTCAGCAGTAAGATGGGCATTGATCACCTTGGCTACCTCCCATTCCAACACCAAAGACTCCATAGCTTTTTGGAAAAATGCAGATACCCTTCGCTCACGCCCATGAGGCGACACAAGTTCACCATCTGATCTCGTAGACGGCACCTCCTCCAGAGACGCGGAAGTTGCACACTCCGAAGAACCTTTGCTATGGACGACTTCAGGAAGTCGGGCAAAGAGCAAGTAATCCCGAATAATCTTGGTTTTCCGTTGTTCCTCCACAACCTTGGCTATTTCACAATCTGGAAGCAGTGGATTACAGATTAAATCAGTATGCGGCGTGTATCCACACACACTAGCCAATAGATCGAGAAAATCGTTGATAGTGTGCGGTGACAGGTGGGACTTGTCATTGTGACCTCTTGTCGCTATGCCGATCCTCCAGTTGTCCAAGAGCCAACTCAGGACTTTCTCCTCTAGTTGCATGCGGTACATCTTGACATCTTGACTGGCGACTCGCAAGCACTGCGCTAAAAACATACAGACAGAGTCATATGGGAAACTCGGACCTTGGAGATCCAGATCCTTTGCTAGCATCTCAATTTCAGCGAGGACACGATGAGGTGTGAGAAGGTGCTTGGCATACACGATGAGGAGATGAGCGGCGTGACACGCTGCCCTACAAACGACGGGTACATTAGCACGCCGTACAGCGTGTGTCCAAATAGAGTCCCAGGTCGCCGGTCCATGCTGATCAGAATGTAGGGAGGTAACATGAGAGCTTCCGGATAGTGGAGTGCTTTCCCCATCCCGGTGGGTTATAGCCGCGAGGCACAAGAAGACCCAAGACTGAATGGACACCTCATCAATGGAGACGAACTGCAAGAGAACATTGATGATTTCACTCTGAAGTGTGTTGTGCAGGTGGATCCAGTGCCGATCAATGACGAAGAGAAGGATTTGTAAGTTGAAAACCCGAACATTAGGCAACGTCGACGATCGTATTGAATGCAACAAGGACGATACTGGATCCTCCCGCTTTACCCTTTTTCCTGCGGAAGAGGTTGGATCTGGGGTTCCAACATGAACCGACTCAGAGTGTTCGAATAGCTGAAAGCGGGGCTCAGTGACCTTCGAAGGAAAATGATGGATGATACCCACCTTCTCGATGCAATCCGCCTGCAACTCCAATACAGTCCACGCCAAAGCTTGGTTAGCATCAAAGTTCCATCCTGCCCTGAATGTATGTGCGACAAAAATCTCTTCATTATCGATCTGAGAGGCTGTAACCTGAAGTCTGAGGGACTCGAGAGAGAGCGAGTCGATCCCCCACCGGCTATCGGCTTCCCCGTTGAGCAGAGTCCAGAGTTTATGTAGCCCATCAGCCCACCCATATCCTTGATCATTTGAGGTTGACGTGAGGAATGGAAAGAGGGTCCGGAGGATCCCCACCAAACTTTCCTTGAGCTGTTTGTTCTTCGTCCCCCAGAGACCCACCAACGCATCCCACGTAGAACGAGCCAAGTCATGGACGCCATCCTTGCAGTTGAGTGAAACTTGCGACAGAAATGGTTGTAGGGAGAGAAGGTAGTCATGGTGGAGAGATGTATCGGAGGGATAGCACTCCAAGAATCGCTTCATGCGTTTGAATAAGGCAAATGCGATAGGTACCATTACAACCTTTCCTTTCTCGTTTAAGTCCACTCTTTCAACTCTCGCCAAGAACGGCGCGGTAGGATGGCGAAAGAGAAGTGAGAGAAGTGAGGCGCATTCGATTTGCTCGAGAGAGACAGCACGTCGTGCAGACCGCCTAGAAGATGAACTGTCAGCAGGACCTGGTGTCTCACGATTCTCCACGAGACGCCTCTTCCGCGTGAGACCGGAAGTGGGCAAGTCGTCTGCACCGTCATATCTCTCATCTGGACTCTCACTTCGGTACATCGAATCCTCTCCAAGCGAACGTTCTTCTCGCTCAGGAACCAACTCCTTATCCATCGGATCGTCCAAAATGACATTGAAACAAATCTCAACCAACTTCATCCAGGTCTCCAAATTAACATGGTCCATGTGAGGGGTCCACGAGAGTAGCACCCTGATTGTCTTGAGATAGTCCAATGCTACAGGAGTGAACAGTGCACCGCGATGTACAAGCACTTGTGTAATGTGATCGAGGAGGGGTGTTAGCGTCTTCTTGCTAAGGCAGTGAACACTTCTCTCGACAAGCCACCGAACGGCAGCTGCGGCTTCAACGAGCCTTCGTTGAGCAGCCGCACCGGCTGTCCCTGCCTTGCTCGATTTCTTGAGAGTGTCTTGCTTTTCAATTTTAACTGTCGTGAACAAAGCCTGGTATAGCACCAGCCAACCGCGTCCATCTTCGATGCTGTAAACCGCGTCTTCGCGAGCAAATGTAGACCGAAGTGCCGTTATTCCTTCTTGTCTTTCTTTGGCCTTGTCGCTTTTGAGCCGGTTTACCACCGTCTTCAAGTTCGACATCAGAGCAGAAACGGTAAATGGCAGTCCCAAGAAATGAGTGGCATGCAAGAACAGCCTTCCCCGACTAGTCACGTGATTATGCGGTATGCAATAGGGGGACAAATTCGATGCAAAGCGAGACTGACTGAGGGAAGAATGAGGGATGTACATGAAAGGGGCACGCACGGAACCACCCAACCTCGCCCAGCAACAACTGTGGCTCTGATCGTGCAAAGTTGAGGTCGATTGAACATTTCGAAATCCAACTGCCGTGCATTCCACCACTAACACTTCCCAAACTGAAATGTTCCGAGACAGGACCGCCAGCCTTACCTCGACCATGGACAGAGCAGCCGACTGAGCACTGAGTATCGTCACATGCGAACTGGTCGGAACACTCAGTATAGAGTACGTCATCAACAAGCTAATCTGTGGCAGAGGCCCGGTTGACTGCTGGTTTTTGGGTTACCGCAGGCTAGAGCTTCCGATTGCCCAGCATAACCACTGTATCGTTACATTATTCATTCCTACCGTGAAAGAAAAGCTGTTTATTGTATTGTCACATTGTCATGTAGGCAAATATGTTACCGGGAATGTCATCGTCCTCTTCATCCTGACCATGAAGTCATCGATATGGGGATTGGGTATTTATTGTGCATTTACCCACCTGCATCATTACAATTTGGTCCTCGGTGAACATTACAGCGTCCCAATCATGGTCGTTAGGGATCAGTCGAACAAATACTTCAAGTCCTGGATAAGATGTCACCACGTCCGTATCGAATGGATTGTCGCTTCCTCTAATCATCGTCTCCTTCGCCATGGCTTTCCAAGGGATATGAGGACAACTAGCAGTACTTACGTTCTTCCTTGTTGCGTAAGGATTTGAATCGTAGATGCTTGCGGACACATGGTCATCTGATATATGAACGAATTTCGTATCATAAGCATGGCATACCTATACATGTGAAGGTTATAGACCAAGTATGTGTGACCCCTGGGGTCCCCAGGATTCCCCTTCCAGAGACTTTCCCGGACAAGCGTAGACGCACGAGACGTGAGAGAGTACAGAACCAAAGGACGACAGAACGGTAAATATAAGCACTAATGTGGCTGTGAAAATGACATCCGTGGACGAGTGAAAGGAGCTGGAGACAGTCGAGGGAGTTCCGAGGTGATTAGTACGTCATCCACGGTAGCACGAAGTCTGGGGTACCGCAATTCGCATAGATGTTGAATGTCTCTTACAGAAAGCACAGGATTTTCGTTGGTTAATGCAAAAATCTCGAGTGCCGCTAAGATCTGTTGATCTAACATGAAGGTGAACGAGTGAATCCCGTGGCCCCGGATGAGCCGGTACAACCGATGTTAGTGTGACATTGCATCAAGGAAGTAGTATTGAATACTATTTTTGACTACCAGTTCCGGACAGCAAGAGCTGTCTCTTCCGTGCTCAACAACCTGTTATAAAACAAGACGCCTACATATGGACCACGGACGCACACCAAGAAGTTAAGACGGTGCATTATTCTGAGAAATGCGGGGCTGGGACGTCGTCTCGGGATGCACCATGCCAGTGGTATAGGTAAATATCACACCTCGATGCATCTTGTGTTGTTAGTGACATTGAGGTTTTCAAAGACATATATCTCACTAATGACGACTAAGCTCGATCCCGACAAGTAGATTCTGGGGCATATCAGTTGCGAAGTCACTGGTTAGAAAGTCGGTAGGTGCAATCCATCTCAGCGCTCCGGAATGCCCTTGATACTGCACGGCATTTGGACACAAGATATCCCGCCACAACGCTGTGTATATTTGTATCGCTTCTAAGCGGCGTGGAAAGTCCCAATTACAATGTTCGACATCGGACATCTGAGCTGAGAATAGCAGGGATTTGTAGTATAAAGGATTAAAACTGCCTGCATACCTAGAAGTGATATCAGTCCATGAACGGTAGCACGATGATCACCAATCGGAGGTGATGAAAAGCATCCCAATAAACAAGGCAATCAACTCATTCGGGAGAGGATGGGAGTAGCATCAATTTTCAGGGGCTCAGTCACGTGAATTGCATTTCGGTCATACGTTACATAAAGAATATATTGCTGCAATGTTTCTAGTAGCAGATGTACTTCTATTCCAAGGTTTTGTGATGGTGGACACGGTGGAGGAGGTCGGTAGCAGTTGCAAGAAGGGCATCCACACACCCGCATGGGAGTGGTGGGCCAGCGGGGTCTTGGCAAGCTAGCTGGTATTACGGTAGAATGGTGCGGCTACCACATATGAATTCAATAAACGAAGTCACTCCGTACGAGTAGACCAGGAACAACGATACAGTAATGACTGGCTGGAGGTGATGAAAAGGCACCGGCATGCATCTCAATAAAAACAAGACGTCTAGTGCCCCGAAAACCGAGGCCATCAACTCATCGAGGAGCGGGGACGATATACATAGATTAGGTCCTAGGCTCATTCAGACCGGGGTATGTGGTCTTTGCAGCAGTTTTGGTGAACACGACTCTTATCGCACCGTTGCGGGGCATTCTTTGAGCGTTCAGTATTATCCATTTCACCAGTTGCATGTGTGAAAGCACACTGTACTGCCAAACTCACGCGAAATAGGGGTTAGGCACCGAATTTCCTACACCTTAATCAGCGTGAATAGGATCTTTGAAGTTTTGCGTCTGCAGTACAATTACAGTCATCCTGGAGTCAACACGTATGATGCCTGAGCTTGATTACCAAGTAAACAAGTGGTGACAGCAATTGTCTTTGAATACAGAAGAATTTTGGAACAGCAGTTTAGCTATCGGGGAGCATTGTCACTGCCCAGATCCCAAGTCCTATTTGACACAGCGAAGCTCACCTGATGGTTAAGGCTCCAGGATGACCTCGACGGGATCCAGTTCCCCTGTCCGCGGGGAACGGTCGTTCTGTGAGATCAGACATGCAATCCAGTAGATGCAGATAGAAGATGTAGATCACCTTGTGAATAGACACTATTAGGATTCTGAGTCTTCTGCACCGCAATCGACGTAAAAGAATGCATATCGTTTTATAATTACTATAACCGAACCCAAGAACCGGCCTCGAACGATTATCTTCATTCTTCGTTTTTCTTCTTGTAATAACGTGCCAGGAGTCGCAGATGGGATGAATGGTTGGAGTGGTGGATGGGAGGGGATGGATATAAGAGGAGAATGAAAAAGAAAGAGTAGAAAGAAAGTCTCTAGGTAGGTGGTTGGATGGATGGATGGATTGATACGTAGGTAGGCAGAAGATATAGGTGAGTACTTATCGTACGTACGTCATACAAACACGACATCGAACGATACAAAACACGCAACATGGAGGGACGAATCCAGAGTCAGGAGATGCGCTTTGGGAATGGTATTACAAACAAGAACTCGAGGTTGACGGGATATACCAAACTGGTGCCGTATTGACCGATGAGATGCGATGCAATTGGCCCTTGGGAATCCTGGAGTGGTGGACCTCCTCCCATGCCATCCAGAGTGTAACTGGTAAGGTGTGGGTAGGTGTGTGATGAGGGGGATAGGGGGCACAAGAGGATCACCACACCCATCATGAGTTTGATCCGGGGTATGGCAGGGCGCACTCGAGTAGAATCAGATCATGAAAGAATATTGCCAAAAAGATCTCAGGCAGAACACACTGGGGAGCAAGAAAAAAGGAATGCCAACACAAGAAACAAATACAGGAGTCACGGATATTGATGAGGTGATTGACGAGCCCAGGATCTATTTCGACTTTGCGAGCTCCCGAGCAGCCTTGATAAGTGGCGACAACGTCCGAAGTGGTTCGCAGATCTTGAAGAATGGATGCTATCATTCCAAAAGACATCAGCCAGCCATACGCAGCCCTACTCAGAAAAGCCCTCACCTGTAAAAGATCCGATGCTGTAGGTCGCTTCTCAGCATCGACTTCAAGCGTCTTAGCGAGGTAATCACTGAACACGGGCGAAAGCGCCTCAGGGTTCTGGATCTGGGGCGTTCCGTTCGTGGCGATAAGGTAGAGTGCCTTGAGTGGATTCTGGTTCAGGTACGGCGGTTCACCTTCGATCATTTCTGCACGCCAAAAGTCAGTCGGATCAGAGTATTATGAAGGAACCAACCGTGTGCTGTAAATGGAAAGAGACGCACCGATGGCCATGATTCCCAGGGACCAGATGTCCACCTTAGGACCGTACTCCTTGCGAGTAACAACCTCGGGGGCCATCCAATATGGCGTACCGACCATCGTCGTCCGCTTCGAACTTGCAGGGTCCGATATCTGTGCGCAGAACCCAAAGTCGGCTACAGACATACACGTCAGCACTATTCACAGCCTTAAAAGTAGCGACACTCACTCAATTTGATATCTCCAGTCATGCTCAGGAGCACGTTGTCACTTTTGATGTCCCGGTGGATGACACCATGTCGGTGAAGGTGCTCTAGTCCCTGTGCTGTCTCCCTCGAGACGGCGGCAATCTGACCCTCCGTCATCAAGTTCGCAGTGACGACGTCAGTAAGGGAACCTCCCTCCATGTATTCCATTACAACCCAGAGGTCGTTCTTGTACAAGAACGAGTCGATGTAGTTGACGATATTTGGGTGCCGCGAAGCACGCATGACCAGGATCTCGTTGATAATCAAGTCTTTCTTGGGTTGTTTGTCAAGATCCATTTGTTTGATGGCAACAGATATGTTTGTGCCAACTTGATAGGCGGTGTATACACCCCCCGACGCCCTGTTTCCCAGGTCATTGAGTTTTGGACCACGTGGGTTGACGGATACTCACCCCTGACCAATTTTGACCAAATTACGGTAGAGTTTGGTCGGGTCTGCGTCGGTACATATCTGTTGCAAGCGCCGAATGATATCATCGGAACCGTCCTTGTCCTTCTTCTCTCTTCTCCGCGGAGTGGCAACGCCGGCAGTTTTGGCGAGACTTGCCACAGCAGAACTTGGCTGTTGTTGTTGTGAATGATGTTGCTGATAATGATGTTGTTGCAACGACTTCGGTTCCCTGTCTTTCTCCCGTTCCCTCGACGATGATGGGGCCTGTGCTCCCGAGCCTTTGAGGGGTAGATCAGATTGCGATGATCCAGGGGAGTGCTTGGAAGGCGGCTTGAGCGCACCGGTAGAACTTCCACTCAATCCACCACTTCCACCTCCCTGGGTTGACGTGGGACCGTGAGATGCTCCGATGGAGGGGGACCGTCTGACACGTGTCGTGTTTGCACGTCCCAGGTCTAGAGGTTTACTTGACCGGGTCTGGGTTCGCTGCGATGTGGACCGATCAAGGGTGGGCATGGTTGTCGTTGGTGGGGTTGGTGCAGGACGGTATCCACTCGGAGAGGACATAGGCGGAGCCGAGGGCGATGGTGACACGGGCGATGGTGCGGGTTTCTTTGGCGGGGGAGGTGCTGCACGCTAGTAAAGTAAACCATCGTCAGTGGATTGTATATACCACGATCCCAGAGCATGAACGCACTGTATTCTGTAAACTATCCTCGACAGGGAGTCCCTTTTGTTGTCCAATATAGGAAGCCGTCTCGATCGCGCCCATCTTGTCCCAGACATCGCCATGGCCTTCCTGGTAGAATTTGACGATGTCCATGACGGCCTGTGGGTTCTTTTCCTGCTCCGATCTGGAGATACCACTCTCCTGGAGAAGCTGTTGCCACTCCTTTGGCAGGCCGGTGAACTCTCCTGTGGAAGAGTTGAATCCGACGTGGGTGAGATGGACGGGATCGTAAGGAGTGCTGATCTCTGGGCGCTTTGAGGTGTTTAGAAACTCAGACATGAATCCAAGCATGCCCTTCTTTGATTTTGCGGCGAGTGTGCCACTCCTTGACCTAGTGCCTGTAGAAGTGAGAGTGGATTGGGGAGGAGATGGAGTGACATCGTTTGAAGGAAAGGATGGGATGGACTCGGAAGGATCAGCTGTGAAGTGGGAGTCGACGAGGGGGGAAGAAGCAGGTACTGATAAACGTCTAGTGGAGATGAGGGTCTGCTGGGGAGGGAATATGTCGTTGAGGGTAGCGGTGTTAGCGCGAGATGGACGAGGCGGAGGAGAAGCCATTCCGGAGGGTTTCTGAGACGGAATTGGTTGCTGAGGAGAAGAACCGGGTATGGCCGAGGGAGAGGCTACGGCTGCGAAAGGGTCGTGTTCGACACGAGTGGGCGGTGGCGTGGAAGGGAGAGAGTGCTTGCGAGCACGAGGAGGGGGTTTCTGGAGTGAGTTGCGGACACGGGCGGGACTTGTGTCGAGGGGAGTCTTTGATCTGTAAGTGGAGGGGGGAGGTGGGGCGGGTCTGGATGGTTGATATGGGTCTTTGTAAGATGCAGTGAAGGCGTTGTAGTTTGCGTCTTTGAGGAGATCAGAGTATTCCTGGATGGACTCTCTCGAAGGGCGATGGTATTCGATTGTGATTTTTGACTGGCGTCTGCTTGAGGGGGCAATATTGTGAGGTAACGGACCTCTGGGATGGTTGATAGCAGCTGCGGTGGAAGCTCCTTGAGGTGTGCTCATCTCTGGATACTATCGCGACCTATTTGACCCTGCTCAACGCCTCTTCCAAAAGCCGGGGGGGTGGGAGAAAAGAAGAAGCGAAGAAAGAAAGGAATGAGAAACCCTAGCGACCTGTATGAGACTCGACTACAAAAGTGGGTAGACTCGACGAGTACAACGACAATGACAGTCAGGACGACGACGACGGCTACGATGACGGCGACGGCAACAACAACGAACGAGGACAACAGCGAGCTCTGGGTATTATGTCAGCGTTCCCACGGTAACCATCCCCCCTGATTGCCATGGAATCTGCTTTCGGAAGATGAGTTGACCCCTATCCACTTCTTGATGGAGAACCAACGGGAACCAGTCGTCCCTGACCAGTGCAGACCCATTCTTCGCAAGAAGAAGAGTCTTTATGACCTCAGAGACGTCTTCCATCAACAACAACCCTCGTCTCACCACGACAAGAATAAACTGGGTGGACATCCTCGGCGGCCAGAGGCAGACAGCTCACCATGGAAGGCACAGAAGTACGTTGTTCCTGGAGCATAAAGGTTCCATGGTGGAATAACTTTCTACAGATAAGATTCATCTCGTGCCTATTTAACTTGCGACTTCCTTGTCCCTGTGCTGCCACGCCAATTACGACGAAATTTTCATCCACACCAGCATTTCCACGGAAGCACTTATATGTAGCTGGTCACCAATGATTAACGTTGGGATGCCCACTGAAAATTATTTGATGGACTGCGCAGCTAATTTATTCATCATGATCTACTCACCAGTTACTGTACGGATGCGCTACTTATTCCATGACTTGTCACACCTACTATGACTCTGATGTATGGCCAATGTACTGTCTTCATTCCCTGTCGTGGATGTAGATCCTTCTAAAAGGAGGAGCTACCCCTTGACGTGATAATGAGTGTCACTCCTGTATTCACGTCCCTGACAGATACCGGATAGTTTGGATGTAGTGGATACCGCCATTTCTCGAAAGTGAAGAAAGACCTTCATAAGAGCGAATCAGGATTATTGGTACATACATTCGATACAGCTCAACGGGTATCACATTACCGACACCGCAGACAGATAATAGCAGTCACTCATGAGAGCGTGGTCTGAAAGTCCGCGATAGCCTGCTTTTCGCATGACGCATAGACGTTCACAAGGTCTTCATATACCCTCACGGCATCTGCATCTGGCACCGCTCCAAGCATCATCTGGCCATCCTCATTCGCGTAATGCCCGTCTTGTCGGACCTCTCTCATCATCCCTTCAAACGTTCCCCGGCCTCCCCTGCTATCACCCCACCATGCATACCTGGCCAATAATGCACCTCCTAGCGCAGCTGCCTCCTTTGTTCCTGTCTCGGGGGCGACATATGCACTCGTCCCAAATACATCCGCTACGACCTGTTGTATCACAGGATTGGACGAGGATCCACCTACGAGGACAAGTCTCTGCGGCGGTGGGGCACTAGATGGCAGGATGTCCACCACGCGCAACTTGATGGAGAGAAGCTGCGACTCGAGAATTGCACGCGGATGAGAAGAAGATGGGAATGCAGGTTCAGGAATTGCAGTCATGTTCGTGGCACTTGAATCAGCCTTGAAGAAATACTGGCCAAGAATGTCAGGTGGAATGATCTCCGGCTGGGGAAAATAGAACCCGAGGTAGCCATCGTTCCTTGATGGAGTGTCACGAACTAGCTCGTTGAAACGTGCCCATTTGGTGCTTGCATCCGTGTTTGTATTATCATCTACGTTGCTAGCGTATCGATCACGCACGCGTTCTCGCGCTAGCGCCCCATTCTTGTAACACAGCATCGCAATATACCCACCTGGCACAGTGGGGTGTGCAAGCAGGTGCGATGTCGTGGTGCGTTTTGGCGGTATCGGTGGCGTAGCAGTGGAAATGGCAGGAGGAATGGAGAAGAGCAGTGTAGTGGAAGTACCGAGAGAAAGGACCGCATCTCCAGGAGACGAGAGTGGCACGACTGTTGCTGGGTTATCACCCGCAAAGGGGGCTATGACGCAATCTGTGCCGTATTTAAGTTCATGAGGCATAGAATAAAGCGTATCACTGACCTGGATTAAATCCCCACCTCTGTACCCACCACGTCCCAATCTTCCCGAGGGTGCTCCCACCCAGAGCAGGTTCTGGACCAAGCTTGGCACGCAGTTCAGGGCCACCACATGCTTCCAGCAGGGAATCCTCCCATCTGGAGGTAAGGATATTCATAAGATTCATCCCAGACGCGTCGGAAACCTCGATGGGGGCAAAACGTTGCAAGAAAAGGGATGGCAAAAACGAGGAGACAAGCGAGATACGGACTGTCTGGGCATAGGCTGAGGGATTCATTTTTCGGATCTGTGTCAATTCGAGGCATGCAATGAAAACTAAGAAACTGGAACCGAATCAAACGCACCCTTGCAATCTGCACGCCAGTAAACCGTTCATATGCTCTCGATCCTGTCAGATCGGAAAGCGCCTGGGGACCGCCTACGATTTCCTCGAGCTCCCGACATTCAACTGTAGTAGATGAATCCTGCCAGATCGGCGCATCAGGCAAAGAAAACGCCTGCGGGGCGAGGTGACCAAGTGAACCGAGCTTCTTGGTAGGGTCAAGTGATGCAAGGAGGGACGGAGCATCGAGCGACCAGTAGACAGAACCATGTTGCTAGAGTACCTTGGTTAATTCTCGATTTCGACTATACTGGACGGTACCGACTTGACCTGCCCCTCCGATTCCAATAACCCTTCCCAGATCAATATCAGCAGCCCGGATTCGCTCCAGAATGAGATCCAGGGCGTCGAGCCACATACGCACGGGCGATGTCACCCGACCTTTGTCTGGACCCAGGATGGCACCGTTTGACGTACCATATGAGGGGAGGTCAGTATCGTAGTGCACAGATGCTTCATGGACGACGGATAAGCTGTCTGCAGTGATTAGAATGGCTTTGAGCTGTTGGGTCGACAGGTCGAAGCCAAGGAAAAGCAGTTCGCTTGCAGACATCGGGTACGAACGAGTTCCCCTCCTTCAGATAACTGGATAAATGAGGTATATTCGCTGGTTTCCACCTCGGATATGTTGCCCAAACCCATTCCCTATTACCACTCGAGTCCGTCTCCAGGTCAAGGTCAGTGCCCCGTGTTTTCGATGCAAAACACCAACTCTCTATCACCGAACAGCCGCAAAGTGGGTGCTTGGCGATGTCCTCGTCAGACAGCGGAGTACGACACCTATCACAGTCGCCGCTGGCAAAGCGATCAGCTCCGGAACCATCCTCTGCGGACAACCTTCATAAGAGGGTGAAATTCAGCCACGAACCCGAGTGCTCGCTGGTTCAAACCGAGTCAGGTGCAGTAGACGACCCGGTCAAAAATGCGGATGCAGAGCAAGAGACAGCAGCAGTCGAACAAACGGGGGAAGACAAAAACACGGCTCCCCGTGGAACACGCGACGCAGAAGGCTCTCCTAGATCACGCAAAGGAAAATCGCGGGCCAAGCAAAATATTGGTCGGCGACGGGGGATGCGTGCACCCTCTCAACAACCTCACGATGGCGACGAAGAAACACAAGAGGGTGAGCAGGAACAAACGTCCAAGGCACCGAGGCTGCCCAAGCGACCGACAGCACTGCTCCTCGGCTTCTGCGGGACGGGATGTAGCGGTATGCAAATGTAAGTGTTATTCACTTGCTTGCTTGCCCTGGTCCTTGTCCAATGCACATCTGTTGTGGCTCTGTCGTTATATATCGAATATCTGACTTGTATACTCTTAGCCAGCCCAATCTCCGAACTATTGAAGGCGTGCTATTCGAAGCACTTGTTCGTGCTGGTGCTGTATCCCAAGACAATGCCGACGACCCTGTCAAGGTACGACTTGGTCCTCACTTGACTATCTTATGACGGAGCTCAAGGCTACGTCGGCTTCGACACATAGGTAAACCTCGGACGCGCAGCACGAACAGATGCAGGCGTGCATGCAGCAGGTAACCTTGTATCTATGAAGCTCATCATCGCGATTCCTGGTATCAAAGATTGGGTTGGACATGTCAACTCGTTCCTCCCACCCGAGATTCGTGTCTGGGGGAAGGTCAGTGCGCATCCACTGCATAAGAAGATCTAAACTACAATCTGTCTTGAAAGATCCGCGTGCAAAATTCCTTCAATGCGCGAACGTAAATCTCGAACATCTTGTTTTGCTCGTGCCCGTCTCACTGCTTTATATTTCGGCTACAGCTCATGCGACAGCCGCAAATACACCTATTTCTTCCCTACGTATCTCCTACTCCCACCAAAACCGAACACACCTCTCGCCGACGTCCTGCATCCAGCAGTATCCACTGCCCAAACACAAACCACATCCCATCCGTTCTGGGACATCCCATCGACAACACATGAAGACGATCTCGCGAGGAAGCGAACGTGGAGAGTGGGCACAGACACGGTCGAAGCCCTGAAGGCGACAGTAAAAAAGTACGAGGGGACACATAACTTTCATAATTTCACTGTCGGGCGGGAATTCAGCGATCGGAGTAATCAGCGGCATATGCTTCGCATCGAGGTGAGGTTTATATTGTGGTCAGCCTTTCAAATGTTGGTGCGAACGATGACCCTAAGGTGTCAGACCCTGCGGTATATGGTGATACGGAGTGGATCAGTGTTCTGTTTCACGGGCAGAGTTTTATGCTTCACCAGGTATGTCGTTGAACGGTGACAAGTTTCTTGTGCTTATGCTATATATTGAAGATTGTGAGTATATGCGCATCAAGTTGGAGTCCACAATTATTTCTTTAATCCCACCTAGCGTAAAATGATGTCTGCCCTCGTTCTTTCCTGCCGTACAGGCACCCCGAGCCAGATTATTGACGAGGTATGCTTCTCCCACACAATTCCTCATATTCGTTTTTTACCTCCCAAAAAAGCTATATGGGCCTCGCATGGTGATGGTCCCCAAAATGCCCGCCCTCGGTTTACTCCTCGAATACCCCATCTTCGAAACGTACAATAAGCGCGTGGGCACGCACAACGAGAAACTCGACCCGTCTAACGTGGATTATCGACCCGAAATCGATTTCGAGGTACATAGAAGCGCCATAGACGAGTTCAAACAAAAATATATTTATGACAACATGCGAAATACAGAGGATCGGTGTGGGATGTGAGTACCATTCCTTCATTACCCTTATTCCCCCCTTTTTTTCTTTCTACACTAAGACAGTAGATGCTGATACTATGGTTGAAACATAGATTCGATGCATGGATCCGATATGTGGACAGTTATGAAGGCAATGACTTGTTATATTTAAACCCAAGGGGCATCATCCCCACCGTGGCGGTCATCAAAAAGGGCATCAAGAGGCCTTCTCCATTCAGGGAGAAAAAGCGATTTGATATTACCAGCTTGGCAGATATTAAGCAAGAAGGGCATACATCTATAGGGGATGAGGCAGCGGATGAGGAGAACGAGGAAGAAGGCCTTAGTAAGGGAAGGCTTGAGGAGATGGAGGGATGATATGCGAAGTACAATGAGAATTGTTGACTTGGACGCTGCATAGGCATCATTTGGCAGCGTTGAGAGGTGCCAAGCATTGAAACTACGTCTGGAACTTGCGTAGTGTTTGGATTTCGTCCAGTAGTGCCTGTAACCTATCGTCGTCGATCTTCACGAGACTGGCATCCAAGATGGTTGATATACCCGTTTTTTTCTTCGTGGAATATGACTTACCTCGGGATGATACTCTTCCCCTCTTCGGAAGTGGCAGGGCATAGATTCGCAATCTGGGCAGTCTCGAATTGAGTTAGGGCTGGTTCCCTACGAAGCGTCCTGAAAAAAATACAGACATGATCAGTGTGTTGTAGTCACATGGACTATTCACCATACTCTCGAACAGCACTTGCTGAATCGGTGGTGTTGAACTTGGCAAATGTCTTCACATACTCCAGTGTTTTGTTGTACACTCTATAACAGACATCATATACGCAACTCCACTAATGACACGGAACGTACGCCGTGTCCGGTGCATCCTTGTCCCTGTTCTCGAGGAGGTATTTGACCTCTGAAATCAATAAACAACCAGCATTATTGAATTCTGAACAGACCCGGTCGTAAGTCGGCCCATGGGTGCTCAATATAAAATTCACCTGGCCCGAGCTTCAACGCTGAAGCATCTTCCTCCTCGATGTGTCCTCTGTGTCTCAGTCGTGTAGACATGATCAAGCAGTCAAAGTGGCTGTGCTAAATTCTGTGTATTATCAGTTTACAAACATTCCTAAATTATGTCTAGCCTGTATAGGATGACGGTTCGCGAAAAATTCCTGAGTGTGATACAAAAACAATCTCCTGTCGATAGCATTCGACTACAGCACAAAAAGCAGTTACGACGAGGTGCAACAAAGTGAGTGAGTGAGTGGCGAGGCGACCTGTTCAGTACTGTGGTCTCATGTTGATAATGCCAGAGGAGCTACAGGTTTTGCGCCATTCACGGTACTATCCTTGTCGTCGATCGACAGTAGCCCGACCTTATCCGCAAGGATAACCGACGCAACCATATCACCTCTCACTCTCTCCTTGTCCTTGTCACTTCTGTCCTGTGGTACGGGACTCTTACTGTTCATAATGCCAGGTTTCCAGGCACCTGCAGAAGCATTATGGTCAGTTCGGCGTTCCACCAATGTCGAAACAACCACACCCTCAGAGTCCTCCAGCTTACCATTCGAGGGAGGTCCCATGGTGGCATTGCGGCCGTTAGACAAATGGTTCGCGAGAGCACCACCTTGCGAACCGATCAGAATGGACCGTGTGGATGATGTGTTGTTCCATACTCCTGCCACTGGCGGGGCACGTCTCTCACCAGGTGAAACAGGATTGAGAGGTGGAAAATCGGTAGCTTGGAGGGCAGGCGAAACATGTTGGCCACGTTGTCCGTTACGAGCAGGGGACATTGTACGTGAGTTCATTGCATGGTCATGGTGGCGGTTATGTGTCGGGTGAAGAGTAGGCTGGGGCTTCAATCCTACAGCCCAGTCAGGTCTTGCTGGAAGGGGGTGCTGAGATGAACCAGACGTGAATGTTCGTCGAGAAGATGATGACGTAGATGATGACTTGAAGGACACGATATGAGCCAAGACCATGATGCATTTAAGAAGATACTCACAGCCGTAGATGATGCTTCGTCGCCTGCCGGTGCTCTGTTGACCGTGTTCGAGTGTCCGTTTCCAGGTCTTCTTATTGCTGAACTCAAGCGTGGGCCAACGACTTCTCCACAACTGTTAGATCGAGTGCTAACGTTGGCGACTCCGAATCCACCCATACCGACTCCAGGTCCGTAGCTCCACGCGCTCCGAGCAGGTGGCGCACCTCTAGGTTTATTAGTCATCGTCGGGGACTGTTGTCCAGCGACACCTGGATAAGGACGACCAGGTGAGAACCCATTGTGAGTACCATGGCCACCATTATATTCGGGGGACCCATGCGGATGATTCTGGGGACCTGGCGATGAAGGGAAGTGGGTCAGAGGCGGAGGCAGGTGATAGAATGCAGGCACTGGATAAGCCCCATAACTTGGAACAGAAGGAAATGGGGGATACTGTGAAGCAGGGGGCGCAATTGGGGTGCCGGGTGACTGGTGAGGTGGTTGCTGGGTGGGTGGAAGTGGCGGCAGTTGAGGATGCTGGGGAGGACAGTCCCAACCACCGTAGGCAACGAAAACGCCTGGATGTGGGGTATGTTGCTGCGGTGTAAAGACATCTGGCTGGGTTGAAGGAATACCAGAATCCCCCGCGTGCATAGGTACCTGAGGGAGTGGGTACGGATAGGGTGTGTAGTAGGGGTAAGGTGCGATGTAGTTGGGGGGAGGACCAGGCTGTGGGTATCCATATACGTAAGGATTTGCGTATCCTGGAGGGTGCATAGGATGATGTGATGGGTCATAGGGAGTGGAAGCCGGTGAAGGCTCATACAAACTCGGGTATCTGAATGATGGTGACGGTGGTCTTGATCCACGAGAGCTGTTAGATCCGTACGTAGGTGGGTTGGATCGTAGACTCTTTGAAGATGAGCCATTGGAACGACAGCCGTCCCTTTTATCCCGCACTGCAGGACCAGACCACTCACTCTCTGTGGCAGGTGAGCTGACTGAATCATCCAAGTCACCGGTACTGCTTGTTTCGCCTGCGCTGCTTGTGACGGAGCCCGAAGTGAGGCTCGCGCTGGATGAGCTTGCACTGAGTTCTTTGTCCTTTCCTTTCACCTTTTCTTCAAATTTCATGAATATCCTCGACCGAGCTTCGTTGTAGGCGGCCTCTCTCTCAGCGATTGACATGTGTTTCTTACCGCTTCCCGTGGCATTGCTTCGTCCACCAATACTGCCAGCCTCGGAGGGCTCTACATCAGATAGGTCTGGGTCTTCTCCGATAACTGATCCTGCTTGGGATTGGGGTTTGGAGCGAGGGCGGTCGGTGATGGTTCTTCGCATAATTTTAAAGGCGGGCTGAGCATGTGACTGGGCGGGGACAAGTTCTGCGATACGACGGTGTGGGCTGAAAGTGAAGGAAAGGGTGAGCATAACACTTGTCGAGTGGAGAGAAGACCTACATCCTGCTGTCGGCGGCGAGGACGACAGTGATGGTTTTGCTGATGGGATCTGGTTCTGGTGTCAACTTGTAATAGGCAGAGCAGCGGTGTACGAGAAGTCTCTGATAAGAAGTTGCTGGTGTCAAATCAAGACGAGTTCTAGACGGTGAAGATCGTCATCAGTGGACCGATCATTCCCCAAAAGGCATGGGCAAGTGTAAAGGAAACAGTAGTCGTGCAAGGAGCGTTTCGCCGGGGGCGGCGGAGGAAGCGCAAAGCGATGAATGATGCATACCTGTGATCATTGATTAAACTCTCCATCTGTTCTCCTAGTTTGAGTACGTATAATCTATCTTTACTTTTCAGAGCCTCGAGAATCTGAGGATCGACTTCCATGAGGGATGAGACACTGGCCATTGTTGCAGACTCTAGCTCGAGGGGCTCAGAACTGGAGCCAGTGGGCGAGCGGATGGCAACCAGTTCGAGAGAGACAGAAGGCGTGGGTGAGGCAGGTGGGAGTACGTCAGACCTGAGGGCGTCTATTGTGGAGGACATGGCCTGGATAGACGGGGGAGAAGAAAATGAGGACTGGGGAGTGCCGGAGGGGCTTAAAGTAAACGGTGGGGAAGACGTGTCTGGGTTGACTGAAAAAATACAGGAATAATGCGCAGCCTCAGCCAAACAATCGAGGCAGGAGAACAACCGTGGGCGTGGATGGTCAAGTGCTCAGAGACTCACTGGGTGACATTGGCTGCTTACAGGCGAGGAGAGAGAAGGCTGGGTGGAGCGGGATGGAACGACATCCGCTGGTTCTAGGGGAGTCCAAGTAACAGGACAGACTCGATGGAATTCATCTCGTGGGAACTCGATGGGCGCTCTATTCTATCGTACAAAAATAATGACTACAGGTGGTACAGACTAATGTCAGATCGCAGCAGCGTTGTTACCAAAATACTATCACAACCATCCCATACACGACCAAGCCATCGCACTCCTGTTAAGCGTACGGCTTGGGATCATCATCAGCAGCAGCGATAGCACAGCAATTATCTATCCTCACCTTCCAAAACAAAAGGCCAGGAAGGATAAACGAGATAGCAGTAGATCCGGTCGAGCCAACAAACGACAGAACTGTCCATCCTGTCAACAACAGTCTCAGTCCGATCATTGCCACTCACCCAATTTCAGGTCGTTGACGTTGTACGGGATCATAAAAGAAGTGTATGGCTCCACCAATGAATGTTCCAACCACGAGGTTTATTCGATGTTAGTCTTCAACTCGTTGAGGATCGGGAATATCTAACAAAGCCGTCGAACAGCTGTAACAAGTGACCAGTGAAATGGCTTACGCTCTGTCCACATGTGAATGCAAACGCCTGAACAGGTTATGTTGTGATAAAGCGAGGCGTAAAGTGGACGAGGTGGACATCGCCCCGTGATACTGTACCCTCCCATGGCTTGGAATAACGATGGTGACGAAAGATGCTGTCGAAACATGAGCCGTTTAGCGCTATGCCTTGCAGTCAGATGGAGAGACTCACCAGCCGAGAATAGAGTAATGTGGCTCATATGCCCAAGACTGTCTAATTGCCGAAGAAGTGCAGGGGAAACGAGAATGAACATATATAGTGTGATCCAGTTCTGTCTAGACAACACTCATCGAGGATTAGTGGTCGGAGACGTTAAATCATGGTATTGGCGAAGCGACGACGTTAGGCATAGAAAGCTTGATGATAATTAGATAGCTGCAATTGAATGTGATACTCTTCGGATGACACCGCAGGCAAAGCCCTGATGTTACCCCCCCCCGAAATTGTGATTCCGATTACCACCCTGACGAAAAGTTTGAGTGATGAGAGAAAGCCTAATGTCGCAACAATCAGTATGAGTCAAATAAATTACAATTTCAGTGTGCTACGGAGATCAGACGACTAGAACAATGAAACCGGATTCCTACCCCTCGACAAGAGGCTCAGATGTCTCGACCTATAGTCATATAAAGGACCGATTGTTGTTGCTCCCGTGCGAAATTTGCGGTCTGAGTCATCATCGCCAAAAAAGGACGGAGACGTCTCGTTGTATGCATGAAATATGACCTTGTGGATGCTGCTGCTGCATCAAGTTGCTCGCTCGGACTAAGCTTCCCTCAAGTGCAGCATGATTTCCCGTATTCATAGCAGTCTCGTTGAACATCATACAGTGCGTCCATGGCAAGTATTCTTACAGCTTTCATTGTCTTACTCCATTGCCCACATTTGATCTTGTGATGGCGTTATCTAGGTCATCCGAACATGGCACCAACGTCAAACCTTAGTCGGGTAAGCTGGCTATTGAAATGAGTTGCTGATTTCAAATCAGACTCGAAATGCTGTCTGCACTGGCAAAACCCTTGCTTGCATATTTGCATAGCCCCAGCTGACCATTCACTGCTAATGTCAAACCTTGGAGAGTTTCATCATGTCTACATTTTTTAGATACATGCAGCACCACTTTAGGACACACTGAGGATCCAGTCACATCAGAAATACAACCCAAGTTCACCCTTCATTGCCACCACAGTTCAAGAAATCTGGTATGATATGTGTGAGCCCAGTGTTCCATGCAGAGCACATCACAACCAACCAAGGAATTCCAGCTTCTGTGTCAGCACCTTCACCACCTGAATCAGATTGTCAGGATGCCATGGTGGAAATTCACTCTGTAGAAGGTGCACTGACAGCAAACCTCTTGCCTGGCACTCCACTGGGGGTTCCAAAACATCAGCAATCACCTGGCATCAATAGTGAGTCATGCTCTTGTCAGAATATTTAGTTACTATGTGCCAAACTCACAAGACACCTTTGATTGACAGTAATTATCTTTTGATATATTAGATTTCTACCTACAGATAAATAGCTCATAGTTTTACCTGTACCAGTATCATGTTTGGACCTGGTTCACACCCATCCATCCATCATGGTCACCTGATTGCCTCAACCCAAGAATTCTAACAACTCTGAGTGATGTGGAACAAATCTGCTCTGAGGAGACACTGTCAAGCCACAGGTAATCAGTTGTTCATGTGCTGCTTAAATGACAGCATCAAGGGATGTGAACTGAACCACATGGGGCAGTTGGCCTGGCTAATCAATCTGCATGGAGACAAGGGAACCAGAAAAAGTGTCAGGAGTTAGCATCAATAGTAGAAATAGCAATCAGCATGAAGGTCATGGTAACCACCAATGTTGAGACTGACCTTGATGTGGTGAATGGCATGCAAGGTACCATTGTGGTCATCTTCTTGCATCTGGAGGAATCATACAATGAGACAGAAGGGGAGGTCATCCTCACTTTTCTCCCTCTATTTATTCTAGTGAAGCTCAACTGCATGTGAGTCTCTGCATTGGAAGGCTTGGACAAAGCAGTGATTCCAGTTGAACCATCAACAAAATTCATGCAGAGCCATGTCCAAGATGATGTAGGGCATGAACAGAAATGATCTGTCAAGCAGTGTCAATTTCCTATCATGGCCACTGATGTGTTCATAGACTACCAGTCTCAGGGCCAAACACTACAGCACATTATTGTCAATATAGCCAGCCCACCCACTGGAGGCTCAGCTTGTTCAACATTTATGTCACATTGTCTTGAAGCCAAGGGCAATCGTCAATATGTTTATTGCAACAGTTTGACAATAAGGTGTTTGAGGGTTTGCACTGCTGGCCAAGGATGACCAACCTGGATGAAATGACAAAGCATTGGTGGGAAAAAATGGGGTGAGCTCGAATGTTATAGACAAGTCTAACATGTTTGTCATGAAATTCATTTTGCTTAATACAATGAATCAGTTGGTCATATTCATTTGTCTCAGAGCCCTATCTGTTCCTTGCTAAGATGCACTCATTCTATGAGCTGTGAGAGGCATGATACTCTTGTTGTTCACCAACTATGCCAAACAATCACATGCTACCAAATAAGGCAATTTTTTCCATTGTAACATGAATTATCAATTTCCTAAACCCTTGCCAAGCAAGGGAACTAGTATGTCATGCCACATTCAGTCATCTCTCAATTTCAAGTTGTTGATGAGTCCTGATCATATAGTCTGTCTGGTATTTCACAGCACTGTGCTGGTAGTTGACATCACTGCATTGCAATGCCTGTGTGGCTGTGCTGCAGTCACTGGTGGAGCTATGAGGTCCGTTATCATCTAACATTTGTATAGGCCTTCAATCACTATCTCATAACCATCTTGTTGTGCCAAAGCTCAGGATCCATGCTGTTGGGATGGCAAATGGTAAGTGGTGGTCATCTCCTCTGGAATTGTTAGGATCCACAATGAGGTCTTGAGGCTGATCATATGCTGGATAGAAGACCAGGTATGTCAAAGATATTGACAAGTGTTCTGTCTTTCATGGTCATCTCCTCTGGAATTCAATGATGTTTTTAAGACCCACGATGAAGTCTTGGAAGGCAAACATGTCAACTGGTCTGTGCTCTACAGAGGCCTGGCAGAAGTCCATCCTGCAAGCAGGATAAGACCCACCTTTAAATCACAGGTCTGATGGCTAATAAAATGACAAAAGTTGGGTAACATTCTCCAATGTTTTTTCTTCATCAATGTCAATGGTTCCTGCACCTCTATCACAGTCATGGTGCATATATTTCAGCAGAACAGTAGGTCTTCTTCATTTTTGGGTCATCTTCCTTCCTAATTTCCTAATTCTGTATAGGTTAGATGGACACAGTGAGCTTTTGCCCTCCTTGGTCACAATATTGCAGACAATAGTCACCTATTGCCAAGTAATGTGAGGACATGGCATGAGAATTCATTGGCTCATGTTTTCAACAACCCCTTGAAGGTCATCTTGTCATGCCTGCAGGTTGGTGAGTGTCTCTTCAGCTTTCCACTTTTTGAACTTTTGCCATACTAATTTCACACCAGGACAACTACTTTTTTCTCCCCCACAAGCTTTCCAGGGATGGGATCACATACTCTCTGTGGGCCATGATCCATTTCCTTCTGGTGAATGAGCACTTGTCAAGTTGGATACATACACTCAGGTATACATGACTATGTATAGTACAGTGGCTCAAAAAACTGTCTGCATGTTTGCATGTTTTACATTATCTATGACCAAACACAATAGCCCCTAACCCTAGCCCTACCACATGAGTGTATGGAATAACATACCTACTCTTGGCTTTCTATTGGTCCAAGAATCAACTGATTTGGATAAGAACTGATAGAATAGCAGCCATTTGAAAATGACATGTCATGCAGACAGTTTTTTGACTTTACAAAACCCAACTATCTAGTACTTGGTATGAGCTCCTTTGGCCTTGATAACTGCCTCAACCCTTCTAGGCATGCTTCCTATCCATTTTTGACACTCTTCCACAGAAATCTTCCCCCACTCCACTACCACCCTTTCCCACAATTGATGAACTCCTATAGGAGCACTTTCATAACCTGAAAGAGATTTTTTGAGGTGATTCCAAGTGTGTTCAATTGGGTTGAGGTCTGGAGATTGTGCAGGCCAGTCTAGAAGCTTGATATCCTGCTCTTCAAACCATTTCTGGGCTCTTCTAGAGGTATGCTTGGGGTCATTATCTTGTTGAAAGATAATGTTATCATCTGGAATTCCAGATTCCTCCATGCTTTGAAGCAACCTTTGCTCCAAAATGGCCACATACTGTTCAGCATCCATTCTTCCCTCAACCTCACTCAAGACCCCAACACCATTCCACCCTATACATCCCCAAACCACCAGTGAACCTCCTCCAAACTTGACTGTACCTTTGACCTCTCTGGAAATAAGCCCTTCACCCTTCTTTTTCCACACATACTCTTGTCTGTCTGACCCAATCCTGTTGATTTTGGTCTCATCTGACCATATAACTCTCTTCCAGTCCTCCACAGTCCAATGCTGATACTTGAGAGCAAAGGCTAACCTCTTCTTCTTGTGATCAGTAGAAAGCAATGGCTTTTTTTTTCTTCACCACAGCCTTCAATGAGGCTTCCTTGAGGGTATTCCTCACTGTCTGAGAAGAAACAGGACTATCAACAATAGAGTTGATGAAATGAGTGGCTTGAACAGCATTTTTGACCTTGCCAGTAAGGATTTGCTGGACAATAGCCCTTTTGTTGATAAAGGAAAGCTTGGAAGGGCAACCACCATGAAGCCTAGGCCTCTCTGGTTGGATTTCCTGAAGAACCTGGGATAATGTAAACTTCCCTAGACCAGTCTGTGAGGCAATCTTCCTAGTAGACAGGCCAAGAGAGGCAAGAGAGATGATATTTTGTCTTTGAGAGGTGGATATGGATTTCATGGTGATGATGAGAAAATGAGCAGAGGGTGGTGGGATTTATATATGTTGGATCATACTCATTACATAAAGGTAACATAATAGAACCCTTGATGGATATATGTAATGATATCACAGCATGCCAGGGTCAATATATATAATCAAAACTTTAAGTCAAACAACTGTTCACATGACATGTCATTTCCAAATGGCTGCTACTCTATCAATCCCTATCCAAATCACTTGATTCATGGGCCAATAGAAAGCCAAGAGTCAGTATGCCATTCCATACACTCATGGGGTAGGGCTAGGGTTAGGGGTTATTGTGTTTAGTCATAACTAATGTAAAACATGCAAACATGTGGACAGTTTTTTGAGCCACTGTATAATGTCAGGACTTTCTGCAATGCAGTGATTCAGCTAGAGATATATGATACCCTCAATAGATTGGAGCTGATCTACAGATGTGAGTTCATCCTCCCCATCCTTCAATCTCTCATATAGGTACCCAATACTTTTCAAGGCTGCTTGATGAATTATAGCTAAGATATCAAGCCACAATATCTTCACATTGAAGTGGTGAAAACCAGCATGGGAAAAGATGTAGGGGGGATGATCAATAGGGAACACAATGTGCTGTATCAGTTTCTAACAATCATGAGCTGTAACATATGTAGATGAAGATGATACAAACCTGATCTGCTAAGTAGCACATGTAGAAAAGTGCAGAGAGAAGAAGAACAAAAGCTGTGATGACAGGTAACAATGGTACCATCTTGCACATCAAAGCATTCAAGGTACCCCTGACAGTTAAGTTTCTGGACCACAAATAGGCTTTGAATGTTTTAGAAATTACTGCCAGCATGACAAAGATTCCAGTAATCCAGACATCTTAAACAACCCAAAGACATACCATTATCATTTTTACTTTTTCACAACTTGATGAACATCTCATCTTCTGTAAAAGATGTTGCAGCAGCAATTAAAGTGCATGTTGGGAATTCAAATGCCTGATGACAGCTAAATTGAGTAACTTGTTGATGACATTGATGAGACCTACAGTCAAAGCTTGTACAATATGACCTGAAGACCAAGGTTATATTTTAATAAAATTACTATATTCAGACTGCCAAAAGGAACCTACCTCCATGTTCCAACAGCTGTATACATTCACCAGATGTTGCTGCCCAAACTGGAACTTTCCCATCAGAGGATCCACTGATTATTGCAGATCCTTCAAAGATGAAGGCAACCTGCAAAGGCACATTTCTCTCTTCCAAAATAGGGTGATGTTTGAGGTGTAACTCAGGATGAGATTGTCCCACTAAATACACATCTACTCCTTCACTGAGGTTGGATAAAACCACCCTTTGTGGTCCAAAGAAAGGGCAGCATGCCCACTAATAAGGTATTAGCAGCACAGGCATCACCAATGAGATATTTACATACATTATCTGATGACCATGAATGGGGTTAATGTGCCAAAGACATTGAGATATGTTCATGTCCCAGCAACTGAGGCTTGGGTGGCTCCCACACAATAAAATGGGACTTACACTATTCCATGATAGAGATAAGCAATGATGAGCTTAGCACCCCTCTCTGTAAAGGTAAGCACTT
This sequence comes from Scleroderma citrinum, assembly GCA_029372045.1. Classification (NCBI taxonomy): domain Eukaryota; kingdom Fungi; phylum Basidiomycota; class Agaricomycetes; order Boletales; family Sclerodermataceae; genus Scleroderma; species Scleroderma citrinum. The sequence continues at coordinate 1,918,505 of JARFMN010000007.1, read as the reverse complement.
GACCATGGACATGCTTGTCAACTTCCTGTTTGGCAGAAAACTTGTGCAGAGAAGGGAAAAGCCTGGATGAAGCATACCTGACTGGTCCATGTGTTAGTACAACATCTCAATAGTCATAGACATGAAAACACCTGGTGCAATCTCTTTTGCTAGATGAACTTCAGGGCCAATACAGATAGCAACACTTCCACTGTATTCATCAATGGATACAGCAAAAACTGATGATTTAATCCCAGTAAGCACAGAGTGGCATGGCTCTTGAGTCTTTTAAAGTTCAGCTGGGCAGTTTCATGACTAAGGACAATATCTCACCTCAAAGTTATCAAGAAGAGCAAGTGTCCCATCCTCACAGCCAATGTAAAGGTGTTTAAGGTGCTGCAGGTCCCATGCAAGGCTGAGGATTGGATTGTGGAAGATGATATGGTTCTTCATTAGACCAGTCATGGGGTCCCATATAATGAGACTGCCATTGTTGCTACCACTAGCCAGATAGTTTCCAGTTGGAGCAAATGCCAGTGTGTTAACTGATGAGGTATGATTCTCAAGTGTATGTTCTAAAACAAATGGCTGGAATTTCATGATGGTGAACCTATGAGTTGAAGGTACAAGAGCAGAGGTCAATTGTCAAAAAAAAACAAAATCCAAACACACTGCCAAGAGTGACCAAAATAATCCTGAGTACCTAAGTTTCATCATGTGGTCTGACAGACAGTAGTCCTCACCAAAAAAATGTGGTGTCTGATGTACTGGCCACCAGAGGTACTGATTAGGGGGTTTAGGTAATTATTGACCTCTGTCCAAACCTGTTGTCATACATTGCCTATGCATCATAAATACATGATGAATCATGCATCATGGCAGGTCACTTTTTGTCACCAATTCTGAACTGAAGATGGTTAAGTATGATCTACAATGGACTTTTGAAGGTCACAAAGGTCCAATTAATTGTGCATCTTTCATGGAGGATGAGGGCTTTCTTGTGACTGGAAGTGAGTATTTTATTCACTTCAGATGTTTCTGACAGACAACTTATAGGTGATGATTGTCATGCCATTGTCTGGCAAAGTTGTTATATGTCAATTGAAGCCAAAGCAAGGTCCCATTGTGGCTGTCAGATGGCTTCATGATAATTCTCACAGCAGACTGAACTATCTCATATCAGCCAGTGCCAATGGCACATTGGTCTTCTGGTGCTTCAATGTCAGTTTGGTAAGCCATCAGTTAACTGTCTCATGGGCTGTCTTCCCAATCCAGAATATGACAGGTTCTGTTTGAATGGATACACATGGAGACTGTATTTGATTCTGCCATTGAGGCCCTTGAACTAGATAAAACACATAACCTTCTAGCTGCAACAACATTAGGAAGGATTGCATTATATCAGGTCACCAAGGACAAAGGAGGTAAGCAGAATAATATATTTGACTATCATCATCACTGGTCATTGTGTAGCACCACTTCACCTCATTTGGGTGATTCCACCTTTTTCACATCCTCATTATCTGACTCTACCTATCTCAGTCCATTTTTTTGACCAAGGACATTCTTTGATGGTAACCCATTTGGATTCCTGTGAGATGTAAGGTCTTTTTCGATGTTTTCTGTATTCTACTCATACAGTCTTAGCATTGCCTGGACCATTGCACTGTGGAATCAAATATAGCATATGAAGCTCCACACATGGATGTATGTTTCTCACCTGCTAGGAGTGTGCACATCTGATAATTAGTCAGAGGACACTCAGCTTACCATGAACAAAAAAGAATACTTCTTATCTGGAACCTTGTGGATGGATGCAACATATATCAGCTCACAGACCAGCACCCATACAGCCTTGTTCATCTCCACTGGCTTGGCTGTAGGATTAGACAAAACTGCATTTGCCATGTCCAATTTGATCTTGATGGATGCATGGCTATCACTGGTAGTGATAATGGAGAAGTTATGTTGTGGGATACTGTCTCAGGAAAGCTTATACAAGTCCTTTACCATGGGAAAGGTTTGTCTAAATGTACCTACTGATGGTCTGACTCATCTGCATAGTAGAACTACAAGCTGTTCAGGTTGTCACTGTAGGTGGGTCCAGTTAACTCATTACCAGGTAAGCTCATGTGGGTCAACAGTATCACTCTCCTTGGCACTCCAAGCATGTCATTGCTAGTGGTTCATCCAATCCAGGAAATTCACAACTGTGCATCAAAATATGGTCCAATGAGGTTAGTTTGTTGTGCTATTTCATGTGAACCACCTAGATTGACAGCTTGTTGAAGAAAGCAGACAAGGATACTTCCAATAGAGGTAGGCTTGATTTTACCAGCACCCTTGTGATTGTCTCTATTTTTGCAGCTGTAGGAGCATTTCTGTACATGGGGTGAGTGGGATGATCAACTCAACATCATGAGTACTAACTACAGGTAGGCCAGGGACATCCTATATGGCATATGCACATGCTTCAAAAAAGTACCATAGTATATTGATGCTATCTCATACAGATGCATGGTCACTGTCATTGCCATCATCCTCATAGACACTTGTGTATATCGAGAAATGTATCACTGTGTTGTTTCTAATGTAATGGTATGTGAATCATAATCAATTAGCTTATCAAAGTGTTTGTGGTGACAGGGTAGTATGCACAGGGGTTGTTTGCACTCTGGAGTTGGAAGGTAGTAATGAAAAAAAATGTTTGAGGAATCTAACATACCAGTACAGCATTGTATCTAACATCAGATCCAGCAGCATGCCAGGCACTGACAATCTACCTTTCAATAAAGGTTCAGGGATCCTGTTGTTGTGTTAGCCAAAATGTAAATGACACAAATGACAAATGTTAATACAACTTTGTCTAATTGTCTTGAAATGCCTGTGGGGTTGTTGGGATAACTGCTAACAGCATACTCAGATAAACTGAGAGGGAAAAATGCATGATGTACCTGGGATTAATTTGTTGGATTCCCTGCAGCACTTTGCCAGGAACCTCAAATCCAATAAATGCCTCCAGAAGGGATTGTGCATTGAGGTCTTGAATGTGGTTCCAGCCAGCATATTTGGAGGAATGGGCCATATACTTGAAACACCAGTAAACTCCTGGCTGGCCAAAGGATAACCTGTAAACATGGCCATCAAGAGTAAACCATGCATTATTGGCCTAGAACAGCTGTCAGTGTATATTAGGTACTCATTGAGTGATCCTACACTGTTATTCCAGATAAAGGGAGAAATACACTGTTCACACTTGAATGGGATTGTTTCCAGGGAATGGGCAAAGTGGACAACATCTGATTTCAGAAGGAACCATGCTGTAAGAAAACATTGCTCAGTTAAACAAAATGTGTAAATAAGAATGGAATAAACCATGTTTCCTGAGCTTTTGAGGAGTTATCAGCATGATGGATGCTCTGACTGGTTCTGTTATAGGAATTGGTATAGTCAACCATAAAGGTGTGACCAAAACATCTTTAGTGGCAAAGATGTTGTTCATTCTGATAATAATGGTAAGTAGTATAAGGCAACAATCCACAAGAATTACTCACAAGTTCAAGATGTTATATGAGATGCCAGGGGCAGATGGCTGAGGGATAGACATTGCATGGTATACAGAAAGTGATGGTGATTGCAGATACAAGGCATGATACTTCATGCATTATATAGGTCTATTGTTAAGGCTTTGCAGATGTGAGACTTAATGCCTTCAAGACTGACACACTAACCCTAACCCTAAGTGTGCTGACTAAGCACCTTACAAGGATTTAGCAAGGGTTCTCCTGCACAGCAAGACTCCTTCTCTCAGAGCAACCAGAACCAGGCAGAAGTCAATGAAGTACAAAGGCCAGTAGATTGATGGAGATGCAAAGGAGATGAAAGATGGGGAGTATCCCACATCTCTCAGTCTCTTATACTACTTGTACTACAGCAAGTACCATATGTGGAACAATGGAAAGTGCCATATAAGGTGTACAATGTTAATTCATAAGAGTAGAACAAAGGGCGCAGCAGTGTGCAGCAGAAATGGAAGCATCATGACTTGGAATGAGTCAGTATGAGTGGATATGAGTCTGCACAATGCAATGCATACCAGTCACATGATAACTGCATGACCGTGGAAAGAAAAGGGGGACATATGATGACTAATGAGTCCACATACAGATGCATTCATTGGATAATCATAACTGTGAAGTCCACAAAGTGTCAATGGATAGGGGTAGTCCAATAGGGGCTACCCTGATAAGGAAAGGAGAAATGAAAGCATAACATCTATGACAGCCCACCTACTCATTAGGCCCAAGCAATAGCCTTTGTGATGAAGTTTTGACCTGCCTTGTTGCACACCTCATTGGGTGAACACTAAATGATCAATTGAGAGCCAGAGAGGCCACAAGGATGTGAATAGCAAAAGGGTGAAATACATACTGAAGAACTGCTCCAACAAGTGGATGAGGGGCAGTGGCTACTCTTTGTCCTACATGTAGCATGGTGATCAGCTGACCCATCTATGATGCTGATGAGCATCAGCAATAGATAAGACCCTGAAGTGAATAGATGAAGGGCAGTACCTACTCTTTGTCCTATGGGCAATGATGACACAAGTTGCTGACACAATGCACTGTGAATCAGAAGTCTTTCTTCCAACTGATAGCAATCCAATCATGTCTGAGTTGAAGTTGTCATGCAGTGATGTCATGAAGAGATGTGCATGGAAACCTTGTAGAACAGCCCTGATGAGAAGCCAGTCCTCAGTATGTGGGACAGTGTGACACTGCTTGGAAATTGACAGTTTAATGTCAAGGCAAAATTGTCTGGGAACATGGATATCAGGAATATCAAACCTAATCAAACCTTGTGGCCCAATGTGTGAATGTGAAGAGCAAAAGTACAGAACATGGTGATGCAAGGTCAACACCAGTGTTCAGACAGGGGCCAAACCAATGTCTTTGTGCTTGATTGCATAAGTAATGGCCTCCTTCAAGCTGAGGACTACATGCACCATCTGCATATACTCCCCTTGTCTATGTTCTACTATGTGCTGAACACCAACAGCACTCAGATGTTCTTCATGCATTTCTTGTGCATCCTCCCTCCAGTCTCATAAGAGTGAGACCTGTGACTATGCTGGTATCCTCCAAAAGGTGGATAGAATGATAGAAATTTTTGAAAAAGAGGTGAAAAAGTTGTGCTTGGTAGGTCATTGACACCATTTTTTTTTTCATACTGCATTTGACAAGCACAACATCACAGGAAGCCACCAGACTTTGGTTTGAAAAGCAGGAGGTTGAAAAGATACTTGCTGACACCCAAGCACAACAGGATTATCTTCAAGGGGTCATTGAAAATATGAACTAATTAATTCTCTTACAGTCCTCACATTGCTTATCTTGGTGATAGGTGACAATAGTCTGAAATACCACAACCAAGTGTGGTGTTTGTACAAGCAGTATGGAACAACCTCACATGTGGGTGATATGGCTCTTATCCTGCTTACCATATGGACTATGTTACTAATGGATGTTGTCAGCCTGACTAGATGTGGTCATTCCTTTTGCCATACCTGCTTGAAGGATTGGTTCCACACTTGCATTGCAGACCAAGTGAGCAACTGTGATATTCCCAGCCATCTCAAAGAGCAACCTTTCACTGCAGTGAAGTTAGAAGAACTGAATGCAAGCAGTGTCCATGTGCTGAGTTTCCAGTGTCCCTTGTGTTGGGCCTCTGTGGAGCACAGACCAGTCAAGGTGTTTGCCTTCCAAGACTTCATCATGGGTCTTAACAACATTGTTGGATGCCCAGAGGAGACAACTACTGACCATCCCAATATTGCAGATGCTGAACTTTGGGCAGATACCTTTAGCAACAAGATGATCTATATCTAAGGTAGCTAGTTGTGATAGTGATTGAAGGCCTATGTAAATGTATTAGTTCCACTGATCACAATTGATGGCAAACCTTGTTCTTCACCAGTCCATTCAGCATGAGATTCCTATCACTGAAAATGAGTAGGCCAGCTAGTACCAAAGATTGTGTCTTGATGAATGAACAGGTAGAGAGAGTGAACACATACACCATGAATCCACCCCACACATGCATGCCACAATACTTACAGCCTTAATGATGTCTCTGGGTTCTAGTTCACATCTTACTCTGAGGTGTTTGTCCTTGGCATCTTCCAGCAGACATGAGGTATCTAAAAAACAATTGTGATGAACAACACTCAGGTATGGGGTTACCATCCTACCATTATCATCCAAAGAATCTCTGATAAGGGGTTCTGACAGCACTATTGATAATGTCTCTTCCTCCCTCTCAACATGTTGTTGACTCTCATGTAGTTTCCATTTCCATGATAGGTTCAAGCTTGATACTGGACACCAATCAGACAGAGGACATATGATAGACCAGCTGACTTACCCAGCATGATATGACCCCTCAGTTTCATCCAGCTGCCATGGCCTCTCCAGAATGAGGTTCAAAATCACTGTACCAATCATAATGAGTCATTGCTTCTGCTCTCACCTGTCATCAAAACCAGTAATTAGTCCATCTCAACAGAATATGTCTTACCATCTTCCAATGGCACTCTCTCTCAGATGAGATAATATGTGTTTCTTCACTTATCCAGATGACCAATGGCTTTGCATAACATTTCCTCTCACACAGTCATGAGTGTGAACAACATCATAGGTACAGCAGGCATCCTAAAAGCTCTCACCTCTGGCCTAAGAAGGCCAAATATCTAACCCAATAACCAATGATCAGTCAACTGTATGTCAATGCTGGTTTACCTGTTGTTTCTGGTGATGCAACACATAGTGCCTATTGGCAACCAACAGGCTAAAGTGCATCAGCTGGGTATAAATCTTGGAATTTTCATGCCCTGGTGGCAAAATAGAGAGGTGTTTGACAAGATTGAGTTGGCAGAATGACAAGTTGATATTATGAAGCTTGATCAAATCAGCTGCATGTGTATGGGTAGTCAGTTGACTAGCCAACATAGATGAATATAAAATATACCAAGGATGCATTTGGGACAGTACACCAATAAACCATTCCAGAGAGTCAGCAAAATGACAGGAAGTACTTGAGTGCATCAAATACCTTGCAAGGCACTCCTTCATATCAGCACTTCCAACTGCAGGTCACAGAAGTAGTTCAACAGCAGCATGATGCAGCTCTTCATCCCAAACAAGAGGAAGGTGTTTCCTAAGCAAGCTCCATCCACTCAGAAGCTCCCAAAAGCCATTAGGGGTGGGTGTCATGTTTGTAATGCTTCAGGCACCTGTGCCAAACCTTGAGGTGCTGTGGATTCTTGTACTCATATATTCCAATTATGTTTTGCAGAATCAGAGCATCCACACTACTTACTTCCATATCACTGACCATGGACAGGAGTAAGCTCTATGGAGAAAACTGACAGTCAAGAGAGTACTACAATCACTTTCAAGTGGGCCCTTCAAGGACTTAAGAATCTATTTGATTCTAGGTCTGTTAGTTGTTACTGCTCAATTTCCATGGAAATTGAAGTGCTGACTTCATGAGGCAGCAAAGGTGATTCTCTTTCACTGCCTCAGTATTACAACAGAGACATATAGCTGCTGCACCCACACATGGTCCATTGGAGAGCCAATCCAGCCTTGTTGACAATCAAAAGGCATCTACCCATGTTGACAACCTGACAACCTGGTGTGAATGGATCAAGAGGTGGCAACAAAATCATCTAGCCCAGCCACCACCATGCTCTGCTAAGGCTGTTTATCATCTGGCTGACAGTATGTTTCCTATACCCACATGGTTAATGCATTGCATGGTCATGGCCATTTCATATCCATCTCAGTAAATGCAGAACTTGGCCTTCTTGAGCTGAAAGAATGGGCATACTAGGTGTTCTTCCCAGTCTCTGTTCTCAACATTACTGACACCTTTACTCAGTACATCCAAAAATTGCTTATTGTAGATAACATACCCTGTGAAGTGTTTTCTCCCTTCTTGGCAGTGTTCTCTGACATCAGGAAAGTTCAAGTGAATTTCTTCCTTGAACACTAGGGAGATGTCTGAGTGTCTGAAGCAATATGGACTGTGTGGCAACAGATTTGGAATGAAAGACACCCAGGCTTTGAAGAAGGTGTGTACCACATTGTTAGGCTTGTCATCAAATGATCTTGATGTGGGATGTCATCAGTTTGGCCTGTCATCACACAACACCTCAAGTTCAACCCTTGTTCCAGAGCATCAGCAGAGCCTGAGGGTTGAAGTTGGTGGTACTGCTACACATGAACCATTTGATAAGGACATAGTTTTTCAGGAGATCCACTCTTGATGTCAGTGTACATAATGGATTATACTTAGTGGATGCTATGAGACACTAGCAGTGATAATGTTAATCCACAGCAGTGATATGACTAGATTCAAGAGTCACCTTGTTCACTCATAGTTGTTGCTATTGAGAACACTGGTGGGGCTGAAGTATCTGTATGACCCAATCAGTGAAGATGCATGGCAGTGCAAGAATCCACCCACTGGTTGCAATATGTGCAGAGATGTATGAAACAATTTAATGATGTTGTTGGGAGGGAAATCAAGGCCACAATTGCATTTACAATATGGGGTATTGTCTTGGTAGGTACCAAGTCGACTGCAATGTGAATACTAGTGAGTGATTCACAGTTTAGATTGTCATTGTTTCTCAAATACTATGTATTGGAACACATTTAGGTTTTTTGGTTTCTAGTAGCTATTATTAGTTCTGATTATTCTTGTATTAATCACAGTGTGGTTCATAGCAGGATATAAAAACCACTTACATGATTTAATGATAAGGCAACCAGGAATTCTCCTTTGAGTTCCCTGCTTCTGTATGGATAGCTGGCAAAATGGTTATGGATGTTCTGGGCCCATATGACATGCTCACCAGTTAAGAATTGCTGACTGAAGAGCTGCACTGACAAGAGGGGGAACTTGCAGTAGGGGTCTTTTGAAGATTGTTTGTTGTTGAGTTCTTGATACTGCTGTATGACAAAAAAGAATTCAGGGATGCTGTCTTGATCAGCCAGGGAAAGTCCACACCTTTCATGGATGAATATGCACTGAATTTCTCCAGCACACAGTGAATGATGGCCAGGAAGACTGAATAGGATGTGGCTGTTTCCTATATGCTTAGAGGTGCAGGTGAAAGTTGCCCCATTTAGCTTAACCATCTGTATATCTTGCACACATGACTGAACAACCTGCATAGATGGAGAAGTTCCTCTGTTAGACTGGTAGTGTGATGGAGTGGGCCCCTCATTGAGGCAATTGAGTAAACCGTGATATGTATTTGACAGGAGCTCCACTAATTTGTTCAGGGTTTTTGTGATGTGAGGAACATCACTACTAGCATGGTCTAGAGCATTAATATTGCTCTGTTCAGCATCTGAAAATGTTGATCCAAAGTATTTCCAGAACACATCTTGGAGTTCATTCATGAGACTGGATGTTTGTCCCAACTTGAGCAGACTTTTCAGGTTTTCACTACAGCAAAATGCTTTTAGCATAGTGTATTCCATCTCATCTGCCAGCCATCAGAGTACTGTACCATCACTGCAATCAATGTACATACTGGGCCTTAAATTAGTGTTATATTGCTGCAAAATCCCATTGAATTGTTCAAAAGGAAAGGTCCACCATCCATGAGCTGGTTCAAATGCACAGAGGCACTCTGGAATATGGAATGACACATGGTTATTGAAAACCAGTGCATGAGGCCCAAACAATTCCAGGGTACTGTGAATATAGTATGCCATATAATGTTCAATGATTTCTATGTGGTGCAATGAGGTTGACCAAGTAGTAGCCCAATGGACAGTGATGACAAGAGATATGTAGTTCTGGAGAAGAGCTTGATCCTTCTCACTGGCATCTGTATGTCCCCAGATTCTACAAAAAGTGATGACCAAGTTGACCAAGCATGCTGTGTGCCACTGATCAGCCTTGAGCTTCCTATGATTTCAACTACCAAGGTTCCGAGAGGGTCAAGTAATCCATGATGGTAAGGTAGTTTTGGAAATATCAGACCAAACCTCAGATAGAACAGATCAATCTAACACAACTACCCTTGGTGCATTAGCCCAAGCTGTGGAAAGATCCACCACAGGTCAAGGGGATGTTGGAGGGCAGCATATCTCTAGATTTTGACCATTCCTGTACTAATAGCAGGTCAACCAAACATATGCTGCCAAGTATTGACCTTAGCTCACCCAATCAATCAATGCATCAGCATATGTTGCCTTGCCAACTACCTGGTCACTCTGACTTAACTGTGCTAATGGGTTGCTATTGATGTTGATATTGGGTAACACATTATTCACACATGCAAGAGACACAATATAACCCCTTTGAAGATGAATGAGACCTGTGCATGAGTCAATCCAAATTGCATTGATAGCAATGTCAAGTCCACACTGTTGTTCATCAGGCAAATGTGGTTGTACACCAGCTTCTGCAGCCAGTTTGGTTTCAGCACTCATGCCAAGGATGTTGTGACAGTGATGTTCAAGATTGCCAGCAAATAAATTGTGCATTGAGTCAATGACAGTGAATTGGATGGGATCCCAGTATGATAAATAGAGGAGTTCAGACCAATGGACACCAAACTTTTGGTATATCTGTGCACAAATATCTTCAGTTTGCATGTCCCTTCATAATTTTGCAGTTGCAAGATGCTCTTGCCATGTTTGTCACCTTCAAGATGAAGCATCAGTATTAGAAAATCCCACTGCAGTTTGGAGACAGAATGAGCAGAACTTCCCTTCTGCCTGACCAAGCCCTGCAAAGCCTGCAGACTTCCAAGCCACTAGAAGGTCACATACAAGAGGGATAAGAGCACAGAGGACAAGGCAACCAAAGGGATGGATTGCAGAGCAGGTTAATTGGAAACCAGGTGACCATGCATGAAGCAGGTCATCTACAATAGGATGCAACACATGGTTGAGGTGGTAAGATGATGGCTTGCATTGTCCAGGAATGATTCCAGTGATATAGACATTTTCTAGTCAGTAATGGAGGTGTACCAGCAAGTTGTGGCAGACCATATATATTGCACCACAGGAGGCATGCTTTCCACTTTGTTTCATCCTGTATGGATTAAACCAGTCAATGAAAAGGCTGAATATCAGTTGAAACTCAGGCTTTGAAGGATTGGATCTTAAGAATGGCTCATCATCAGGGCTCTTGAACTCCCAAAAAACACACCCATCCCATATGTCAAACATAGTCTCTGATGCTGGCCCAACTGACATTTGCAATGACTTGATGACATCTGGTCTTGACAAAAAATGCACTAGCCATGATTGAAGGGGTTGGTGCCAGAAATGATGGGATGGGACAGGCAGTCCTCCCTCATGATTCTGGAAAAAGAGCAGAGTACTGCATGGTGTACTGGTAGGTGTGGCATAATGGTTGCATACATTTGGAACATCACAGTAGTCTTTTGATTGTTTGGGAAATGGGCCATATAATGTGAAGCAAGTTGGGCAACAGATATACTGGTACAGGTCCAGATCAATGTGGAGGAGTTTCAGAGCAGTGTGTACATCTGTTGGCCAATCAGAAAGGAGTGCTGACATATTTTCAGCTAGCATTAGGCAATTTGCTGGTAGGACCATGTTGAGCACAGACTGAACAAGAGTCCACAAACATGCCAAAAGGAAATTCGAGTGCTCTCTGGAAGGGCCAGAGAAGACATGTAAAGTGCTGGCCACAATGGCACTCAACAGAAGTAGGAAGGTGACATGAGTCAAGAACTTGAATGCATTGTATAAGTGAGCTATGGTCAATCTTAGCTAAGGTGCATAGAAGAGAACTCAAAAAAATACCTGATTTCACGACTATTGGGACAGATGATTGAGCAGCAGTGGTCATGTCCAATGACTCTGTTGCCTGCTGGTGGAGCCATTCATATTTGATGGTACAATCAAGGTAATCCAAATGATCTTGTATATCTGAAAGTAGCTTGTTTCTTGCTTTCATGACCCATTTGTCATCACTCAATACTGCAATCATGTACTCCAGTATTTTTCTAATCAATTGGTGGTGATTAAAGAATGAGTGCAAGTGTGATGGATCAACAGGTGGTGGATCATTGGATGAATTCGAAGACATTGGTAGAAACTTAAGGCCTGTTGGCAGAACACTGGTGAATGTTGACATGGCTGCTTGAAATAAATCATGATACTGGTAGAGGGGTCTGGTCAAAACTTAAGTACAACATCATTAATATCATATACCAAACCCAGAAGAGGCAAAGTCATGCTTACTGTTAGGATCTCCATCACTGCTTGCATCTTTGGTGATCACAGCATCATTAGACCAATCTATGGCTTTAAAAATCAAATATGGGATAATGTACCAAGTTTCAATTGAATACCTGTGACTGTAGGCTTGATCACAGAGACTAAGGTACACCAATTTCCAGCTTTGCTGTGAGACACCCTTGACAATACCACTGGATCATAATCAATGTCTGGCCCAGTAACAGCATCTAAGACTGCCATTTCTACATCTTCTGAGTTACCTCACTGTGCAGAATGCCAGATCTTGTCATCTTGACAGTGCTGATGAATAGTCAATGGTGCAAGTAGGCATCCAGGAGCTGGAATATGAGTCCTTGGGTCCAGGTCTGATGCTTTAGTGCAGCCATACACCTGGCAAGTACACCATTGTTTGGATGGTGCCATATCATGTGGCTATCAATCAAGTGGTGGTTTCACTAGGACTGGTCAGATCTGGAGTAGCCTGGAATGAACAGTGGAATCCACAACCATATTTGTAATTAATAGATAGATCCAATTTTTGCTGTACAGTACAATACATATTTTGTCTTGGAAACTGTGTTGTGTGACAGCTTCACCATAATCTATGACAAATACCATGAAGGGTACAGGTACTGCAACCTGTGCTCTTACCTGTTGCCATTACATTAAAGTCAAAGGTTTGCCAATGTTCTGAGTTGCCTTCTTCTGATCCAGGTAAGTCCTTCCCCTGTATGTAGTCCTTGTTTTTCTAGTCACCCAGCTAAGTTCCATTCCAGCATGAACATAGAGGCAGTATCCTGGAAGAATGCCCCCCATTGGTTCACTGGAAATGACCAGTGGTGTATTGGAATGGCCTGTATGCAATATCTCATCTTTTGCACTTGATGGTATATCAGAAAGACTTACATTGAATTCCACCTGTCTATATGGGTGGTAAGGCATGTCATTTGCTTGGTAGAACTTGGCATTATACTTGAATTGAGGGGCCTTCATTAGCAGAGTGAGCACTGGGTTGTGAATAGAAGAGACATACCACCCAGCCATTTGCCTTTTATTGTCAATGGAAGTCAAGTGGCACAAAGTGTATTCTCCCCAAACATGGCCAAGTGTGGATAATATTTGATTGCTGATTGCACCATATTGCTGCTGGAGGTATTTATTGTATGTATTCTGACAGCTGCACTAATTTTATATGTCCCATGTTATAAGAACAACATTCATTGTGCTGCCAGGCCTATTTGACTCACTCATATCATCAATTTATGTACTATGAACCCTATTATCCACCCATTACTCTTTGAAGGATCTTTGACAGGGATTGCAGTCCAAGTTCAGATAATTCTATGATTACCACCCATCAAATATTCAATTTTGATATTGAGCACCTGGGTCACAGGGCACCAATGGCTGAAGCAGCATCCCCAAATGTTGTTAGTACTTGGGTGACTGCATGCCCATCAGCTGGAATGCATAAAGGGAGCACCTACCTTATTCCTCCACCATGAGGGACACTATCAAAGCCCAGTAGTGGAGGGTATAGCCTGTGGGATGCATTGGGGTGGGAAGGGGACACATACAGGGATGTGCAAGTGTGTAGTCACAATGCTGGGATCTAGAGTTATACAATTGAATTTAGTATCTTTCCATAGGAGGGACTGCACCCTGTATGCAAACAATATCTTGATATGAAGAGTCCATTTCACCTTCAAAAGCTGGAATCAATTGCTGCATTTTACCGGGCAGTAAGTCTTCTTGCAGTCTATACTGAGATGCTCATACCTTCTTCAGTCCAGGCTCAAGAAAAGTTCCTGAAACTTGCCTATTATCAGGACTCATGGGCTACAAGGGACTTTGTGACAATGTACCTGAAGAACAAATTGGAAGTAATAAAGCAAAAGAAAATATCCAACAAACTACCAACATTTGATGGAGGTGTCTGCTGCTAGTCTCACATGAAGGGCAATCTGTACATATATAATTTTGACATTTCATGAAACAGTTCCAGCCCACTGGATGAAGGTGAGTACCTACTTTTTGTCCTATAGGCAGTGATGACATGAGGGTGGAGCAGTTGCTGCATGATGCACTGCAAATTGGAAATCTTTTCTTTCAACTGATAATAATCTGATCATGTCTGAGTTGAAATCATCATGCAGTGATGGCATGAAGAGATGTATGTGGAATTTGGGATGTTGGGGGGAGGTGTGGCATGTGCTGGGAAGTAGATCCAAGCCTTTGTGGTTCAAATCATAGCCATCTGATTGGATCCAAGGGGCAATAATGTTGTACCTTGTAGAACAGCTCTGACAAGAAGCTGATCCTTGGTATGTGAGGTGATTAATCAATTTCCAGTTTACATGGTCTGTGTGCAGGGTATTGAGGACAATATTGAAAACCAAATGACCTATAGATACAGACTTGCACTCCAATATGTAATAAATTTGGTTGCTTATCAGTAAAGGGAATAGTGCAATGAGGGCATGGACAACTTGACCTTGACATGGACAGCATGACATTGCTTGGAAATTGACAGTTTAACATCATGGTGAAATTGTCTGGGAACATGCAAATCAGGAGCATGGAATCTAATCAGACCTCATGGCCCAATGTGTTTTGTGAAATCATCAGCAGCATTGACTAAGGACCAGGCCATGACACAGTGGCAGCACCATGACATTAGTCTAAATTATAACATGCTCTGTACTTAAGTAAATACCCCTATTTTCATGCCATTGACCATGGTACAGCTACAGGTGGTATAGGATAATTAGGTAGTGATCAATGATAAGTTGCAGTGTGCATTATCCTTGCATCATCCACATCCATAGGTTGACCATGCCCCCCCACCAAGGTAGATGCAGTAATACAATTGAAATCATAATCAAAGTCCTTCACCTTCAATTGCTTGCACATGCATTGGGGAAGATTAGAGAGCCATTTGGTGTCATAACAGTTCTGAGGAAGTCCTGGGAGAGCAGGGGCATTGTCATTGAACTTGTCAGAATGGGGCTGATTCCAAAGCTGGGTGCTGGCCTTCTTCTGTGTGCCAATTTGTATTGAAATGTTTGCTGCCACCTCAACATCTGCCTGGTGCAACAAAGTGGTGAGTGGCTGGCTCTGCCAATGAGGGTAGACATGAGGGTAGTTAATTGTTCTGTGCATCTCATCCTCAGATTCATCTGAACTGATAACCTGAGCACTGATGTGTTTGACCAAGGGGATGTGGACTTTGAGAGTGGGATGATCAACCATTGCAGAGAGGTGTTGTTTCAGTAGCTGAACAGTAATAAGACAACAAAAATGCGAAACCATTGTGTACATACATGAGCTTTTCTTGAACCATGAGATGACTTTTGTAACTTGAGGTTAATCACCTGTTTGGCTTGGATAGGGTCTTTGTTTGGCACAACCACAACCTCTCTGTAATGAGCTTTTATATATGAAAAGTGGGCTTTGAATGCAGCTGCAATGGTGTTGACATTGCAATACCATTGAGGTATCTTGGCAGATGAGTACCAAGAATAATTCTTGACTTTATCAAGGAAGTCTTCTACAAAGACAGTGATTGTGTTCTGGTTAAACAGGGTATCTCTGTTGTGAGCACAGTCCAGCATGAACTGTGTTGGGGTAACCATTGGACAGTTTGGGAGATCTTGTTCATATGCTTTGGCTTCTTCACTGAGAGCACACTTGATGGTGTTCAGATACTTGTAATCAAGGATGCCAAGGAGAGAGAGAGCATGAAGATGGATGCACTTCTGATGCCATGAATAGTAACATCAGCAAAAAATCTATGTAGTTCACATCACAACATACTGAAAATTTGATATGCTGCTAAATATCCTTTTTGTTCTCCAGATCATCAGAATTGGAAGGAATGAAATGATGGTGCTGCCTTGGCCTCTTGCTCTTTGGTGGAAACAAACAACTGTCACTACCTGTATTGCCAGATAACACTGATGGATTGCCACCATCCACAGCTTGTGCACAACTGGCCTTTAACTCCTGATGAATGGAAGTGACTTCTGCCATGACAACTTCATGAGACACAGCTTGAGAGCATTGAATTGCCTGGAGGAGTATATCCATTCCATGAGATATATATGAGAATAATGATGCTAAAGGTGTGTTAGAAACATCAGCCTGAGACTGAGCTGTACTACTTGATTCTATAAAACTGTTTACAGGTTGAAACTTGATGGATGAGAAGGCAGTAGTAGCAGCTTGAGGACCTGGCATCAGTACAACAGCAAAACAAAAAGGCCCTGCTATCAGTTGAGCTGGAAGAAACTGGTTGCACAGTGTGGCCTGTTGATGAGCAGCATCCAACTGTGCAGGTTGTATGGGAGGCTGAGATGCAGAGGGCCACAGATGAACATTTGTAGTTGATGCCTAATAATCAATGAGTGCAAATGATGTGAACATCCACCAATGACATACCAATACCTTTTCTTTGCCATTCATGGATGCATTGCCAGATGCATCATTTCCCTAGTTGGTGGTTAGCAGTAGAAGTCATGGAATTTAGAAGAATACCAACATGACTGGAAGAACCTGGGTGAGACTGTCTGGCACCTGGTAGTTGTGCAAGCAATGGTGAGAAAGGATAGTTTAGATTTAAAACTATCTCACCTGTGTTGTATGAGGACTATACATTGAGGCAGTAGGTGTTTGTTCCTGGGACATTGAAGTTGATTGCAATCCTTGTGAGGTGTTATATGTTGGTGTTTCACACATATGTAAAGAAGAACATCTGGAATCTGTATCTGACAATTCCTGGATGGCCAGGAACAATAGTATGATCAGAGATGGCTGAACCTCCATAGTCTCCATACCTTGGAAACAGTGCCTTGATTTCCCTGCAGTGCCCAATTAAGGACATCAAGTAAGGTGATTTGTGATTGTTGTGCTGCTTCATCATCCTTGGAAGTAGGGCATGCTGCAGGCAGCATCTGTGGTGCAATGGATACTGACATCAACTTTGATGATTTCTGTACACAGTGGCCTTGTGTCCAATCCATCTCAGACTGATGTTTACTGGGGCAATCAACTGACTCATCCATGATGCTGTGAGAAGACTTCACAAGTACAACTGAAGGTCTGCACCTTTGAAATAGAGTCACCAAATGTGTGCAGACTTGGCCATTATGATGCTTGGGACACAAAGGTAACCATCAGTGAACAGACAAGACACATGAATGACACAATGCACTGTGAATTGGAAGTTGTTCTTTCAACTGATAACAATCCAATCACATCTGAGTTGAAATCATCATGCAGTTGTGCTGGGAAGTGGATCTGAGCCTTTATCATCCAAATCATAGCCATCCAATTAGATCCAAGGGGCAATAATGTCATACCTCATAGAACAGCTTGGCTGATACATGAGGGTGTGGACAACATTGACAGTTTAATGTCACAGTGAAAGTGTCTGGGAACATGGCAATCAGAAGTATGAAATCTAATTGGACCTTGTGGCCCAATGCATTTCATGAAATGTGAAGAGCAAAAGTACAGGTATCCATGAGCAATAGCCTCATGCACCTAACTTTGCCTGTTAGCATGGAACATCCCTAAAGGTGGGTCTTATCCTGCTTGCAGGACAGACTTGTGCTAGGCCTCTGTAGAGCACAGACCAGTCAATGTGTTCACCTTCCATGACTTCATCATGGGTCTTAAAAACATTGTTGGATTCCAGAGGAGATGACCATGAAAGATGGAATGCTTGTTGATATCTTTGACATACCTGGTCTTCTATATAGCATATGATTGGCCTTAAGACCTCATCATGGGTCCTAACAATTCCAGAGGAGATGACCACCACTTACCATTTGCCATCCCAACAGCATGGATCCTGAGCTTTGGCACAATGAGATGGTTATGAGATAGTGATTGAAGGCCTATACAAATGTTAGATGATAACAGACCCTGTAGCTCCACCAGCGACTGCAGTGCAGCCACACAGGCATTGCAATGCAGCAACATCAACTACCAGCATGGTGCTGTGAAATACCAGACAGACTATATGATCAGGACTCACTGACAACTTGAAATTGAGAGATGACCAAATGCAGCATGACATACTAGTCTGATTTGAAATCAGCAACTCATTTCAATAGCCAGCTTACCTGACCAAGGTTTGATGTCAGTGCCATGTTCAGATGACCTAGATAACACCATCACAAGATCAAATGTGGGCAATGGAGTAAGACAATGAAAGCTGTAAGAATACTTGCCATGGACACACTGTATGATGTTCAACAAGACCACTATGAATACAGGAAATCATGCTGCACTTGAGAGAAGCTTAGTCCAAGTGAGCAACTTGACACAGCAGCAGCATCCATGAGGTCATATTTCATGCATACAATGAGACATCTCCATCCTTTTTTGGCAATGATGACTCAGACTGCAAATTTCACACAGGAGCAACAACAATCAGTCCTTTATATGACTATAGGTTGAGACATCTGAGCCTCTTGTCAAGGGGTAGGAATCCAGTTTCATTGTTCTAGTCATCTGATCACTGTAGCACACTGAAATTGTAATTTATTTGACTCATACTGATTGTTGTGACATTAGGCTTTCTCTCATCACTCAAACTTTTTGTCAGGGTAGTAATTGGAATCACAATTTCAGGGGGGTAACATCAGGGCTTTGCCTGTGGTGTGATAATAGATGCTGTACATTCACTTGCTAGCAGCATCAAAAGGGACAGCTGCTTGTGTGAACTCTACACCTTGAGGTGCTTGGCTGAGAGTGAGGGAACAGACACTGTGGGAAGTAAATGTGCTCCAAATCAGTGCTGGTGACACTGATGTCCCCTGAATAAGTGCCACTGGCACTGATCTGGTGGGCACTTCTTTTCCATGTCATTCCAGTGGCACTGATTTTTAGTGTGCATTTTTCATTGCACTGATTTTCAGTACCACATTTTTTCCAACACTGATACCCAGTACCCTGAGTCAGCTGGCACTGATATTCAGTCCTACATTGTTTGTGACACTGATTTTCAGTACCCTGAGTTTTCCTGGCACTGATATTCAGTATCTTGAGTTTGCTGGCACTAATATCTAGTACATGACTTTTCTATCACACTAATTCTCAGTACTTCAAGTTTTCTGGCACTGATATCTAGTACATGGCATAAGTAGTGTTTGTCATGGGTATACCCATAGGTGTGAGTGGTCTGACCCATACCCATACCCTCAGTGATATCTGTACCTGTGAGTGTGGGTATCACTTAGGTCATGGGTCAGGTGGGTGTCATACCAGGTCACAGGTCTGATATCAATCAATCATATCTCATACCATAAAATACAATGTAATAATGGACAATTGTATATACACAAAGTATCTATGTGAGGGAGGTGGTACCTGTTGCCATTTTTGCTGTCATCATTATGAGTGTAGGGAGTGGTAACAGTGGTGGTGGTGAGTACTCACTGTCATCATTGTGTGTGTGCTGCAGTGACAGCCAATATGAGAGGGAGGAGATGGATGGGTGGCAGTGATGCTCACCATACTCATAATCATTGCAATGACCCATGCCTGTGCTGAGGTTGATATCATCTCACAGTAGCATTGGCCATGTGCATGTCATTGTCATTGTCATTGGCACAATGGTGGTAGTGGTGGCAGTCAAAAATAGTAGTGGTCAACAAGCCATGCACCTGTGTCATGCATGCCATGGTCATTGTGTTGTGGACAGCACTACTAGTTGGTGTGAGGTCATTGTCACATTGTGGATGATGGTGGTCCCCTAGGCCTGAGCATAGCCTGCAAAATGGGTCACATGATCAAATCACCACATGTCATATGAGTTATCAGCATGTTGCATTTCAGGCTCCACTTGATTAGATCTTTTCCTTGTACCACAACCATGTCTCACAACTCCACACTGGTCACATTCCACAACAAGGGTCTGTGTCAATTCTACTCCTTATTATTGCAGATAGTATAGGGCCAACTCTCTTGCCTTAAATCTGGTGTTTCACCTGATAAGTCAGTTTATCAACCTCAGCTTATGTAATAACTGAAGTGTTGTCTACAGCTATACTACACATAACTACAGGGCTGTGCAGGTACAGATACAGGTCACATCAATATATGCACACACTCCCACCCTGTGCTGTGTCATGATATGAGTATCCACATACATGTGGCTCATTATTGTGGGACTTTTTGTTGTTTGTGGAATTGCTTGTACTAAAGTAGTGTAAGTACTAGCATGGCCTGCTATCTGTACACACACAGTGACTCATGCACAATGGAAACATAGCACCACTGCAATCTTGTGTACACATGTGACCACTCAATGTGTCCACCTGCATCCTATGGATGGTGCCACAGTAGCATGATGACTCTGACATGGACAGGTGTAGACTGCCACTGTGGCATGATGATAGCAATGCTGGCATGCAACAGCCAACAAGTGCAGTCAACAATGCTGACACAGGTGCCATACAATGACAATCCAGCTGATGGGAATAAGAAGATTATGTACAGTTGCAGGTTATATATAGAAAGTTTCCTTTTACTAGTCATCACAGACTTATACCTGCATGCCTACACCTGCATGGTGCTACCTACACCCTGTGCTCACACATGCTCAATGTATCCACCCATGTTATCCTACATCCAATTTCACCTCCCACCCACACTGTGTATGCATGGATGGACAGCATGAGTGCAGCACAGGCACCTGGCAGGTATACTCACCACTGCCCCTGCAGCCCATCAACAACATGACACACCTGGCCAGTGCCAATGCAGCACAACAATGGCATGACATGTCTGGTCTGTTTCAAAATGGTGCTATGGATGCAACATGCCTGGATTGATGATCATGATGTACTCATGGACTCACTTGTGGGTAAACCCATGTAGTTACCTAGTTATATCATTGACCATCAGATTCATGTTCTAATCAGTGTTGTTGTCAATGAAAATCAGTGCCTATGTCAATGGAAATCAGTGTTGTTGTGAGTAAAAATCAGTGCTGAAGGTCACTGGAAATCAGTACCATTGGACACCAAAAAGAAGTGCCAATAGCACTAATTATGGCACTGATTATTAGTAGCAAAAATACATTATCAGTGCCACAGTTTGGCACTGATATCTAGTGTGTTCAGCACTGATATACAGTATATGTGGCACTGATTTTCAGTGCATTTACTTCCCTCAGTGAGAGAAGCAAAGGGATTGCTTAGGTGGCTACATGCTATGTACTAGGTACTATGTAAAGGACTTGGTGTTAGAATTTGTGCGCTGGGGTGATTGGGTGACTACAATGGATGAATGGGTCCAAACCAGGTCCAAATGCAATGCTGGTACACAGTAAAACTATGAACTATTTATCTGTAGGTAGAAGTCTAATATATCAAAGATAATTAGCTATCAATCAAAGTCTTGTGAATTTGACACATGACAACTAAATAATTGAGGGATTCTGGCCTGAAACAAACCTGCAAGGGCAGCTGAGCTGTACCTGATGGGAAGGAGAGAGCAATGCAGAAGATGGGTTTCCTGGTAAAGAGCTCTGGGAGAAAGGGAAAAGAGGGGAAGAAAAGAAGGGGGGTAGGGTGTTCTGTTTATCTAACTGGTGGTTGGGTTTACCTGACAAATGGTTCTAGAACCAGGGAGGCTTGTAGGTAGGGTGTGAGGATCATAGTGTGCTTTCATCACCAAAATGAACATATCATGCTATCACTGTGCACCATTTTTGGACAAGCAAAGAAAATGACTGTGTTTGAACTACAATCCATAGCTTTGTAAGAGAGTTGAACAATCACAAACATCTGAATGACTGTTCCTATTTCTCCTCAGTCTTCTGTTCATGGGTAGGTTTTTACAAGATATTGCAAAACACAACTATATTGCTATCAAAATTACAGTTGAGTGACACTAATATGTGCAAAGTTAAAGGTGATATAACCACTCTCTATTACACAAAGCAAGTTGCAAAAGACTGTGAAATACCACAAATTAGATTTAAAACTTGTGCCACAAGTGCACAGCATGGGCATAATGCACTTTCTTCTTCAAGCAGGTCATTTGGGTGCTGTCTTCCCAAACTATATAAGTCAGCTGTAGAAGCTTGGCAATTGAGCACAGAATGGTTGCAGTGCATAGATAGCCATTCTTAGCCAACTCCTTCATCTTAGATATCACCCTGCTAACTTATGTATGACCACATCCTTTATATATGTCATGTTTGTTATATTTTAGTTTTCTCTTATATCAATGTTTGCCAGGAGGGTGCAGCCTTAACCTGGCAACCACTGTTATGTTGACTCAAGCAAACAAGATCCATGATAATGATGACATCACCACTATGACCACCACTGCAACCAGCACAATGACACTGTGACCACCTCACCAGCAGCATGACAATGTCCACATCCACATCCATGAAAGTCAGAATTTGTAGTAATACAATAAAATATGCAAAATGTAGATAAATGTATGTATAGTCAACTCAATCTTAGATTATGCTACCCTCAATCTCATCTGTATCATGACCAACCTGTCAAGTCAGTGAAGATTGCAGAAGAAAATCTTACCACATACTAAAAGTCTCAAGATGAAGGCCAGATGCTGAGGACATGTGGACAGTACATTCACCAAACTGAAAGATGTGAATGGGATGGTTGAGATGTCAAGCATAGTCATGGGTGTTGAGAGAATGGCCTTGCTGGGTGGAGAACCAGCAAAAGGGGCCAGCAGAGTCAATGAGGCTGATGAGACAGCATGCCCAACTCCAGCAAATGAGGCTTTATCAAAAAGAATCCATCAGTGCAATGAAAACACAGATGACAATGTATGTACCTGAGGCACAGAGAGTGCTGTTTGAGGGGGAGTGGCCAGTATGCATGAGTGGCAATGCAAGGGGCACATGGTCACTTTGAATGTGTTGAGTATGTGCACAGATGGTCCAAGCAGATGGCAGGAGTCTGCAGATGCATCAATAAGTCAGGTGATCACACTGAGGGTACATGCAGTGTTGATGATGTGAGCTGGCAAGCAGACATGATGGCTGGCAAGTGGAGCCATGGAGTGGGGTGTGTAGACCTGGTAAATGATCTGGCAGAATGTGAAGATGCTGCAAGCACACATGCAAGTGCTGGAGGTGCAAGAGGGTTCACAGATGGGTAAAACCACATTGGAGATCATGTGGATGCATTGAGCAAGCACATGGACATGCCAGGCCTTGTGGAGAATGTAAAAATGCCTATATGTAGACAAGCCAAATAACATCAGCACATGAGATAAGACTGTGAATGTGCAAAACTCATGAAAAGGGCACATCAACAAGTCAAACAGACCCAGGAGCCATATGAGTCTGCCAAGCAGGCACACACATGAAGACAAAACTGCCAGACTTACCTGCTGGAGCCACAAAATGGCTTTCAGTTGAGTAGAGTGATCATGAGAGCCATGCAGACATGTTGAGCAGGCACAGGAAGGTACCAAGTATTGTGCACAACATGAAAATGCCTACAGAGGTGGAGGTTGTTATTGTTGCAGTTGTTGTATGTATTCATACTGTGGTACATGCAAATCAAAGCATTGAGGTCCAGGAGTCAAAGATCATCTTTGGTTGAGTCAAGTGCATGCACAAGAGGATCAAAATGACCTGCAAGTGTCAGTTAAGTATGTGAGGGCAAAACAACTCACCATAGAAAAGGGCAAGTTGCCACTGTCATATCATGGTGGTGGTTGAGGTGGTTGTTGTGTTAGGTAGGTGGCAGTATGATGGTTAGTGGTGTAATGAAAAAAGGCCAGAATATTTATGCAGTAGATAGCTGTGAGTCTACATCAGATGAGGCATGAGAATTGTGTAGGGATTAGTCTATGTGTGAGAAGCAGAGTGTTGCATCCTCTTGTGTCTGCCCACTCCACACCCTTTAGCTTATAGGAACTCCAGTAGACTATTCTCAATCACATTCCTTGTGATTTTCACTCTCCTTAAAAACATTCATGCCCAACCTCACTTGCAATCCTCACTTGGCAGTGGCCCCAGACTACACAATGGAGTGTTTTCTTCCTGCTCACCAACCCTTCATTGAAGACTTCAACCTCTCACACAAAGAGGCCACACAGCACCTAACAACAATATGGCATGCACAGAACACTATAGAAATTCAAGAGTGGGATATGCAGGAAGAAGCAGAAGCTGCAGCCACCCAACAAGCACAAGAATGATGCATACAACAAGAGGAAGAACAACAATGTGCACAGGCAGAAGAACAAGAGTCAGCTCTCTGTGAAGAATGAAAGAAGAATCACACCAAGTTTCTTCCCTTTGCTGACACTCAAATCTCTGCCACTCCACCAGTCTTACCATCCCCACTCACCCTTTGAAAGTTATGCAAAGGGGAATACTGCAAACTATACTTCTTCACAAACAAAGGGCTAGTGGATATGCAAGCTATATTGCACTCAATTGATGATGAGGCTCTAGCCATCACCCAGAATGAGCATGGCCTACACATGTTCATTCCTATTGTCACAGCCAAAGCTAAACAATCCATAGTAGATGACAGAGACCTCACCTGGGCACAAATCAATGAAGCCACTCATCCATACTACAATCTATGAAAGAGAATGGATGGGATGAGAGATGCACAGAATCACACTTGCAATTCTGGCTAGCTTTGGGCACACATAAGTGATGTCATGACCCAGATGAAACTTCTAAATGCACATTAATCATCTACCAAGCCACCACACAGAAGAGATGGCACAACAATCTGGGCACCCCATATTCCTTTGACCTCAAATACATGAACAATGAGCTTCTTAACAAAATAAGAAGTGATCTCATTCACAAAGTGCACATGGCAGCAATGATTCAGGCCAAAGAAGTGAGTTCCTCATCCATCTTCCCCCCCCTCTTCTCTTGACACTCCCTGCCCAGAGACAATGTCTGATTGCTTCATGCAAAGGCTTCATGCCACCTCCCCTCAGGAGCTTGAGTCACTACATGGCAACCATTGCATGTAGCTCAAGATCCATGACATGGCATTTAGGGCTTGCATGCCCATGCACACCCTCCTCTCCTACATCACAAAATTACCTTACACCTCCAACACACATTGACATGCTTTCTAACATGCACATCCATCCATCCCCTCCCCCCAGGCCAACCAAAGGCTCATAATGGCAGTGGTCTCCCAACAAAAAGCCAGAACAACACACCCACACACACCTGCAAATTACCACACCCCCAGCTCATCCAAATGCTTGGCCTCCCCATCTGTGGACCAGGCAGAACCCTCACACAAGCAAAACAAATCCTTTCAGGGGCAAGACAAACACACAAATGAAAGCAAACCACTACCAGCCTGTGTAGTCTGCCTCAGTCAAATGCCACACAGCACCCCAGTTGTCAAATGTGATGCTGACAAGATGTGGGACAACAAGCATGAAACCTTTACCAAAAACACCAGGCAGCACATCTGTTCCAGATGGCAGTGCAAAGACAGATGTTCTGACAAACACACCCTTGCCCACATCTGTTTGGGCTGTGGATCCTCCTCCCACAGTGCTCAACAGTGCCCTAGAGCACAGAAGATCCAGGCTGTTAACCCCTTATAACCCAGATGCCTGGGAATGGATGCTTTGTGACACCAACCTCACAAAATGCTTTCAGGATATCCTGGCCAGTTTCAGGTTTGGCTTTGTAATAGATTTCCCTAGTATAAACTGTGTACAATTCCCACCTAATACTTCATCAATAGACATTTACCATATAGCATTTAGAGAAATAATACATAAAGAAATTACCAAAGGATGATACATATGTAGGACCTTTTCCCCTCTCACTTATTCACACTGCCATTGGACCATTCCAATCTTTCCCCCTTTCCTTAATCCCTAAGCCAGGCTGCCCTGGAAAATTCAGGCTAGTCCAGAATTTTTCCTTCCCATGGTCACCCAGCCTTGCACATCACATCCATTTAATCAACTCTTTTATTGATGTCACAAACTTTCCCACAACCTGGGGAAAGTTCTCCATTGTCTACTTACTTGCTGCCAGACTTCCCCCAGGCTCTGAGTTAGCAACAAGGGATGTAGCAGAGGCATACCACACAGTCCCTCTACACCCATCTCAATGGCCAGCAGCCATGGTATGCACTTCTCTGATTCAGGGCTGCATTGACACATGCCTAGCATTTGGCACCTCCCCATCAGCTGGTAGCTATGGCCACATAGCAGATGCAGCAGCAGAAATATTTTGCCATCATGGAATAGGTCCACTAGATACATAAATGGGTTGATGATCATATATTCTTCTGAATCAAATGTGAACACATTCATTCATACAACCAGGTCAGAGCATCCTGGTATCAGTATGCCACAAATTCAAGCCTTCACAAAGCTGGCAGCTGCATTTGGTTTGAAGCTTCTGCAATTGAACATGCAGACTTCAGGGCAGCAGCAGAATCCAATGAGGACTGTTCCTTCCCTATCAAGGACCTTTCTGAAGTGTCCCCATGCTCCAAACACAATGCATCCTTCTCTTACAGAATGGTGGATATCAATTCCCTTTCTGAGTCACTAGGCATTCCATGGGAGTTATCAAAAGACCAGCCATTTAGCCTTACTACTACATATGTATATCAGTTTCACATGGGATGTGCACAGTTGTGTTGTTAAACTTAGCCCAGACAAAGCCAACAAATACCTATGGGCCATTGAAGAATGGCAAATGCATGAGACCCACTGCCTTGAGGATGTCAGAAGCCTGTATGGCAAATTGCTTCACACATCATCCCTTATCATTGCAGGCAGAGCTTATCTGACAGGCCTAGAACACATGTTAGCAGTATGCAGCAAGAAACCATTCATGCCCCACTGACCAGACAAAGCAATTGCAGACAACCTCAACTGGTGGCATTGCACCATCTCCTCTGGCACTATCAGCCTCTCCATCATTCCCCCCCTCCCTAGTCAGCCACAACACATTCTCAGATGCTAGCTCTGGCATTGGCATTGGCATCATCATCAGACAACAATGGAGGGCCTGGGGACTCATCTCAGGATGGCAAACCCTCAATGGCAAATGAGACATTGCCTGGGCAGAAGCTGTTGGCTTCAAGTTACTCATCCTGTCCCTCACTTGCCTCATTGATCAGCCTCAACACATCATCATCAATGGGGACAACACAAGCATTGTTGAGAGCTGGAGAGTGGGTAGACATCACAACAAAGTCATCAATGATGTCTTCAAATGCATCCACTTCTTCCTGGCCAATGGCTTTCAATGCATTAGCAGGGTCCATGCACAATTTATTCCCAGTGGTCACAACCCAGTGGACCCTCCCTCCCAAGGTATCTATGGAACCTCTAGCCTTCTCCTCCCTCAAATCCCCATCCTTATACAGCTTACAGGCCTGCTGGTTGACTACTCAGCCCCCCCCTCCCCCACAGAACTGCAGGCTCTCCAAGATGGCCATTACTCAATTCCAGCCACTAAGCTCCTTAACTGCATTAAATGCAAGCAGGAACTTGATGAACACCTTGCCAGACATCAACATGACAATGATCTCACCATCTGGGACTCCCTTCTCAATCTGTAACCCCCCTCCCAAATGTTTTGACCAGCCCCTCCCCACCACAGCACCCATTGATTATTCCAAACCACATCTCTACAAACCAGGCCTGACCCCAGCCCCATTGGCTCTTCACCCCCATTGATTAGCTTGGTATTACCTGCTTCAATGGCTCCCAGCAGATTATTCTCCAAGGACTGCTGGTGCAGCTATCCAACAAAGATATTAGCCACATCATGCAAGTCATAGGAGCTTCTTGGACAGACTCAACCAAGGAACTCTATGGCACAGGCCTACTCATCTTTCACATCTATTGTGATGTTCACAACATCACAGATGCCCAGAGAGCACCTGTCTCCACCAACATTTTCTCAGCTTTTCTAGCTAGTTGTGCCAGAGCATACTCAGGATTGGCAATTGCTAACTATGCTGCCACTGTCAAGGCTTGGCACCTACTACATGGACTGGAATGAAAAGTTAAGGACTCAGAATACAGAGCACTCCTGGAGGGAGCCAATAGATTAGCTCCCACCTCCTCCAAATGCCCAAAGAGGGTACTGTTCATCATAGAGGTCTTGGAAAATTTTCACTCCTTAATGGATCCAAAAGACCCACATGATGCTGCCATCTATGCATGTTTGACATGCACCTTTTTTTGCATCACCTGCCTAGGTGAATTCACAGTCCCTGCCATATCCAAGTTCACCTCAACTGAACACATGACTCAAGCCAACATCTCCTTCACACAGAATCACCAGGGCCTCCTGGTGATCAAATTCACCATCCCAGTCACCAAAGCATCACAGACTGGTGAAGACACTCACTGTGCCCCACACAGAGATAACTTCCCAGCAGACCCAAAAGCAGCACTCAACCATCACTTTACCATCAACCCAGGCACATCCACATTGCACCTCTTCACATGGAAGCACTCCAACATGGGCTTGTGTCCTCTCTCCAAAAGAGAAGTAATAAAGCACATTGATTCCATTACTAAGACTCACCCAGACTTACCTGTCCTCAAGGGTCATAGCCTGTGCATTGGAGGCATGCTTTTTTATCTTTTCAAAGGCATCCCTTTCAATGTAGTCAAAACAATGGGAAGATGGTCCAGTGAATCCTTCACTCTCTACCTCAGACACCACACTATGGTCCTCACCCCATTTCTGCAACACCAATCAGAGATTTTAGACAATGTGTGTTACTACATACTACCCCCCATACAGTGAAGAATATCCTTGGTAGGTCACCACTCCTAACATTGGGGCTACAGCTTTGTGTGATGCATCACTCACTCCTACAGTGGCTCAAAAAACTGTCTGCATGTTTGCATGTTTTACATTAGTTATGACTAAACATGATAACCCCTAACTCTAGCATTACACCATGAGTGTATGGAATGAAGTACTTACTCTTGGCTCTCTATTGGCCCAGGAACAAAGTTATTTGGATAGGAAGTGATAGAACAGCAGCCATCTGAAAATGAGATGTCATGCAGACAGTTGTTTGACTTAAAGTTTTGATTATATATATTGACCCTGGCATGCTGTGATATTGTTATATACATCCATCAAGAGTTCTAGAATGTTACCTTTATGTAGTGAGTATTATCCAACACATCTAAACCCCACCACCCTCTGCTCATTTTCTCATCACCATGAAATCCATTTTCACCTCTCAAAAATAAAACATCATCTCTCTTGCCTCTCTTGGCCTGTCTACTAGGAAGATTGCCTCACTGACTGGTCTAGGCAAGTCTACAGTATCCCAGGTTCTTCAGGAAATCCAACCAGAGAGGCCTAGGCTTCATAGTGGCCACCCTTCCAAACTTTCCTCCACCAGCAAGAGAGCTACTGTCTAGCAAATCCTTACTGGCAAGGCCAAAAATGCTGTTCAAGCCACTCATTTCATCAACTCTACTGTTAATAGTCCTTTTCCTTCTTAGACAGTGAGGAATACCCTCAAAGAAGCTTCATTGAAGGCTATGGTGAAGAAAAAAAGCCATTGCTTCTACTGGTCACAAGAAGAAGAGGTTAGCCTTTGCTCTCAAGTATCAGCATTGGACTGTGGAGGACTGGAAGAGAGTTATATGGTCAGATGAGACCAAAATCAACAATATTGGGTCAGATGGACAAGAGTATGTGTGGAAAAAAAAGGGTGAAGGGCTTATTTCCAGAGAGGTCAAAGGTACAGTCAAGTTTGGAGGAGGTTCACTGGTGGTTTGGGGATGTATAGGGTGGAATGGTGTTGGGGTCTTGAGTGAGGTTGAGGGAAGGATGGATGCTGAACAGTATGTGGCCATTTTGGAGCAAGGGTTGCTTCAAAGCATGGAGGAATCTGGAATTCCAGATGATAACATTATCTTTCAACAAGATAATGACCCCAAGCATACCTCTAGAAGAGCCCAGAAATGGTTTGAAGAGCATGATATCAAGCTTCTAGACTGGCCTGCACAATCTCCAGACCTCAACCCAGTTGAACATACTTGGAATCACCTCAAAAAATCTCTCTCAGGTTATGAGAGTGCTCATACAGGAGTTCATCAATTGTGGGAAAGGGTAGTAGTGGAGTGGGGGAAGATTTCTGTGGAAGAGTGTCAAAATGGATAGGAAGAATACCTAGAAGGGTTGAGGCAGTTATCAAGGCCAAAGGAGCTCATACCAAGTACTACATAGTTGGATTTGTGTAAAGTCAAAAAACTGTCTGCATGACATGTCATTTTCAAATGGCTGCTATTCTATCAATGCTTATCTGAATCACTTGATTCCTGGACCAATAGAAAGCCAAGAGTAAGTATGCCATTCCATACACTCATGGGCCAGGGCTAGGGTCAGGGGCTATCATGTTTAGTCATAACTAATGTAAAACATGCAAACATGCAGACAGTTTTTTGAGCCACTGTACTTAGATTCTGCTAACTCATCTAACAAACCCTTTATATCTGGTAGGGGATAGGAGTCCTGCATGGTGTACTTGTTGAGATGGCCATAGTCCTGTACTAGCCATTGCTTGCCATCCTTTTTTCCTATGAAAAATACAGGGGCTACCTACAGGGATTTCAATGGTTGGATCTTTCCACACTGGAGGTTCTCATTGATGAAAGCATTAAGAGCCTTCTCCTGATCCAGTGTTAGTCTATAGTTCTTACCCCTTATGGGGAAGAAGTCTTCTTTCAATTTGATCTCATGATCTAAAAATTCCCTGTGGGGTGGTAAGGGTGCTTTGGACTCTGAGAATACTTCAGAGAAATCCAAATACTCTTTAGGAAGAAGCACTTCCTTCTTTTCAGTGGCAGCTTCCAGTTGGGTGGAGATTGTTGTGTTATTGACTTGTATCTCTGGGGATCCCCACTGGACCAACTGGTGAGTGGCCCAGTTGATTATCAGGTTGTGGTCCTGGAGCCATGGCATTCCTAAAAGAAGCCTTTCTCCATTTCCCATTCTGGTGATGTAAGCATGGGTCCACATGACTTTACCCCACACCTTCACTCAGAAGGTGGCTATTTGATCCATGATTTGATCTGTTTTTCCTGTGATGCTTTCAAGGATTCAGGGATGTCTAATTTTCCAGGTAGAGATTTTGTGTTCTTCTACTGCTCATTTGTTAATGATATTTGTTTCCACTCCCAAATCAATCAATGTTTTGATTTGGGAGGCACCATGGTCAATTAGGTAGGTCAAACCTGTCAGAGACTTGAGACACAAATCCTTTTCATATTGGTACTGATGAAGTTCCTGTACAGTTCATTTGAGCTTTCCTAATTTAAAAGTACATTGTTCAATAGCAGGGGCATGAGCTGTGGCAGTGGCTTGCCCCTCTAAAAATCCTTTGAAGATGCATGTGAAAAGGAAGTGGATGTGTCCTCATGCTTGAGTTGATTCAACTCTGCTTTTAGCTCTTCTATTTTTGCTGTCCTATTCTTAGGTGGGTAGCTTCCTTGCTTCCTTGGCTTTTTGCAGTCCTTCATGAAGTGCCCTTCCTCATTGCAATTATAGCATACAAGTGCTTTGCAAGTTGCCTTTGGGTTTGGTCAGGGGCCAGATGTCTTATTGATGTCCATTGCATTGGGGTTGTGATCATTTCTTCAGCTGCTATGGTTATAGCCTTGGTCCTTCCATAGGAAGTTTTTGTCAGATTCAGAGGCTTTTCCTTTGAACATCCTCATAGTGGTCATAGTGGCCCATACTTCTGTTGTGGCTTTCTTCCATTCCATTATAGTTCTTGGAATGATGCCCAAGCCCAGAATTCTTTGGCTGATAGAGGGATGGAGCCCTTTTCCAAAGAATGTGGTGGTGGCTGTGTCCTCTGGGAATAGTTCTGCCTGTGCTAGTAAGTTGTCAACATTGGTGATGTACTCATCTAGTGAGTGCTTCCCCATTTGGATAGAGGAGAGCATGATCAGGGCCATAGCCTTGATATTGCTGATCTGGAAACATTCCTCCAACTTCTTCTCAAAGTCTTTTAGCACATCTGGGAACTGAATCCCAGAGTCTATGATAGACTGGTTTACATATGATTGTTTGAAACTAAGGGCCAAGCCCTTGTCCATGAATGATAGGATGAACTCAATGCACTTCCTATTGATGTCATAGATGTGTTGGTTCATTCCTAGATAGTTCTTGACTGAAACAATCCATCCTGCATAAGTTTAATGATTGCTGTTAAAGATTGCTGGTTTGTTGAGGCCCAGCTCTTTGCCTCTGATTTTGGTATCCTCTTCTGGTTTTGCCTTTGCCTTATCCTTGCATGTCCCTGATGTGACTTGTGTTTGATATATTTCAGCTGGTGAGGGCTGTTGACCAACAAAGGGGTTCAAGATGCCTGACTTCCTAAGTATGTCTGCTAATTGATCTGTCATCTTGTCTTCTTCTATTCTGAGTAAATTGAAGTCTGACTTCTCTGAATAGATAGAATGTGATAGGGAGATCCCAATTGGGGTGACTAAAGAGTCTGCCTCTGAGTCTGAGTCTTTGACTGGCTTCTCTCAGTATGAGTGTAGCCCTGGTTTGACTGGATCAACATTGACCTTGATTGGGAAAGAGGTCCCAGCTGCAGTGGGTTTCGGGGATGAAGGAGGTGTTATGATTTTCTCCTTCTCTTTCCTTTTCAGGAATAGCCCCTATCCATTGACACTTCATGGACATACAGATTATGATTAATTCAATGGACATGTCTCTAACATGGACTAAGTCCTCTCTCTAGAGGCACTTGTACCAGTACATTTCCCCTATCCATACCTTATGCATTGCATGTACAGAGTGACAACCCTTCATCATTTTCCAGTTGTTGACTCTTGACTTTCAGTACCACATGACTTCCAAGTCACATGACACTGATGTATCATGACATGGACTTATACTTACATGTAGGCTGCACAGTTCACCTCCAAACAACTGCACACATTGTTCTGTAGTCATTGACAGTCACTGTGTGCCTTATATGGCACTTTCCATTGTCTTCCTCCTATGGTACTTCCTGTACATAGAGTAGTATAAGAGACATGAAGATGTGGAATAATCCCTCATCTTTCATCTCCTTTGCAATCCATGGACCTACTACTCTCAGTACCATCTTCAGAACTGTTATTGGCTTTGTCCCTCTGGATGAAGAAATTGTGCCACACAGGGAGAACCCTTGTAAAAGCCTTGTAGAGTGCTTAGTCAGCATGTCTAGGGTTAGGGTTAGTGCATTGGTTTCAAAGGTGTTAAGTCTTGCATCTGCAAAGACTTAACAGGAGGTTTTTCAGTGGTGACTAGGGGTGGCAATGGTAAGTTGGCTCCTAGGCCAAAGCATGTTGGGTACTGTGGAGTATGGACTATCCTTTTAGGGACAGTGGGTCTAAACTTGCTAGGTTAACTAGAGCTTGACTGGACTTTGAACTTCTTGATCATGTTGGGCAAGAGTTTTGACTAGCAGGTACTACCTGTGAATGAACAGTAGCACTAGAGGGTAGAGAGGCTAGGTGGTGAATGTATCACTAAGAGCAATAGGGGTAACTACACCTTTGTAGGGGTATAGGGGTGTTGACTGCTGATCATGATGTTGACAGAGGGTGGTGACTGCTGCTTGAAGCAACAGAGTGTCAGTGTATGACAATGCCAATGGTGTTGATGATCTTTTGTTTTCTGTTAAGACTTTGTGAATGCAAGTCTCAACACCTTCAAGACTAATGCACTAACCCTAATCCTAGATGTGCTGACTAAGCACTCTACAAGGCTTTTGCAAGGGTTCTCCCTGTGTGGTGTGACTCCTTCACCCAGAGAGAAATGACCAATAAGAATTCTTAGATGGTATCCAGAGTAGTAGATTCATGGATTGTAAAGGAGACAAAAGATGAGGAGTTATCCCACATCTTCATGTCTCTTATACTACTCAAAATACAGCAAGTCCATAATTAGAAGACAATGGGAAGTGTCATATAAGGTGTACAATGTGAGTCCATATCAGTAGAACAACACCTAAGAAAGAATGGAGCCATTCTGACTCAGGTGTGAGTAGGTATGAGTTCTTGCATTGCAACACATCAGTGTCATGTGATTTTGGAAGTCACATGATCTGAAAGTGATGGGTCAACAGCCTGAAGATGAGAAAGACTGTCACCTGATACATGTGTATGATAAGAAGGGAAAGAGGAAATGTACTTGTGGTAATACAGCCCTTAAGAGAGAGTGAGTCTGTGTACAGACACATCCATTGGATAGGGGTACCTGTCATATGACCACAAAGTGTCAAAGAACATAGGGGCTAACTCTGAAATGGAAAGAGGAAATGAAAGCATAACAACTTTAAATACACCCACAGCAATCACAAGAAGAGCCAAATGGACTGTCAAAAGGTTGCTGGAAGTGAAAAGCAGAAACAAGATGTACAGACAGTTCATACAAGTGAGAATGACTTACAGATGCTAATAAAAGTGAGTCAGATGGCTATCAGAATGATATAGGAGTTCATGGGTTGACAATATGCATTGATGAATCAATGAGACTGGTGGCAACTGGAGCCATGTGATTGAGAATGAAGATGTTCTGAATGAGCTGACAAGAATCACTATTACATTGATTCAACAGAATGATGCTGAAAGTGTAGACATGTATGTACACTGAAAACATGACAACTCATTTAGACAATTTAAAATGTGCTATCAGCCATGAATAGTGAGTCAGTTGAGAAGATTACTTATTCATCTTTCTTATTCCAACACATCAAGAGATAAAGAAACTGATTTAGGTATTTGAAGATAGTGTTTAAAAGTCCAGTGCAGACCAGTTGCAACCAGTCCAATTAGAGTGGTCTTTTAACAGTCTTTTATCCTCAAAAGTAGGCAACCTGAAATTGGACTAGACTGGATTGTCAGTTCAATCCAGTCCAGTTGCTGGTCTTTTGTGGTCCAGCAACTGGAATTTTAGACACTAAGTATTGATCATCAATCCACAATGGTACAGAGTCTGAAGAATTCCCTGGCCCTTCATCTGCAGGTTCTTCCACCATCAATGGGGGCTGTAGACCCTATGATGAGTCAAGCATATGATATGCTACAAGTTATTCAAAGTGGTTATCTGACAGATAATGTGTAGCCTAAGGGGTGATGAAAAGGTTTGAATAAGGACCCCCAACACTCTAGGCATGTATGGGCCATCCCAACACAACATCCCATCCCAGGGGTGGGATGATGATCAATACTAAACAGAATGGAAAATCCCAGGTAAGAAGCAGACCATCCCTGGGATAACCATGGTCTTATGGGCTTTTTGGCTGAATCATGATACCAAACTATTCAGCCAATTTACCTATCAAAAATGGTTGCCTGAAGTGTAAGCATATGACTTGGGATCATCCTTGATTCACCATCATCAACAGCAATAGCACAGCAATTATCTATCCTGACTTTCCAAAACAGAAGCCTGGGAAGGATAAACAAGATAGCAGTAGGTCTGGTTGAGCCAACAAATAACAGAACTGTCCATCCTGTCAACAACATTCTGAGTTGGATCATTGCCACTCACCCAATTTCAGGTCATTGATGTTGTACAGGATCATAAAACAATTGTATGCCTCCACCAATTAATGTTCCCACCACAAGGTTTATTCAATATTAGTCTTTAACTTGTTAAAGATCAGGAATATCTAACAAAGCCATCAAACAGCTGTAACAAGTGACCAGTGACATGGCTTACATTCTGCCCACATGTGAATGCAAATGCCTGAACAGGCCATGTTAGGATAAAGCCAGGCATAAAGTGGACAAGGTAGACATTGCCCCATGACACTGTACCCTCCAATGGCTTGAAATAATGATGGTCACAAAAGATGCTGTTGAAACACAAGCCATTCAGCATTTCACCTTGCAGTCAGATGGAGAGACTCACCAGCCAAGAATAGAGCAATGCAGCTCATATGCCCAAGACTGTCTAATCACTGAAGAAATGCAAGTGGAACAAGAATGAACATAAATAGTGTGATCCAGTTCTGTCTAGACAACACTCATTGAGGATTAGTGGTTGGTGACATTAAATCATGGTTAGTGAAGTGGCAACATTAGGCATAGAAAGCTTGATGATAGCTGTAATTGAATGTGATATTCTTCAGCCACTACATGATAATAGATGCCATACATTCACTTGCTAGCAACATCAAAAAGGACAGCTGCATGTGGGAATGTAAGGCCACTGACAGAACTCATAATTCTTACATGACCCTCACTGGGTCATACAGTCAAATCTCATTACCTTTGCTCAAGGTCACCTCACAGTCATGAGATTACAATCATCTGCATCCATGGCCTTCACAGTTCTGTGCTGCACCATCATCTGTCAAGCAAACAGAGTTAAGTGCTGGTCTTACATAACAAGTGCTCACTATTATGCTCCAGGAGATTTGCCATGTGCAACATCACTGGCAAAGTGCACTTGCATGTGTTTATCACTGCATGTGATTCTGTGACCAGCTATAGGACATTACCAGTGTTGTTCCATGTCAAGTTCAGATCTTCTCTGGGGATTTCCGGGTGTGAGTCCAGTCAGATAGTGTAGGTAGTGTAGTCAGGAAACAGATTAGGACTGCTTGAGTTCAATGACTTGGAGATGGAGTGTTGCCTCCTTGTGTGGGTCCCAGTCCAAAGGCAAGATCAGGAGAAGAGACTAATTTGATTTCAGACTGAAGTCCACCAGACAAAGTATCTATGGCTTTTATACTATGAGTAAGCATAGTAAGGTGCAGTCCAGTAAACCAGGCTAAGAAGTACAGTAATAAATTACTAACAGATGAATAAGATTGAGAACAAAGATGACAAAGGTGAGTCTGGGAAGAGGGATGTACAATGGTCAGATACTGCATGTGGTGACAGAAGTGCACCAATGACATGCACTGCCATGTGCAGTAGAGTACTCTTATGGTCAAGTAGATCAGGAATGTGATAGACCAGCTGGAGATATGACATACCAGCCAGGGATAAGATCTATTGTCCAGATTTGATGACCATGAGCTGGACATGGTCATGACATTCCACAACCTTCTTGTATGGTCACATACTTATATTGAATGTTCCAGACAATTATGACATCATCATTCTATGAATATTTAGTATGATACTGAAGAGACACTTATATGGCAACTCATACTTACCATATGTAGCTCAACCCACCAGTTGAAGCAAACTCATGTACCTGCACACAGACCATGTCTAGCACATATATATACAGGACCTCTGTGTCCACAAATAGTAACAGTTGAATCATCAACATCATTCTATCCTCAAAACCCAACTAGAAGATTACCCCAAGTGAACACTATTGTAAGTCTTAAGGTCCTTACCTTAGAACTTCCACTGCATAGTAGAAGTAGTACAGGCTTCTGCCCAAAGGCTTAACAGAACTTCCATTCCAGTCTCCCAACTATGCTGCTTTGCTTTAGGTTATGAGCTCTGAGCTCATCACCTAGGTCAATGTCTATAATCTTGCAATGACCAAGCAAGAGATGCCTCCTAATGATGGCTCATGGTTCACTTGGAGAATGTTGTTGGGTCTCCTCAACACACTTTCTTTCCTCTGAGGAATCCAATGGGTTTATTTGCAGCTGCCATTTTGGCAAGCTGAGTTTTTCTTTGCTGTATTGGCTATTGCCTTTTTCACACTCTGTGTTGATATGCAGCTAGTGTGAATGATAAGTTTGGATTGTGGCACATCCAGGTAGATCAGACCATTGGTCCTCCCCCTCAGGATGCTTCAATGTCGGAAGATCTTTCAGATCCTCCTCCAATTTATTTGCCTCCACCACCTGAGTACAAATCTCAGATGACCAAGGAGTCAGTGGTGTTATGATTCTTAGAAGCCAATCTGGGTATTTCCCTGGAAGATCTATGTGCCAGGCTAGATAGAGCTTTCATTGAAGCCACTGAGCACATAGTAGAGTCAGACAGACAACAGTGCATGATTGCTAGAGCATGCACTCACCTGTCTCAAGGACAAGTGGAAAGTCATCTTGGGGTGACACCCTTACAGCCTACCTTTTTGTGGCTAAGGGGCCACAATATGGCTGCAATGACTGCTTCATTGCCTTCTAACACTTGTTCACATGGAACTTTTATTGGGTATACAGATGCTAACAGAAATCCTATCCCAGTTCCATATGAGGTAATTAACATCCAATCCAATCCAATCCTAGAGCAGAATCCATTACCTATCCCAACACCATCCACCACTTCTAGCAATGTCCCCATGCTCCCAATACACCAAATGGCAGACTCCTGTCCCATCTCCTCCTCCTTTAGCAACTTGAGACACCTACTTTGTCCCAGGACACCCCTCCTTGGTTCCAACCAGACCAAACACTACTTCATTGTCACCACCCCATTGGTCTAGAGCTCATACTATGGGCAAGCAGCAAAACAAGATTAAAGAAGAAGAGTCTACTCCTTATCTCAAACCAGGAGAAGTGACCCAGAGCTAGTCTATCTGGAGGAACCAGAACCAGGAGAAGTTTTTGACAAAGAATTAGATCCTAATGACTTCATCAGCAAATGGAAGAAGAGACAGATAGAAGAGCATATCAATCATCCTCAACTTGAAAGAAAGGACTTCAATGGCATTTGGCCAATGCTGAACTATGAGATGGAGTGGTATGTAACCAAAGGAGAAGCAGCTTATGTCAGAGACTTTCATTCCTGGCAGACAATGTTTGGACATGAGTATCCAGTTGCCCTAGGACTGATTGTTATCAGGAAGAGGCCAACCCCTGCAGAGATTTTGCACTGGGGTATGGCAATATATTCTCCCTATTCTTATAGCACACAACATCTACCTGCCATGGACGAGGGCTTACAGGCTACAAATTATGCACAACAAATACCAATTTGTGCAAGTCAACCCTGAGCTAGCATTCAACAACCACCCCTTCTTCAGAACTTACTACTCACATCCCTACACTGTCATGCAGTCTGAGTTCTCATGCTTCCTTGACCAGGTCTGGGATTATGTCAGCATTCCAAATGACCCAAGAGGCAAGGTCAAGATCCTTGATCTTGAAGCATTGTGCCCTATCCTCAACATGGGCTATGATGAACATGGAGAACTGACATTATCTCTAGATTTATTAGAGTATTTTGACACACCAGACACATGTGGTGTACCCAATGCTGTATTATGCTCATGTACCATATGCTGTGGACATTAATTTCCTTCTCTTCACTTGTCATTTTGACAATGAAAACTATCATCCTGTATCATTGCAATGAAGTATTTACCATGATCATGTATGCTTTATCCAAATGACTCTTCCTTTTATCTTTGTACAAAAGATTGAGTTGATCATATCTTCTATTCCTTTTACATCCCACCTAGTGTACCACCATGGTCAAATTGCTGATAAGGAATTCCATCCTTCCATTTTCTAAACACCTTTTCCCTCCTGTGCAGTCCATGCTTGGGAAACCAATAGAAGTG
The DNA here is from genome assembly GCA_029372045.1 of Scleroderma citrinum. Taxonomy (NCBI): domain Eukaryota; kingdom Fungi; phylum Basidiomycota; class Agaricomycetes; order Boletales; family Sclerodermataceae; genus Scleroderma; species Scleroderma citrinum. The sequence goes on along the minus strand of JARFMN010000007.1, from coordinate 1,878,731 downwards.
TCTCTTTCATTGACTCTGTTTTGGAAACTGGCCAACAAGTCAATTGAGTTAATAATCCACATTACTTTCTGTCACTGTGCTTTGGGACTATCAAATTGGATGCAGGATCAGGATACCAAGGAGTAAAGGCATTCTCCTACTGGGTGAAGAGCAAAACCATGAGGAAGAAGATAAATAGAAAAACAGAGGTGATAGATCATCAAAAGATAAGAAGACAGGAAAATGCCTTCAAACAGCTACAGGAAACTTTGGGACCAAGAAGGAAGCCAGGAACACATAATGGAAAACATAGGATTGGGGGAAAACCTATTACCCCAGCTCTGTTTCAACCCTTTCTCATTTCCAATACAGAGTCTAATACATTTGCTGACTGGTTTGCATTTAATTGTCTATTCTAGGTACAATGGCAGCAAAAGACCTTCTGACTTTTGTTCCCCTTCTCAACAGAAGCAATTACAAACTCTGGCACAACTCACTCAATGTGTTTGCTATGGCCATGGGATTCTACCAAGCCTTTACCCAAGGTATTCCTGTTGTTACAGCAGGAGTCACTGCTGAACAAGTCCAAGCTTTCAAGGACAAGGACATGCAAGCACAAGGCATCATTAAACTGTGCATTGCTCCTTCTTTTTACCATCACATGAAAGCAACTGCTAAGGAAACTCTCACAGATATGGAGACTACCTATGGAAAATCAGGCAAAATTGGAGCTTTATCCAAACTGAGGTCTCATTTCCAGCATAGGATTAAGTCTGGTGCCAATTCTGTTGATAAGGTGAACAAACTCATTGAGTGTGCCAACCACCTGAAGGCTGCAGGGTTTCCCTTAGATGACAAGATCCTTACTATGGTCATCTTGATGGCATTGCTGCAAGATTGGGAAAATGTGATCTTAATGGTCACTACTACTGTCAAGGATGAAAATTTTACTCCCTTGAACAACATTCCTCATATACAGAAGGAATTCCAACAAAGGATCTTGAATAAAGGCAGAAGTACCATCAACCAGGAATGGTATGAGGGACCTCATCATGCATGTAACAAATCCCTCATTTTCCAACTCTCCAACATAAAGCCAGTGATGAACACTTTGCACCTGTCCTGAGCTGACTATCCCTGGTGTTCCTTTAAACCTTGTAGAAGGAATCACTTACTGGGAGAGTACTGTTCAGTTGGAGAACAGAAAATATATTATAGCAGCAGCAGGCAACAGGTTTGCTGTGTCCCACAACTCTGTGCTTCTCCAGCAAAAGTGGAGAGAAATGCCCCAACAAGGGCAAGGGATGCAGGAAATTTTTTGGTCAAGGAAATAGTGGTACCCCTCAAGAATGAGGAGGGAAGAAATCACAGGGACAGAGCTCTTGTTTCAATGAAGGCAAAAACCAAATGATTTGTGACAATGAATCTATGGCCTATATCAAGGATTATGAAGAAGCTCCTGGTTACACCAAGGAAGACTTCACCAATATAGTGACTCCAAAAACCCTTTCCATAACTAACCCTAATGGTAGTGCCCAAAGCACACTGCCAAACACATGGAAATTGATGCTAAGCTTTGGTGGAGTTAGATGTAGTACATACACTTGGCTACAATATTCCCCCCTAAGTCATGTGATTTCATTGACACAGTCCAGAGATATGGGCATTTTAAAACAGCAAGTCCATGGAAAGGGTTTTTTCACTTTTGAATTGGTAACTAGGATTTTATTCAAAACATTCTATAATTGCTATTGTTTGTTGATACAAACAAAGATACACATGTAAACAATATGTCTGAGTTTAAAAAAGTTCACACACTTCTTGTTTTCAACCACCATCATGGTCAGATCCCTCTCTCTTACTCAACAAAACACCATTTTCTCTTTGCTTGGGTCTGGCCATTCTGGTGAAGCTATTGCCAAGCAAGTTGGTGTCAGCCCCTCTGCTGTATCCAAACTTCACTCTAAGAAGTGTTCTACCTTTCTAAGGCCATTGGAGGGTGTCCTTCCAAGCTTTCTTCTGCCAATATTTGTTATGCACAACATCTTATCACCTCTGGCAAGGCTGAAAATACATTTCAAGTCACCAAAGTGCTTGTCAATATCATTGACCAGCCTCTCTCTGCCAATACTGTTCATCTTCACTTGAAGAAATCTGGTATGAAGACTGTAGTCAAGATCAAATGTCCTATTCTTTCTGCTAGACATTCCAAGGCTTGCTTGTATTTTGCTTATACCCATAAGGACTGGACTATAGATGACTGGAAGAGGGTTGTATGGTCTGATGAGACCAAAATCAATCACCTAGAGTCAGATGGACACAAGTGGGCTTGGAAAATGGCAGGTGAGGGGCTTAATGATAGGCTGGTACAGGGAACTCTCAAGTTTGAAGGGGGTTCCTTGATGATGTGAGGTTGTATGGCTTGGGAGGGTGTTGGCTATGCTGCCAAGATTGGTGGTAGAATGGATGGGGATCTTTACATTCAGATTTTGAAGGATGAGCTTCAACAAACATTGGAGCATTATGGTCTCAATCCATCTAATACCATCTTTCAGCAAGACAATGATCTTAAGCATACTTGCAAAAAAGTTAGAGATTGGCTAGAAGGGTAGGATTTTGGGACCATGGTATGGCCTGCACAATCCCCTGACCTTAACCCCATTGAACATCTCTGGGGTTACCTGAAAAGAATGCTTGCAAGGCATGAAAACCCCTCTAATGAGATTCATGAGCTATGGGAGAGAGTTCAGGTGGAGTGGGAGGGGATATCAGTGGAGAAGTGTCAGAAACTGATTGATAGTATGCCTAGAAGGGTTCAGGCAGTGCTTAGAGCAAAAGGTGGATATACCAAGTACTGATAATATCCAAATACTCTTGTAAATTCAAAAGTGAAAAAACTCTTTCCATGGATTTGCTGTTTTAAAATGCTCATATCTCTGGACTGTGTGAATTAAATCACATGACTTAGGGGGCAATATTATAGCCAGGAGTATGTACCATGTATAATCCACCAAAGCTTAGCATCAATTTTCATGTGTTTGGCAGTGCACAAAGTGCACTGCCATTAGGGTTAGTTATGGAAAGGGTTTTTTGAGTCACTGTACATTCATGGGCTATGGCCCAGATGACCTCAATATTCATGGAGAACCAGTTCTCCAGGAACATGACATGGCACAAGCCATGGAGCAGGACCAACCTGTCACAAGCTCTTCTAGAATTACTGTCAAACAACTAGACAGAGAGCTAGATCTAATATGTCAGGGATATTCAGAACCTTTTACTACAGTTCCTGAGATTGACATTCCTGAGGTCCTGTATGAGGACTATGACTATGACAGTGATGAAGGTCCTATGGCCATGTGTGAGTCTTCCACATCTGCCAAACTGTACAAGATCTCTTACTTCCTCCTCAATCCTAATCCAGAGTATGTATATCAGATGGAAATTGAAGGATATAAAGGAGGAAGATTTGTATTATCTTGTATGACATGTAAACACATGGGATATCATGTGTCCAAAGTCAGAATGGCATAAACCATGGGGTTTTGATTACTGTCATGACCATGTCCAGCTAACAGTTATCAAGTCCAGATGATAGATTCTGTTCCCAGCTGGTATGTCATATCTCTGGACAGTCTATTGCATCCCTGGTCTACTCTACCTTAAGAGTACTCTACTGTGCATAGCAGTGCACATCATTGGTGCACTTCTGTCACCATGTGTAGTATCCAGTTATTGTACATTTACTTATCCCAGACTAGTCTTTGTCATCTTTATTCTTGAACTTTTGTTTGTCTTATTTATCCCTTAGTAATTTCTTACTATACTTTTTAGCCCAGTTTACCAGACTGTACTTTGGTGTGCTAACTTGTAGTATAAAAGCCATGGATACTTTGTCCAGTAGACTTCAGTCTGAAATCAAATTAGTCTCTTCTCCTGATCTTGCCTTTGGACTGAGACCCATGCGAGGAGGCAATGCTTCATCTCTGAGTCATTGAACTCAAGCAGTCCTAATCTGTTTCCTGACTATACTACCTATGCTACCTGACCAGACTCACACCTGGAAATCCCCAGAGAAGATCCAGACTTGACAGTATTTCAGACTCACTCTTGTGTGGGTTCATTCACTCATCCATTCCTGAATACCCTGACACTACCATATCATGACCATGATGACTCACCTCCACTCCAATACTGCAGAAGCAGCTGCACCTTTGTTAGCATCTGCTTTTGCATCTAGCTCAGCAACTGAGCTTCATAGACAAGCTGCAATCATTGCTGTAATCAACACTAGATGCATTGTGACAGCAGCAAACACTTTCAGAAGCTTCACTGGTAGAAGTACAGCTTCTGATGCACCAATCACCCCCACTAAACCATCCTCCTGGAGGTCTCAGCCTTCAACCCACTCACATCATCAGAACACCCCTGACAATGATCCTGGAGATGACCCCAGAGATAACTCAGGGAGTGACAATGATGATGAAGAGAATGACCCATTTGTTGATGCCCAAGCAGGTGATGAAGAATTGGACCCTGGACTGGTTGTCTTCAGCAACCTGGCATTCACCATTGAAAACCTTGCTAGGGTTTCAAATTGAAATGAATCTTTGTCCTCTAGGGCAAAGGTCAGGGAATCTAATACCTTCAATGGTACCAAACCCAAGGAACTCCAGACTTTCCTGGTCCAATGTGAGCTCAATTTCCAGGACCAGCCTCATGCCTTTCTCCCAGACTGTGCCAAGATTACCTATATGCAGTCTTACCTGAAGGGCATTGCCCTTGAGTGGTTCAAGCCAGACTTACTTGCAGAAGATGATCCCCATGACTGGCCACTATGGATGGACTCTTGGAAGGAGTTCATCATCAAGCTTCAGACAACCTTCAGCCCCCACAATCCAGTTGCTGACACTGAGAGTCAGCTTGACCACCTTCAAATGAAGGAGACCCAATGAATTAACAAGTATGTGGTCAAATTTAACAGGATTGTGTCCCAAGTATGTGACTATGGTGATGGAGCTCTGTGCCATCATTTCTACTCTGGACTGCCAGACTTGATTAAGGACAAAATATGTTGAATTGGCAAACTCCAGGTATTGGGTGACCTTTGCCATCTAGCCCAAGAAATTGATGCTCAATATTGGGAGCACAAAGAGGAGACTCAGTGTGCTAACAAGACCCAATCATCCTTGAGCACAAATAACAATAAGTCCTCAAGCTCAGGGGACAATAAGTCTAACAAGACCAGCCAAGACAAGGCCAAATCCAACAACTCTGGCTCTAACCAGCCTACATCCAAACTGTCCAACTTGAACAAGACTGGTACACCTAAGCTGGACTTGGACAATAAGCTAGGCAAGGATGGTAAGCTAACTGCAGAAGAGTGCAAGCAATGCTGTGAAAACAAACTCTGTATGTTCTGTGGTGATGATGGTCACTTCACTGAGAATTGTCCCAAAAAAGCAGCTAAGGTGAAAGCCTGGGCCACTACTACCTCAGCAGCTCCTTGTGAGTCCTGCTCTTTCAAGCTGGACTCAACCTTGGGTGACTCCACCAAGGCAAAAAAATAGAGAGCAGCTCTTAGACCTCTGCACAGACTGAGAGCTGCATTGACTCTGGCTGTGCCCCCCTAGAGGCTCACCTCAACATGTCCACTCTTTCTGATCCCAATTTCCTGACCCCCCACATCTTGCTCATTTCCTATGACATACCTCAACTTCATGCACTTGTGGACTCTGGGTCCACCCACTGCTTCATAGATCACAAGTTTGCATCTGAACACTCTTTTCCCTCTTTTCCTGTTTCCCCTATTTCACTCTGGCTCTTTGACAGTACATCAAACTTTGTAATTACCCATGCTATAGATTTGTTGATCCTCTTCCTGGACTCAGGTGAAGTCACCCCTGTAACCTTGTATCTTGTCCCATTGGATTCTGAATGTAGAATTGTCCTTGGACATAACTGGCTCACCTGCTTCAATCTGTAGATTGACTGGGTATTGGGCAGTCTCAAGTTCCAAACACCTGCATGAAGAATGCCAACCCCCCTGTCAACACTTCTGGTCTTTCCTGGCCATCCTGATCCTGGCCTCATGCCATCTGTACCCTCTGTCAATTCACTGGTCCATACCCCCCTGAAGGCTCCCCCATCACTCTAATTAATGCTGCTGCATACACACATGCATGTAAATTAGAGGGATCACTCCAGTTCCAACTTTAGCTGTGTCCTGAGGACTCAGCTAGAGCCCAGTCTGCCTCTGCTACTACTCCTCTGGACTTATCTGGGGTCCCCCAGGAGTATCACAACTTTGCCAATGTCTTCAGCAAAGCAAAGGCCTCTATACTCCTGCCTCATTGAGAGCATGACTTGAAGATCAAGCTAGAAGAAGGAGCTACCCCACCACTGGGAACCATCTATTCTCTATCCCTGGTTGAGCTTGAAGCTCTCTGGACCTTTATTGATGAAAATCTTACCACTGGTTTTATTCACCCCACCACTTCTTCTCACACTGCCCCTGTCCTCTTTGTGAAGAAGAAGGATGGATCACTCTAGCTCTGTGTTGACTATTGAGGTCTCAATAAACTCACCAAGAAGGACCATTACCCACTACCACTCATTTCTGATCTCTTGGATTCCCCTAGCTGCACTAAAACTATACAAAAGTTGATCTCTGGCATGCCTACCACCTTGTCCAGATTGCCCCTGGCAATGAGGGGAAGACTGCCTTTAGAATGTGCTATGGATCCTATGAGTGGTTAGTAATGCCCTTCAGCCTCACTGATGCCTCTGCAGCCTTTCAGTGCTTTGTCAATACTATCTTCACTGATATGCTGAATGTCTGTGTCATTGTCTACTTAGATGACATTCTGATCTACTCTGGAGACAAAGAGTCTCATAGGCAGCATGTCCAGGAGGTACTTCATCATCTCTGGCAGCATAGTCTTTATGCCAAACCAGAGAAGTGTGAGTTCCACTCAGACTCAGTGGAATACCTTGGGTATCCTCCTTTCCCAGAAGGTTTAATGATCTCCCCAGACAAAATTCAAACAATTGTTGACTGGCCTGAACCTCACAAGGTGAAGGATATTCAGTCTTTCCTGGGCTTTGCCAACTTCTACTGCCAGTTTATATTCAATTATTCTGATATTGTGGTACCTCTTACCTGGTTGACATGACAAGGTGCTCCTTGGAATTTTTCTGGGGAGTGACATCAATCTTTCAATAACCTCAAGCAGGCCTTCACTACCACTCCTGTCCCCACACATTTTACCCTGGGATCCCCTATCATGGTTGAGACTGACACCTCTGATTATGCCATTGCTGGTATACTTTCTATTACCTGTGATGATGGTCAGATTCACCCTGTCATGTTCTATTCTCACACCCTTACAGCCCTGAAGTTGAATTATGATACCCATGATAAGAAATTGCTTGCTATCTTTGAAGCATTCTGGACATGGCATCATTACCTGGAAGGTTCTGCTACCCCAGTCAATGTTGTCACTGACCACAAAAATCTGGAGTATTTCTCTACCTCTAAAGTTTTGACTAGACATCAAGCCTGCTGATCAGAATTTCTGTTCCAAATCAATATGATCATTTGTTTCCACCCTGGAAAACTTGGTGCTAAGCCAGACATGCTCACTAGACACTGGGACATCTACCCCAAAGAGGGGGATGGTGGCTACACCCAGGTTAACCCTCAGAATCTCAGGCCAGTGTTTACCCAAGAACAACTCTCTGCATCACTCTGTGCTATCTACCTTGAGCTTCCAGTCCTTTGTGCGGTCAAAATCATGACTGTTGAGAAACTCCATAATGACATCCTGTCTGCCCTCCCATCTGATCCAATTGCACAAATCTGACTCTCTGATACATCTGATTCCAGGTGGTCAGTAGATGAGTCTGGATTGCTACTCTTAGACAATTGAATTTATGTACCAGACTCAGATGACCTACATCTCCAGGTACTATGCTTCAAGCATGACCACCCTCTTTCTGGATTTTGGACAAAACCAGACTCTCAAGTTAATACATCATGAATACACCTGGCCAGACCTCAGGATGTTTGTCAAGAACTATGTCCAGTCATGTACAGCCTGTGCCTGGTCCAAGACACCATGCCATTGCCCCTATGGGTTGCTCAAGCAGCTTCCCATTCCAGAGAAGTTTTGGAATTCCACATCCATGGATTTCATAGAGCAACTCCCCTCCTTATCTGGCTTCACAGCCATCCTGGTCATGATTGACCAGCTCTCAAAGCAAGCCATCTTCATCCCCACTCATGATACCATCACAGCCCCTGAGCTCACAAAGCTCTTCCTACTGCATGTGTTCTCCAAGCACAGTGTTCTGGCCAATGTCACTTCAGACTGGGGCTCAGAGTTCATTTCCCACTTCTTCTGGTCACTTGGTAAGGCATTAGATATGCACCTTCACTTCACCTCTGGGTGGTACCCAGAGGGGGATGGGCAAACTGAGTGATCCAACCAGACACTCAAACAGTATCTCCAGGTCTATTGCAACTACCAGCAAGACAATTGGGCTGAACTGCTACCCTTAGCAGAGTTTGCTTACAACAATGCACCTAGTGCTACAACTGGAGTATCGCCATTCTACACTAATAAGAGCTACCACCCAAACCTCATGGTATCCCTGAACACAATCTCACCTCTTCCCAGGCTCATGATTATGCAGTCAACTTAGAGTCTCTGCACCAGTACCTTCATGAAGAAATGGCTAATGCCTAACAGCAATATCAAGGTCCAGCTGATGCCAAATGATCCCCAGCTCCAGACTTCAAAGTTGGTGATAATGTCTTCATTAAAGCCAAGTATTTCAGGTCAACCCAGCCTTCCAAAAAGCTCTCTGAAAAGAACCTTGGGCCTTATCCCATTGTAGCCCAAGTTGGTTCCCACTCATTTACTATTTGACTACCAGACTCGATGTGCACTGTTCACCTGGTCTTCCATGTCTTGCAACTTGAACTGGCCACACCCAATGTCATACCCAACTGGACTCAACCACCACCACCACCACCACCAATTGAGGTAGAAGGTGACTTAGAGTTTGAGATCACTGAGATTCTTGACTCTAAGATCAACCAGAGGCAAAAAACCTGCAAGCTATTCTACCTAGCATGCTGGGCCAGTTATGAGGGGACTGACAAAGAGACATCATGGCTCTTAGCCACTGAACTAGGCAATGCATCTGAATTAGTAGACAATTACCATGCCCAGTACCCAACCAAGCCAGGCCCACTTAGTTCTTTATAACCAGTCCCTGGTAATCTTATACTCTTCCTTGTCTTGTATTCTGTTCAGTTTCCCTTATTTTCATTCTGTTTTTCAGTTCAGTTATCAATTCATTTTTCATTACTATAAAAGCAGTTATCTATTTACAAGTCCTTGGCCAGATTTCCCTACACAGACTTCCCCTTTCCCTTGCTGGCTTTCTGGCTCTCCTCCTGCTCTTCCCTCAGCCTGGCCAACTCCAGCTCAACCTTGTCCATGTCAACCTCCTCATCATCAGTTGACTCCTCTGTGCTAGACTGTCTCAGCATCAAGAAGTATGAACATTTGTCCACAAATGTCTTCAAGGCTCTTGCAGCCTTGTAAGACACCCAGGCTGATTTCTTGTGTGCCCAGATAGCATCCCCCAGCTGGGCTGCCATCCCCTCCACTGTGGTGATCAACCACTCCATTTGTCCCTCCAAGGGACCACCTCTGGCCTTCTTTGCCATGGTCTCCTCAACCTCATCATTGTCATCCTCTACTTGTGCCTTTGTTTTGCACACTTGCTTCTTCTTTTCACCCCCTCTGGGTGATGATGTCACAGCCTTACCTTTGCCCTTGCTGAATCCAGCCCTGGACACCTCCACCTCTGGCCACTCACACTTTTTCTTCATATTCACACACTACATGCATGCTGTCCTCCTCTTGTTCTCATCCACAATCACCTTGCATGCCATGTTTGCCTTAGCACAGTGCAGGCATCTAAGGAAAAGGGTCAGCCCACCTACAGGAAACATCACTGGACTTACCAGGCACCTGCATCCTGGGCTGCACTAGGCTTTGCCTCAACCTCCTGCCTCTTTCTCTTCTTGTTGGCTTCTATGGCCTTTGCCCTCTCCTCCTCAACCTTCTTTTGTGCCTCTTTGCACACCCTCTGCACATCCTTGCATCTCTTCCTCTCCACCTCCTCCTTCTCCCAGCATATCCAATCCTCTTCTTCCTGGCATCACTTCTCATCTTCTTCCTGGCACTAACATTCCTCATCTTCTTGACTTTGTGTCAATGATGCTCCTTGGCCTTGGCAGCCATGACCTTGTCACTGTCTTCTATGTCCAACTCAAGATTGAGCATCTTGGCTTGTCTCCAGTCAATACCAGGCACAGGAGCACTGACATTGGGAGTAGTTGACTTGAAAGCAGAGGCAGACATACTAAGAAAAGAAAGGATTGTTGGGGCTGACTCTAAAACTGGGCCTGCCTTTTCAAGTTTCTAGATTCACAGTCAGACAATGCATTCAAACTCAGCATTGTCCTCAATGTGGCCTCATGGGTTTTGCCCCTAAGAGGGGAATACTGTCATGACCATGTCTGGCTGACAGTCATCAAGTCCAGACAATAGATCCTGTTCCTGGCTGGTATGTCATATCTCCAGACAGTCTATCACATCCCTGGTCTACTCTACCTTAAGAGTACTCTACTACATGTAGCAGTGCATGTCATCAGTGCACTTCTGTCACCACATGCAGTATCCAGCCATTGTACATTTCCTTATCCTGGACTAGTCTTTGTCATCTTTATTCTTGAACTTTTGTTTGTCTTATTCATCCCTTAGTAATTTCTTACTATCCTTTTTAGCCCAGTTTACTGGACTATGCTTTGCTGTGCTTACTTGTAGTATAAAGCTGTGGATACTTTTTTTGATAGACTTCAGTCTGAAATAAAATTAGTCTCTTCTCCTGATCTTGCCTTTGGACTGGGACTCATGCAAGGAGGCAATGCTCTGTTTCTGAGTCATTGAACTCAAGCAGTCCTAATCTGTTTCCTGACTATACTACCTACACTACCTGACTGGACTCACACCTGGAAATCCCCAGAGAAGATCCAGACTTGACAATCACCATGATCATCTTGAAAATGTTCCACAGGGAATTGAAGTACCTGACATGAGATGAAAACCTATAACTTTTCAAGTATTTTATTGGGATCAAATCCATAAAACAGACACATGATCACTGGCCTATTACCTCCCAAGATACAATATCAATGGATATAATTTAGAGGGAGAACTGTTGGATGTTTATGTATACAATGGAGAAGTGGATTGTGATGAGTGTCCATCTCACCATCCTCACTACAGGTGGTACAGTGATGTTGAACAAGGTGACCCTCTGGGATACTGAGGTTTTGCCCTTACTGCACAACAGCTTGCTAAAATACCACCTTCCATGACAGAACCCAACAGATGGCTGAAAGAAGTAACCAATGCTTACACTTATCTTCATGCTATAGCAGATGGTCTTGAAAATGTGGTGCTCATTGATAAGGACAGGAATGTCCTAGAGCAACATAACAAAAACTCATGCCTCAATTGTAATCCAAAAATGTTGACCATGAAGGAAACAAAAGGAATGTGCATGTCCTGCCATTTACCTTTGAATTCACAAGCAACCATGTGTTTGACATGTGAAGGGAAAAAGAGTCAACTGATTCTTCTTGACTCTGGAGCTTCAGTGCATTGCACTCACAACCTAGAGGACTTTGTGTCATATACTGCATATTCCAAACTGCATTTATCCCAGGCAGCAGATGCAGATATGGTTGTAGAGAAATTGGAAATAGGTACCATGATCTTTTATCATGAGGGAAAACTAACAAAATTACTTGGAGTGGAGTATTGCCCAAAACTCCATATAAGGGTAATTTTAACCACACAGATGACTAACAAGGGCTACTCACTGTTGTCAAATGTTGAAGGAACACAAATCTTTGCACCTAATGGTAGCCTTTATATGTGGTCATGCCTGATAGCATCTGTAGGGTCCCATCATTATGTCCATGTATCTTTGCAGAACATAACTGACTGGATCAATACCATTAGATCAAAGGAAACTTCAGACCTTTGGCATGCATGGATGGGCCATTGCTCCTACAATGCCATGCAGCAATTACCTAAGGCAACCACAATTTTGCCATTCAAGACCTCAATGATGAACAAACCATGTCCTGGCTATGCTTTAGGAAAAATGACTGAAAAACCTTATGCAGTCACCTACAAATGTGCCACAAAACCACTTGAACTTATCCACATGGATCTCTGCAAGTTCCCAATAGAATCCTATTACCATGAATGATATGTTATCACTTTCATTGATGACTACAGTGGATTTGCATCTATCATCCCCTTATCCTCTAAATTCAACACTTTTGATGCCTTTCATTCATGGCTTGCCTGGGCTCAAAATTGTGTCATGGGACAACTTCTCTGGATGTGTTTGAACCATGGGGGAGAGTTTAGATCTCTTGAGTTTGTGGCCTTTCTACATGAACACAGTATAGAGCACCACTTAACTGCTCCCAATACTCCCCAACAGAATGGACATGCTGAACACTTTAATTGCATGATGGTTGAAAAGGAAGAGGCTATGTGACATGCAGCCTGTCTCCCTCCCAACCTTTGGCAACTTGCACTGGAGACTGCTGTGCACATTTATAACTGCCAACCATTCAGACAATCACAGTGGAAGACTCTGGTTGAATTATAGACTGGTAAAAAACCTGATGTCTCATACTTCAGGGTGTTTGGTTGTCTTGCTTATGTCTTCATTAAAAAGAAACACTGCACCAAACTTCAAGCCAAGAGTGCACCTATGATATTCCTGGGATATGAATCTGGCTCTAAGGCATATAGGTTCCTAGACAAGACTGGCAAGGTTGTCATTAGTGCAAATGCAATTTTTGATGAAGAAGTTTTCCTGCAATGTGCAAAGACTAGTTTAAAAGACCAAGATACAGAGGAAACTGTGGACCAATCTCATGAGGATACTCCCATGGAGGTTGCTTCTCCAATGGAAGCACAACCAATTGAGTACCCACAAACAGTTCATCCAACTGTCAATCCAAACCCTTTGGAGGATGTTGCAAACCCTACAGATATAGGCAAGGATACACAAACACAAACTTTGAAAAGGACTGCAAAAATCCCACTTAAGGCAGTACCTTCCCCTTGCTACACACCCTATCCAGACTCCACCATTCATCAATCCATTTGAGAGTGAGTTGTTCCTCTCAGACCCAACAATGTGTATGGAGAAAGAACTCATCCTGTTGAAGCAGACATCAGTAATTTGTGAAGGTGCTGATATTCCCAGACAATTTTGGTAAGCATGTGTCAGGGATACTGTCAAATATGCCCACTTGTCTAGAATAATAATCACCAGCCAGCTATAGCATTCTAACACAGAGTTCAGCATGAGGTGACAAGTGTAGCTGAAGATGACAAGAAATATATCAAAGTTATTTATTTAGGGCCTTCCCTTCTCAGTCCTTATCCTTACATTAGTAGCATGAGTATGCAATTGTCATCAATGCCTCATCCTGCCTCAAGTTAGATAATGTAAGATCTTTACTGCTGCAGTTGTCAACAATTGATCATTACACTGTAAGTCTGTTTTATGCTGATCCTTACTGGTCCTCTCAATCTCATGATGCTACATCATTGATCAATAGTTATCATGTATTGTCACACAATAGCATCACACTGTAAGTCTGTTGTATGCTGATTCTTACTGGTCCTCCCAATCCCATGATGCTACTTTATTGATGAGGAGTTATCATGTATTGTCACACAATAGGAAGCAAAACCATAAATTGACATGCATGTGATTTTATCACAATTCTTGTCACTGCTGTTGTCACTTCCTGTACAATTTCCTATAAGTTCATCAGGAATTTAACTAACTATACCCAATATTAAGCCCAAATAAGGCTACCAACCAACCAGAAGATTAACTTAGATGGGATTCAGACCACTCATTTTCTGAAATGGAACTTTTTTCATGCTTGTTCACACTTATTTCTACTAAAATGACCTTATTCCATATTGTCACAATAGCAGTGAATAGAAAGATATTACTATTGACTATGCAATGAGCAGATAAGGCAAGTGGCAAAACAAGATTGAGACATGATTGGTCTTGCAGACATCATGAATAACTTGATCAAGCCTGATGACATGCTAATGGAGTCAGATGGCATTACAAATGTGGGTGGGATGGTGGAGGCACAAGTGAGAGTGTAGGTGATGTTGATGGTGCCATAGGTATAAAAATGCATTGAACACTTATTTAGATGTGCCAAGCATGTCAAACAATGCAACAATGCCTGAAAACATGACCCAGTGTGAGAACATGCAGAAAGAGTCAATCAGAGATGCAAAACTCACTGCAGCATGCACAAGATGGCACATAGACAATGTGAATGGCTTGGAGAGCCAGGTGAACAGGTCAAGCAGGTTCAAGAATTCACATGAGGGGGTCAAGAGCAATGGTGACCTGGTGAGAGACATTGAGAGTGCTGATTGGTAAGGATGACACAACTAGTGCTGAGACCACAAGTCAAGAGAACACAGCTGGCTGGAGAGTCAGCATATGTGCTAGGGTCAAGTACCATGAGAAAATGGCTTACCTGTGTCATCTGGGCCACTAACCAAGTCTCCAAAGCATTCCAACAAGCTTGTTATACCAGGCTCAAGAGTGATGTCATTTCTATCATCACTGCATAACCTTGCACATAGTTTTCCTTGTTGCACACATATAGCTATCATCAATGTTCTGTAGCTCTGTTGTTGTCAGTGTTAGTCCTCCACCCAGCACATTGTTGTCATCATCACCTCTTGAGACACTTGAGTTGGTCACAAAGGAACACATCTCTGGTGGTACAGACATTGTGATAGGAGGTCTTATCCTTGAAAGTAACCTGGGAGCATATGTGGTGTTACACCAGCCTTGACTGGCTGAGACTCAGCCTCCCAAGCCAACCATTCCTTCAATTGGACAACACCAACAGCAGCATCATCCAAAAGCTTGACCACATAATCAGGCTCATCAACAGTCTCAAATGTGTTTTTGAAGTTGGTGAAACAGCTATGGTAGAGAAATGATGATGTCACTCTGATAATGGTTGGACCATCATGGAAAATACAACCCTTGACTTGAACAGCTTTTCTAGCATTTGTATTTTTCACAGAGGATATATGATCATCAGTGATACAAGCATCACCAGCCTCAAGAGGCTTGGCACCAGGGAGAAGTCAGAAGCTGTTTGACAGGTGGAGAAGTTTAAGAAAACCACCATCAATGGAAGGAGGGAAGATGGCTCTCATGATAGCTTGTAAATATTGTTATTGATGGAAAAAATCCATGACAAGACTACTTTCCTACCAACTAGTAACAATTGCAAAATCCATTGGGGCCTTGATGGCACTCATATGGGCAAGCTTGTATGCCTTGTTCTGGTTGCCTATGACACCACAGAACATCTCCACCTCTTGACCAGAGATCATGACTTTGGGTCTGATGAAGGTCTTGCAAATGTTAACCTCTGGCAGAGGCTCATCATTGCCAAACTACAACTTCCAATATCATTCTTTCATGCAATTGAATTGGAGGAACAACAGGATGGAAGTATTGCAGTGATCTTCAGAAAGAGTGACATCAATTAACTGTGATGATGCAGAGTACTTGATGTCAACAGCTTTAAAGTCAGGGTTGTGAGGGCCAAATGAGTGAGCAGCACCATAGATAGTGAGAGAAACAGGAGAGTCATCCTCCAGTCCAATCTGATAACAATATGTTGACCATTGTGAAGACAGAGTGTGGCAAAGGGGGTCATCAATGTATGCACAACCTTGGACAATCATTACTAAGGACAAGAGCACCTTTAGCCTGTTCAAATCACAGCTAGACAAGACCTCAAGCCATTCTGAAGTATCAGGAAGGCACTGCCAGTCTGTAGGCTATTCTTTCAGGCAACTATTGGTTCCATTGAAGAAGTTGTTATATGCTGTTTCCCTGTGTTGTGCTTAAGGTCCTGTAGTAAGCCCAAGCTGTGTTTTGCTAGCATGAGTTGGGGCTTACCTAGGAGGAGCATCAATAACTACTCAGTACTAAGGTTGTCTGTTCATCTGATCTATTTGTGCTTGATCTCAGCCAAGCTCCATGGTGCTTTGCTATGGGGGGGAACTGGGACCCTGGATTGTAATGGTAAGATGTCAACAAGGTTGTAAGCCTAGTGCATGCAGGCCATCACTCAACTCAATCTGTCTGTGTGAAGGGAATCAAGCTGCCACAAGCAATGCAATACTTCTTGTGAGCTTTGACAGACTTCTCCATGTATCCTAGAGCACTTCACAGGGCAGCTGTTACAGTGGTATGTCTTGCCTGTTGTATGGAGCCAACTCAAGTACAATGGTGCAGACCTATCCATGTTACAGCTACATCCAAAACATTAGACCACTTGCCACCATGCTTCACTTAGGATTTTTGTTTACATTTGGAGTAGTACAAATAAAGCTTATCCAAATAACATCTGTCACAATGTCACAACTTGAGCATGACAGTGACTCATTATCTAATTTGTTTGGTTTACTCCACAACATAAATAAAATATCTAAGTGGCTCATAGTGGCAAGCCTAATGTTTTGCATGTAGCTGTAACAGCATTTTCACACACATGCTGCTTAAACAAGGTGCCTGCCATCTATGATGGTGCTATTATTCTAGTACTAGAACTTGTACATATCTTCTAAATCATCTAGCCCTAACTCCAAGTCCTCAGCTGAGTTGTAGTATATTACTGCTTCAAAGTTCATGCTACCCTCATCTGATGTCAATGAGTCAGTTTGAATGGACATACAAATCAGACACAGAGCCTGAGTTGGAGCTCCATGATAAGTCCAAGTCCTTTGGGCCTGATTCCTCCAAGTCTGATTCATGAGTTGCTACTTGGTCTCTGTCAGGCTGAAAGCTTCCAGTGGGTGTCCCCATGCACTTGTACCCATATACATGACCCACACCAAGCCCAAGATGGTATCTCATCATCATATCGTGGTCAACAAACCTATGACTCAGAGGGGTGTATTGAGAAACAGGTGAGAGAGTTGATACAATTTTGACACTTACCAATTGACATAATAACATCTGCAAACATCTCCATCAGTGACTTCATGAGACAAAGCAATTCCATCAGAATACAGCCTTCCATCCACAAATGAAGGAATGAGACAACAACATCTTAGGACATCATTGGGGTCAACAAATCCAAATGCATGGGATTGATGCATTGGTAAAAATCTCCCTTTGTCTAAGGTAGAATCCTCCCAGCTTGGTGCTGGATGCTGCAGGTTGAACCACCACACCCAGAGAAACTTGACATGTTGTGGCAGATAATCTATGCTTCCAGGCCCAGTGTATATGACATTGGCATGAAAGATCCCTAGCACATGTGCATAGCAGTACAGATGATCCAAAGGAGTATCTTCACTGATCAACACCATGATATTACAATTAGATGAGCAGGGGTTCAGAGCTTCCCTTTCACAGCACAGATCATTTGAAGTGAAGTTGAGATGCATGACCATGTGCTTATAAATGCAGTCTCCATTGAAAATGACATTGCCATCATGATTGTCTGGCTGAGGGAGCAATGCTGCAGGCACATGTAAACTGACTCACATCAAGCCCTTGATCCAAGCCACCAGAACATCCATGCATTGCCTGAATTCATGGCAGTAGATGCAATTTCAATTTGTGCACAAAGTCCTGTGAAATCAATGAACAGCTGCTTAAAATAAGTATGTCACTAAAACCTACCACCACTGCTGGGTCATTCAAATGTCTCTGCATGAAAGGCACAATATCCACCAGGAAGTTCTGAGTTTTACCAATGATGTGGTGCTGGTCTGGCATGTCTGGAACTGGATCCAATCTCTTCTGAGTTTTGATTTCTGCTGTGATTTGACAAATACTAGTTTGATGTTGCTCAATAGATGCAAGCTGAGGTATGCAGTTCCTTTTATTTGTTTGAGGAAATCATTGTTTGCTGGTCCAGTGTTCTGCCTCACCCTGGTCACCCATTTTCAGTGTCACATCACAACCCATGATCACTCACATATGGCTACTCACAGTGTGACTTGTAAATAAATCTGTTCTCCCATACAGCCATATTTGACTGGGATAGTCACCCAGAGCATGTAGTTTGTAGGTTTGTAGGTTGAGAACTTTTGGCTGTTGATCACCAATGTTGGTCACCATCATAGAACTCCTCATTCCAGCATTGTTTTGAACCTGGTATCTCTTGTGTGCTTCCACTTCATGTCAAAGTTCTTTGGTGGAAAAAGCAGCACAAGTTACATTTGCAAAGGTGCAAAGTTCAATGCCAAGACAAACAGTCACCTTCTCAAAGACAGTAAGTGTTTTGTCTGTGTGTAGACACAGTTTGGCTAAAGAGTGCCAGTGTGCTAGCAAGAATAAAAGTTTTGCAACTTGACTTTTGTGGGGGTCAGGGAGAAGTGCCTCAAAAGCTGGGATAGTGCACTACATGAATGATCATAGTAATCTGTGAAGCTTACACAATATAAAAGGTACCTGTAACAGATCCTCAAAGTCATGAGCTGCCATCTGCTTTAATTCAGAAACATTCTTGCAAAATCAATGAATAGTGCTATGCCCAAAAGTTGGTATATTCTGGTACCTGTAGAACACAAATAGTGAGCATTTTTCCCCACAAATAAACAGGTCTTCCAAGCTAATCACCTTCTATCAAGTTTGGCCAGCTGGTCCCCCTTCTGGCTCTCCAACATCCAGAGTAGGTGGATGAAAACTGCCTTCCAAACTCCCAGCTCAAACTCATGCAGAAGATCCATGACAAGCATGAGGAAGAAATCAAACCCAGTGTGACTTAAACATTCTGAAAATGCATTCTAATATAATAACCATTGAATGTGTTGCTAATTAATCACTGAGAACTTTGCACCATTGTTGAGACCAAAGACTCCTCCTTCAGGAGTGCTTCTACTTGCAGCATGTTGATGACATAACCTTTATTGTATATCAACTGGCAGGAAGCAGTCACCTTCAGACACCTCTCCTTCATGTCTCAGTGAGCAAGAATACATTGTTGAAGAAAATCTCTCTTGGTTGCTAGGTTTTGTAGACAATGCTTGGGTATCAGACAATGAGGACATGGATAAGAGCCCAGGCTGTGTATATTCACAATGAGTACCCTGGGCCCAGTAAGCATAACAATTGGTCACAAAATATACACTTCTCTGAATAATCTGCAGAATATGTGAAAATTCTGGGATATAGATGTTGCTGAATCTCATCCCAACAGGTGAGCACCATTTCATGCTCATAAGCTTGTATGAAATCATCATCAAGAAGCACTTTCCACTGAGCATGGAAAAGTTAAGAATCTCCAGGCATTTTATTACCAGTGTGCTCAAAAACATAATCTTTAAAGTTATCCAGAAGCTGTTGAACAAATAGACCCACATCAACCAAGCCAAGGCCTTAAGCAAAAGCTTTAAACTTCATACCATTTGCAAATATGCTATGTGCACACAGAGATGGTTGGAGGGTTGACATCTCTTGTACTTTGATTCATTGCTGAGATACATATAAATGAGCCACAATTTAGTGTCACCAAACAATGTGAGTACAGTTGCATCAGACCAAAACATGAATGCCACAATGTGCTGGGGGAGGACACAGCCTAGTTCTGCTGGTGAGTCCTGCAACTGGCAGTGAGCTTCAACAAACACAGAAAAGGTGAAGAGTTCTCCATGCACTCTCACTGGGTGCTCTTTGTGAGGCAGATGCCAATGCAATTCATATGGCTTGTAATAGAATAAATGGTGGTGGGAGGGATCAAGAACCTTCTCACAAATGACTGATACTAAGGACTGATGATAGAAGTCCTCAACTGAGTATTGTACTGGGCCCAGATGTAGACAGCATTGATGGAAGGGAACAGAGATGGAGATGGAGGACTTCTTCCAGCCCTCACACTCATTCAACCACTCCTCTGTGGCCTTGGTCTCCAGGTTGCTGAGCTTGTGGTTCACCATTGCCCACTTCATATTATGAATATCTTTGGAATCAAAATCTGGACTCCCAACTATGCTAAGGAGCCACTTGAAGCTGCTTTGATTTTGAAGGGAACTCTGGTTCCAGTACCACTCTCCAAGAAGCATGGAACTCTCATTCAGGTAAGGGTGGAAAGGGTTGTCAGTCTCAGCAGGCTTGTCAACCTTCATATGTTCACCTGTGGGTTTGTTGAGCATGGGATCATGACAAGACAAGGTCCTGACATTGTAAATGTGGAAGAGACTGAAGGAACTGCTTTGCAATTTGAACAATGCATGAGGGGGAACTGAGAGGCTTGAATGACATGATTGTACTTCCTGTGGTGGCCTCACAGGCTGGAATTGCATTGGCAGATCATTTAGCTCTCTTTTTCCTGATGTTAGGCCAAAAGTTGCAGTAGGAGGCAGGGGCATTGGAAGTTCTGGAAGCATATCACAGAAATGGATAGGAAGCATTCAGTTAGTACAATGGGCCCTTCTTAGAGAGAGTGGCAGTGAATCATTGTCATTGCTGCCACCACAAGGATCATTTCCATCATTGCTGTCATATACCTAGGAGTGTGCATTATGAGATACATGCATAGCTCACCAGTGTACTGATAACACATGCACCATAACCTGAGCTCTGTCTGCTCTGATTCTCTGGACATCTTCAACAACTTGTCCACTGGATGGTCCACAGGCACTCCAGGAAGCCAACTCTATGCCATCACCACATTGTGAGTCCACTGGGACAGAATCACCAATCTCCTCTAGACCATCCTTTCTCACCAAACAGGCTTTCTTGCGATGGTACAGCTCCTTAGCCTTAGCCAGAGCCTCTGTTAAATGCTTTTTTCCTCTCTTGCAAGTCCTTCCATGTTTTGTTAACTCTCCAGGGGTGGCAAACACATGACCACATTGGTGACACTCCTGCCAGGAAGAAACTGACTAGAGAGACATGCTTCACACTCAAACTGAGTCAGAATTGGCAAATTTCTCTTTAACTGGTCTCCAAAACACACAAATCCTTGATTGCCACCCTGGATACTATTAATGCAGACTGTCACCAATCAGCATCTCTTGGATGGGTTTTAAGCAAAACATACTCACTGCCTCCTTCAATGATGTCCAACATCTGGTAAGTACTAGCAAAACCTAATAAAATCAAATATAGTGTCATAATAGGCTCATAACCAGCTTGCTAATGGCAACACATACCTGCAATGCTTCGCTATGGTGGTGTTTGAGGGTGGCAGAACAGAGTCTCAGCAGTCACACTCAAAATTGAGGTGGAGGTGGCTTTCAACCACTATGCATCTGAGATAATCCACATAATCAGACAAACTGAATACAATGGGTTTCTTGAAATGCATCTCAATGCCATTCAAAGGGGCTGTCACTACTGTTACCCCAGCATATAGGTTTGTTTCTGACAGCATCATGATAAGCTGATATCAACAATTTTGTCAGATAGATGATCATTTGAGCACATACTTCTGGTCACCATTTACATGTTGGCTTAGTTATGGCATTATAGGTGTGCATTGAACATGACTCTATTGATATGTACTAGTATGGTATTTTAATGCATAGTGCATAATCTGCAAGCTGAATGATGAAGTACTGTACCTCCAAGGTGATAGTTGGACTCAATTGCAGCTGCAGGCATATCCCCTACAATCCTCCTTACTTGGCACTGTTTCACAAGAAATGGATGGATGTCCTTGACAAGATCATGAAAGACATGGTCAAATGTATGGTTTGCTTGTTGGCAGTCAGGTGCCAATGCTTTGTCCTGGGTTTTTGAAGCTATAGCTGCTCAGCAGACAAGTTATTGTTGAGGTTCTGGTGCAGTGTGGTCAGTAACCACTTGAACTTGTCTTTACAAGGAGCTTAAAGCATTCAGCCATAGTTGTGCAAGGGAGAGGCTGACCCTATTGACTAGTCACTTATAACTTTGTTCACCACCTAGAGTCTATTGATTTATACCCACATTTGACAGTATATCACCAGGAATTTGCTGTGATATCTTCCCCATTGTTGGATTCCTGTACATTGGCAATGCATACCTCTTACTGAACCTCATTTGGAGATCCAACAATCCCTGCCTCACTTAATATCTCATTCCTTATTTGGCCACTCTAGGGTTCAAAACTTGGCTGTCTTGCCCTTCAGTGATATAAATTTGTGGTGTGGTTCAGAGAATCCCTCACCTCTCTCACCTCTCACTACATATCCTCCCACTCAACCTCTATGGCATCACAGCACAATTCTGCAAGTCAGGCAACAACCAGAGAGAAGTAAGGTTGCTCATGCACCCTGGAGATGGGTCCTAGGAAGAAACCATACATAGGGTGTCATGGTGTGATATGTGGCTGACTGTGTCACAGAACAATGCAGGATCCCCTCATACATCATGACTGACACTTTGAATGAACTGTCCATGATTTCTGCAATGTGTAGATGCTTCTCACCAATGGCATCATGATAATGTCAGAGGACATCAATGTCAATGATGCATCTTTGATGGCTATGTGAGTTTTCATTGGTCACTATGTGCAAGATTATCTGCTAATGTGCACAATGAACAAAGAATGGGAGGAATATGTCATCTTCAAGGAACTCCCGTGCATGGTACCATCTCTGGAGGTGCATCTCATGGGATCATCTGAGGAGATGGTAACAACCATTGCTGAGCTGGTGAGTGGCTGAACTTCTTTAACAAACTATTTTTGACTATGTTGAGTAGATACAGAAGGGCATCAACAGTGCTCAGGCTGACAATACAAAAGGAGTGAAAACCACCATCATTGATTGGATTACTCCAAAAGGCCAGAGCCTGAATCTCCATATCCTCTAAAATGTGAAATTAGGGAGGGTGTTACAAACAGATCTCTGGAGGACAATGGAGTGAGCAAGGGGTGACATAGGTCAAGGTATGGATGGGGAGGGCATTGGACTCAGCTTATATGCTGTTTCCTTGTGGTATCCCAGCCCTCAGAGGTCATGAGGCCAAAGCAGAGGGTATAACTAGCTTGTCAGAGGTTCAATGTAGACTAGAGATCTTAGGGAGAGCAGAGAAAGTTCAGAGGATGTAAAGGAGGGGAATCAAAGTTGATATTCAAACTAAGGGATAATCCCTCAGAGTACAAGAGTTTATATATCACAAGCAGAGGTAAGGTACAGGGCAGAGGCAAGAGTAATGTGATTGTGGAGGTCATAGCAGTAGAGGAGTACTGTACAAAAGAAGGAGGTTGCATTGGAAATGCACAGTACATTAACAGAGGAGGATGAACTGAGGTTAGTACATAGGTTGTAAACAGGTCAAAGGGTAGTCCTAATAGGCAGTAGTAGTAGAATGGAGAGGTTAACAGAATGGTTGGATGTAGTAGTATTACAAAGATACCAAAAGAAGGACATATGTGAGAAAGCAGAGTGGAGGTGCATAATACAAGAGCAGAGGTGACCAAATAATAGTGGAGACAAGCTAGGAGGGTAGTGAAAGTGCTGCAGAGTCACATGGTCATGACAGTATCCCCCTCTTAAGGCCTGAACTCTTGAAGGCCCTAAGGTACAGTAGGACTTAGCAAGAATTCACCTGGTGTGATTGGTAAGCAAAATTGAGTCAGAGTGTGAAAATCATGCCACAACACATTTAAGAACCAACATGTGTCTTCCACTTCTATCTTATCCATCTCTAATCATCTTTTTTCATCTCATTATGTTTTCCAAGAGAAAGGGATGCAAAACCACCACAGACACAACACAAGACTGGTCAGAGGTATCTGACTCTGGCCTCTTGTCTGATTTGGACAATTTGATGGCTACAGCAGCCACAAAGTTCATGGAGCATGGATGGAGGGAAGAACATGAGAAGAAAGAGAAGGAGAGGAAACTGGAGGAGCTGAAAGCAAAGTGAAGGGAAGAAAAAGAGGTGAGTGGTGATAGCATCACAATTTTTGCCTTTGCTGATCAACTTAGTCCTTAATGTGTTGATAGCACTGAAAAGAAGAGGAGAAGACAGCTTGACTGGCTGAGGAGGCATGCTGAGAGAAGGAGGAGGCCTTGGCCTATGCACATGCCAAGAAGGCAGAGAGGGAGTGAGTGATGGAGATTGCAAGGGCCCAGGGCACTGGCACAGGTGCCATGGGAGGGCAGAGGCCATGCACTAGGTGCATGGAGATTCTGAAGCTGGAGAGGTGCATTGCATGGGCTGGGTTGAAGGCCACAGCTTGCATGCCTTGTCAGAAGGCACACAAGCCATGCTCCTGGATGGGAGAAGGGTCCACTGTGTCTCCAGTGAAGACAGCATTGATGCAGCCATTGAGGACAATGAAGCAGAGGGCCAGGAATGACACACAGACATCTCCAAGAGGGCCAATGACAAGGAAGA
This sequence comes from Scleroderma citrinum, assembly GCA_029372045.1. NCBI lineage: Eukaryota > Fungi > Basidiomycota > Agaricomycetes > Boletales > Sclerodermataceae > Scleroderma > Scleroderma citrinum. Next base: position 1,854,221 of record JARFMN010000007.1, on the reverse strand, counting down.
AGATGAGAAAGACAACCAAAGAGGAGGTGGAGGACAAAGTGGATGATGAAAGCACCTTTGGGGTGCCAAAGGAAATGGTGGAGGAGCAGAGGGACACACTGGGGATGTTGACCCAGATGCTGTCCAGGCTCACAGACATCACCACAGACTGACTGGCCATCAACAGGGAGAGGCTGGGAGTGGAGATGGAAGGGAGAGATCTCCTCAGATGCTGGTGGATGTCCTCCCATGTCCTCAATTCATACAGGGGTTGTCCAGAGATGGACAGAGGGATGAGGAGGATGCAGAGGAGTCCACATCAGATGGAGAAGTCTCCAGGGAAGATGAAGAGCAGAGGCAGAGTCTTCTTGTATATAGTGTACTTGTAAGAATGTGATTAGAGTGAATGCAGAGTGTTTAAGATGTGTGATAAGGCTTTTGTTGGTGTACTGGTGAGGTCCTGGCTTAAGCAAATAGCTAGTGTGGAAGTCAGATGCATGCCCCAACTCTGGAGCTAGTAACCAGGATGTTTCTGCATCAGTTCCTTCATATCCAGCCCATCATACAAGGTAAAGAAGTTGACAATGTCATCTCCTTCAGTTGATCTTAGAGTCTAGTATTTGTTCAATTTCATACTCTAGATCTCCTTCAACCTTGACCAGAGGTGGGGGTGATTGTATATGATTTGGTATGGTGCTGGGCAGAGCAGGTTTGAATTGGGAAACATGGAAACAGATTTCATAGTATCAGGCAAGCAGAGCATAAAGGAGTGTGTTCCAGGTTGTGCTATGATGGTGAAGGGCCCTAGATTCTTGTCTGAAAGTTTCTTAGAGGGGCATGTCAACTGGAGGTACTTAGCCTGCACATAAACCTCATCTCCAACTTGGAAATCAGGTGGTAGGAGTCATTTTGCATCTGCAGGCCCTTGGTAATGCTTTTGGGCGAGAGCCATTTCAGAGTGGAGGAAATCATGGAGTGTTCATAAGTTGGAGGTGTATTCCTGGGCTTGAGAGGATGAGAGAGCCAAGGCAGAGTCAATGGTAAGATCAGGGTGATGCCCTTGTTCACAAAGAATGGGGAGACACCAGTAGTTGCACTGGGGCAGTTATTGAAAGTGAACTCAGCAAGAGGAAGGAGGTCTGCCCAGTTATCCTGTTGGTAGTTATAGTAGATGTAGAGGTACTGCTCAAGAGTCTGGTTGGTTCACTTGGTTTGGATGCCTCCTTCTGAGTGATAACCAGAGGTGAAGTGGAGGGTCATGGTGAGGGCTTTGCCAAGGGACCTAAAGAAATGAGACATGAACTCTAAACCTCTATCAGAGGTAACATGGGAAGGGACTCCATGCTTAGAGAACATATGTGAAACAAAGAGCTTAGCAAGCTCAGGGAAGGAGATGGTATCATGGGTGGGGATAAAAATTCCTTGCTTGGAGAGACAGTCCACAATGACCAGGATGGAGGTGTATCTATTAGAGGATGGTAAGTGTTCAATGAAGTCCATGGAGATAGAGTGCCATTGTTGAGCAGGGATTGAGAGTTGTTTGAGAAGTCCATAAGAATGGTGCCTCAGAGCCTTAGCTTGTCTGCAAGAAGTCCAAGTTTTGACATAGTCTTTGACAAAGGTACAAAGGCCAGGCAAAGTGTATTCTCATTGGACCAATTCTAATGTTCTATTTTGGCCAAAGTGGCCAGCAAGGGGGTGATCATGTTTGTAGTGGAGAGTCCTCAAGTGGAGGTCATTGACATCTGGTACATAGATTCTGTTGTCAAGGCAGAGGAACCCCTCTTGGTCCACAGATCACTGAGGGTTGGATGGAGTGGGCATGTGGCTTTGGGCCACAGGATCAGAGGGTAAAGAGGTGAGAATGTCTTTGTGGAGGTGATCCATATTGACCATGATAGCAGTGCAGATAGTTGGAGCCAATAGGACAGTTGCTCTAAGGGACACAGTGAGCTACTCTTGAGTAAACATAGGGCAGAGGTTGTGAGGGTTGACACAAGCATAGTCTCTATCCCCCTCTTTAGGATAGATGTCCCATTGTTTAGTAAGGGCATTGGGCTTAGCTCCTAAGCATCCAGGGCAAAAGTGGATGATGAGATTACATTGAGAGAGGAACTCCAATCAATGTGCTTGATGACAAGTAAGGACCTTTGAGGAGGAGAAGTAAGTGAGGTTCTTATGGTCTGTAATGACATCAACAGGGGTAGCAGAGCCCTCAAGGTAGTGTCACCAATGCTTGAAGGCCTCAAAGATGACTAGCAACTCCTTATCATGGACATTATAATTGAGCTCCAGAGCAGAGAGGGTTTGAAAGTAGAAAGCAACTGGATGTATTTCACCATTAGGGCATGTGATGGAGAGAATCCATGCAATGGCATAGTCAGATGCATCTGTCTCTACAGTTAGGAGGGCATCTGGAGCCCAGTGGTAAGGATAGGAGTGGAAGTGAAAGCCTTCTTGAGAAGGTTAAAAGCAGGGCAACAATCTTCAGAGAATTTCCAAGGAATGTTTTTTTGAGTGAGTTATGTCAAAGAAACAACAATATCAGAGTGGTTGTGTATGAAATGATGGTAGAGGTTGGCAAATCCAAGGAAGGTCTAGATGTCCTTGACTTTCCTAAGCTCAGGCCAGTCAGTAATGGCTTGGACCTTCTCTGGAGCCATGGATAAGCCATTAAGGGAGAGATGGAAACCAAGGTACTCTGTGAAGGTGGTGTGGAACTTGCATTTTTCAGGTTTGGCATAGAGGCCATGCTTGTGAAGGCATTGGATGACTTTACAGACATGCTTCTTATGGGACTCAAGGTCTGAGGAGTAGATAAGGATGCCATCTAGGTAGATGATGACACAGACATTGAGGAGGTCCACAAAGATAGTATTCACAAATTGTTGAAAGGCAGCAGGAGTGTTGGTCAGCCCAATGTTATGCTTTCATTTCTTTCTCTGTATCACATGACTTTTTCAACAGACACTCATTGGACTTGCTACCAAGGGACTACTCCCTTTATCCAATGAACACATACTGTGGACCACAGGCATATGCCCTTGTACTTGTATGTTTCCCCCCTCCTCTTTTTACTATACACATGTACTGAGTGGCAGCTTTTCCTTCCTTTGGCATGCTGACTCATCACTTGCAGATCATGTGACTTCTGCAATCATGTGACTCTGACATGTTGTGTATGCAGACTCATAGCTACTCATCCACAAGTTAGAACAGCTCTGGATTTCTGTGGACATTGTTCACTGCTCTTGGACTACTCATTGTACACCTCATATGGCACTTCCTATTGTTTCCCTAATATGTACTCACTGTATTTCAAGTAGTATAAGTAGTGAGGCAAAGATGTGGGATTCCCCATTTTTTGTCTTCTTTGCAATCCACCCATCTACTACTCTGAAGTACTGAACTATAAGGACTTCTTATTGGTCACTTGACCCTGGGTGAAGGAATCACACTGTGCAGGGAGAACCCTTGTGGCTTGCTTAGTCAGCAATGCTAGGGTTAGGGTTAGCATGTTGATTTTGAAGGTGTTAAGTCTTGCATCTGCAAAGCCTTAACACTCAAAGGGCATGACACATCACTCAAAGGAGCCATATCTGATATAGAATGCAGTCTTCCATTCATCCCCTTCAGTAACACACACTAAGTGGTACCCATGGCAGATGTCAATCTTGGTGTAGACCTTGGCTTTGCTGAGGGAGTCAAGGAGGTCTGAAATGAGAGGAAGTGGATAATGATCCTTCTTTGTGATTTTGTTTAGTCCTCTAAAATCAACACACAAGTGGAGTGAGCCATCCTTTTTACAAATGAAAAGGACAGGAGCATCATGGGTGGAGGGTGACTGTCAAATGAAACCATAGCTGAGGTGCACATCCAAGAACACTCAAAGAGCCTTGAGCTTGATTGGGGAGAGGGAGTAGATAGTACCAAGAGGAGGAGCTGCTCCTTCATCCAGGTCAATTTTCAGGTCATACTCATGGTGCAGAGGTAGCTTTGTGGCCTTGGCCTTGCTAAAAATATCCACATAATTGTGGTAGTCAGTTGGGACACTGGAAAGATTAGGGGAGTCTCTATCAGGGGGTAAAGAGGCAGAGCAGAGCTTTGCATCTTCAGGATAAAGGTACATTGTATACTACACAGAACCCTTGAGTTTGCAAGCACACAAATAAGCAGCTGCTGCAATCAGGGAGATGTGCAGAGGGGTAATAGTGGGGGGCAAGTCTGGAGGTGTTGGAGGGGGGTCCAACAGCAGAGGGGAGCTCTGAGGCTCAACAGAGGGAGGTACCAGGGCTACAGGCATCTCTTGCACACTATCTTGGAAGATAAGGCAGCCTAATGCCCAGTCAATCAACAGATTGTAGTGGGTGAGCCAGGTGTATCTGAGCACTAGTGTACATGGAGGATCCAGTGGAGTGACATAGAATGTCTTGAAGGTGACATCACCAGAAGGAAAGTGGAGGTTGAGGTTGATCATCTCAGTGACAGTCAAGTTGGAGGTTGCATCTAGGAGTTGTAGAATGAGTGGAGTTATGGGATAGGTTTGAAGGGAGTATTTATTCACATACAGTGAGCAACAAAAATGTTGCAATGTTTGCAACATTTTCATTGTGTGCCTTATAGCATGGGATGGGGTGTGGTGGTGCACTTGGGCTAGGGGGACATTTGTGGGGTGTGGTCCTGGCTTTCTATTGAGCCCTGGGCCAAGATCTGAGATGCAGTGGTTCCCATTCTATGAGCCAAATACTAAGGCCCACTCATTGCAACATTTTTGTTGCTGACATTATTATATGGTAAAAGTGACAATTATTAGTAAGTAGTGTATCCTCCCTTAGCTTTTATCACCTCCTGTACCCTTCTAGGCATGCTTTCAATAAGACCTTGACATGTGGAGACATCTATTTCCTCCCATTCCTTCTTAACTCTCTCCCATAGCTCAAGAATTCCTGTGGGGGGGGGTTAGGTAGGATGCCACCTTTCTTTTTAGTACAACCCATAGATGTTCAATAGGGTTAAGGTCAGGAGATTGTGCAGGCCAACTCATGACATCAAATCCATGGTCCTCAAACCACTGCTTGGCCTTCCTACTGGTGTGCTTGAGGTCATTGTCTTGCTGAAAAATGACATCTTCAGGAGATTTGTCAAAATATTGAAGAGAACCTTGAATTTCATCTTCTAAAATCTGTGTGTAAAGATCAGCATCCATCCTACCATCAATCTTGCAGGCCATCCCAACACCCTCCCAAGTCATACAGCCCCCCATCAAACTTGACAGTCCTCTGCACTAGCCTATCACTGAGGCCCTTCCCAGGTTTCTTCCACACCCACTTCCTGCCATCTGACCAGATAACCCTCTTCCAGTCCTCCACAGTCCAGTCTTAATGGCTCAGAGCAAAGTCTAGCCTATTCTGCCTATGATGCTTTGAAAGTAGAGATTGTTTTTGCTTCACCACAGCTTTTATGCCAGCTTTCCTCAGGTGATGATGGACTGTTTGGGAGGAGATAGGTATGTTCTTCATGTCCTGAAGTGATTGAGTGACCTTCACAGCATTTTCAGCCTTCCCAGATCCAATTAATCACAGGGCATGCTGAACATCAGTGGGGGTAATGATGGAAGGACAACCAGGAGAGCATTTTTCAAGAGTAGAACAATGCTGGGAACATATTCAACTGATGGTGCTATAGTGGACACCAGTAGTAGTGGAGATTTCCCTGAGAGAATGACCCTGCTGAAGTAGAGAAATGATAGTATCAGTTGCAGAGGAGGGGATAGCTTTGGGCATGATGGTGGGTGAAAATTTTACTGTTTGGTGTTGTTTGTGATCTGGTGAACCATTTAGCAGATCATGTGACATATTACATCAGCATTCCCATCACAAATACATGCTCCATGCCTGGATTTGATCTCACAAACCATCAGCAAGAAAAGCATTGCAATAAGTAGGCCTTAGTATTTGGCTCATAGAATGGGAACCACTGCATCTCAGATCTTGGCCCAGGGCTCAATAGAAAGCCAGGACCACACCCTACAAATGTCCCCCCTAGCCCAAGTGCACCACCACACCCCATCCCATGCTATAAGGCACCCAATGAAAATGTTGCAAACATTGCAACATTTTTGTTGCTCACTGTATGTAGTGTTCACAAAACAGTGGCTGGAGCCAGAGTCAACAAGAGCAGAGACAGAGGGAACATCATAGGATGTAAACTGTAGGGATGAAGGCATTAGGGTCTGAAAGAGCAGAAGCATTGAGATGTAGCTCCTTAGGTGCACAGTTGGGGTCAACACAGTCTTCAGGTTGTGTGAAGGTCCAAAGGCTGCTGGTTATTTTTTCAACTCTGTAGTAGCAGTGGAGGCTGCTGGAGTTATGACTGTGGCTGCCCTGCCCTTGGCCTTGAAGGACTTGGATGTGGACTTGGGGCAGTCCCTAGCCATGTGGCCAGACTGGCCACAAAACATGCAGAGGTTGTTTCTCATATGGCACTGATGCTCCTCTTTGGTGAGTTTGCCATCCTTCCCTAGATGGGGAGGCTTATTGGTGGGGGTCTTATGGGTAGAGGAGGACATGGATGTGCCCTTAGCAGAGGTGAAGGCCCCCTTTGTGTTGTCCTTAGAGGACAAAGGGCTGGTGGAGCCTGATGCAGAGGTAGAAGAAGTGTTCTTAGTGGTAGTGGAGGACAAGGTGCCTTGTTTCTGGTGGGAGACCTCTGACTTGTTGAACTACCTGTGCAAAGAACCACACAAGCTTCTACTTGTGCTTAGTGTAAGTGACTAAGGAGAAAAACACTGAGCACACAGAATTATAAGTCCACAAATGATGTAAACAAATCATAACAAATTGTGAGAAGGAATAACCAAAATGATTAATCTGTCAAAGCCTGAGAAGAATACAGTAACATCAAGTATAAGTCAATGAAAGAATGAAAGTGGAGAAATGAGTGAATGTTGGTGAACAAGCACCACAATTAACATGACTTGTGTTCCCAAAACCTGGCATCAATAGTTTGGGCCAGGAAGTGCATGCCTAGGAGGGTCCCAGACTTCCCTACATGGGAGATCTCATCCTTAATGCATTCTGATAGTCCATTATAAAATATATGGCAGAGGGCTCCTTCTCCATACCTGCAGGTCTGGAAGGCAAGATGGTTGAACTCCATGACATACTTGCTGATGCACTGTCCATCCTTCATGGAGAGGCTGTCCAACTGGTGTTCAACATCTCCAATGGGGTTGTGGGATCTGAAGTTGCTCTTTAGCTCTTAGATGAAGGTATCATAGTCATCCATCCAGAGTGGACAGGTAAGGAGGGTACCAGGGTTAAGGATGTCTGGTTCAAACCATTCTAGGGCTGTTCCTTTGAGGAAGGATTGTGTGAAGGTAATTTTAGCACATTCCTTAAAGAAGACCTTAGGACAGTCTTCAAAGTTCAACTGGCACTGAACCAGGAACTGGCAGAGCTTCTTTGGGTCAGTCCCATCAAAGGTATCTGATTCATGGACCTTGGTCCACCCAGAGGAGGCTGTGGAGTCTTGCTCAGCAGTGTTTACCACCTTGGTGAGAGACTTGACAGCCTCTGCAAAGACTTCTATGGGGTCTGGAGTAGATGCACAAGAATGGTGCAAGGATAGTGCAGGCATAGATGGTAGGGGAATGTTGGGTGGGCTTGGTGGTCCATTGTCTCCTTCACCTCCACCAGGGGGACCAGGTGGTTGTCTGTGCCTAGGGCTGTCAAATAGACTGCTGGAGATGATGTTGTGGTCAATAAGGGTGAGTTGACTAGATGCAGGAGTGGGGGTGGTTGGGTCTGCTAGAGAAGACCCAGGTGGAGTTTGACAAGCAGAGAAGAAGAGGAATTCTCCCTGTCCCTCTGCACCTCTGACAGAGATATTGGTTGGAGGGGCATTGAGAGAGTCCTGTCATGCCTCAAGGGCACAAGCCTGTGAGTGGGTATGAATAATATTGGTGTGACTAGTCATGGAGGGATAACACAAGAGTGAGTTTGAATATACTGTTATGAACAGATCTCCAGAGGACAATGGAGTGAGTGGGAGGTGACCTAGGTCAAGGTACAGATGGGGAGGGCATTGGACTCAGCTTATGTGCTGTTCCCTTGTGGTATCCCAGCCCTCGAAGGTCAAGAGGCTGAAGCAGAGTGTATAACTAGCTAGTTGGAGGTTCAACATAGACTAGAGATCTTAGGGAGAGCAGAGAAAGCTCAGAGGAGGTAAAGGAGGGGAATCAAAGTTGATATTCAAACTGAGGGATAATCCCTCAGAGTACAAGAGTTTATATATGACATGCAGGGGTAAGGTACAGGGTGGAGGCAAGAGTAATGTGATTGTGAAAGTCATAGTAGTAGAGGAGTACTGTACAAAAGAAGGAGGTTGCATTGGAAATGCACAGTACATTAACAGAGGAGAATGAACTGAGGTTAGTACATAGGTTGTAAACAGGTCAAAGGGTAGTCCTAATAAGGAGTAGTAGTAGAATGGAGAGGTTAACAGAATGGTTGGATGTAGTAGTATTACAAAGATACCAAAAGGAGGATGTATGTGAGAAAGCAGAGCAGAGGTGCATAATACAAGAGTGGAGGTGACTGAATAATAGTGCAGGTGAGCTAGAAGGGTAGTGAAAGTGCTGTGGGGTCACATGGTCATGACAGAGGGGCTTTGATCATGAATGCACTGGGGCACTTCTGTGCCCTGCTGGTCTTGACTGGGCCAATATCAAGTAAGTTCCTTTCATTGTTGGCATTTCTGCAACTAATTGTTCTGGGGTAGGATCAGAACAAAGCTTGTTAATGGTCAGATTCAAGTAGCTGGAAATCAAGGGCCAATTTTTCTATATGCAAACTACACATATGACACAGAGAATCCATGGAACAGCCTTTTGTGAAGTGGCCTCCTTGTCTCAGTAAGTCCTAGGTAGAATATAGTGGCCCACATTAAATTGACCTTTTATTAGGCCTTCAAACATATTTTTACTTCCCCCAGTTTGGTAGACCAGGAGCCCAAGGTAACCTGCTCAGGCAATGCACAGATCCATGGCATGCACTCTGTGACTAAAGCCTCCATTGTCTATGTTGTGACTCAGGTAAGATTAAGTCATGTACATGCCATGTTTGTCTGATATTGTCCAGACACACTTTGCACTTACTTCTGCTCAAATATTTTCTCAGACAGATCTGGTGACAGATTCAGAGCACTTTTATTCCAGCATTGTTGAGTTACTTGATGACCCAGATGAAAAGGAGGAGGTCCATAAACTGATGACATGGTGAAATAGGTGAGTGCTTCAGTATAGTAGACTGTCAGTTGGGAAACCTGATAAATCAATTCAGGCAATTTTTCCCTCTCTATGCAGATCCTGAACATTTGCCATCCAGGGACAGTGCTTTGGCAAGGATCCATCAAAAGCAGATGGAATGCAGGGAGAGAGATATGGAGTGCAACTAGACTACTAAGAGTTGTCTTGGTGTCATACAAATCATGTTATCTGTGAGACTGTGTGATATACTGTGGCCAAGGCTGAATTCACCATTGACAACCACAAGGAAAGTATGACATGATCTGAAAGAACTTGCTGGGACACTTGATCAGAGTACAAAGGGAAATGATGATGACCAAGGCTGGAAACACCATCAGCAACTACAAGGAAAGGGTGATATGGTCTTAATGAACTTGCTGGAACACTTGATCAAAGTATGAAGGGTGATGACAACAACCAAGACTGAAATCACTATAAGGAAAGGGTGATATAGTCTGAAAGGACTCATTGGAATGCTTGATCAGAGTGTGAAGGGTGATAATAATGACCAAGGCTGAAGTGAACACTGGCAACCACAAGGAAAGTGTGATGTGGTCTGAGAGAACTCACTGGGACACCTGATTGGAGTGCAAAGGGTGATGATGATGACCAGGGCTGAAATTACTGTCAGCAAATACAAGCAAGGGGTGATGTGCTCTGAAAGAACTTACTGGGACACTTGATCAGGGTGCAAAAGGTGATGATGCTGACTAAGGCTGAAATGCACACCTGGGACAACAAGGAAAGCATGATGTGGTCTTAATGAAACTTGCTGGGTCACCTGATCTGAATCAAAATAATGAGTCATCAAGGTCAGAACTAGTATTAGTCCTAAGGATCATCACATCTGCTCAGTGTGACAAATGTGACAAAGATTTGCCATGTGTAGCAGCAATGGGATAGATAGATCTGAGTGGTTACCAGTATGATGAACAAGGATGGACATGATAAAGGTGATAAAGATAGATAAATATTTATCAGACCATCACTGATTTACTGATGGGGCTGGCACAAAGAAATCAGACATATAATGCTATTACATAGACATTAAAGCATTCTGGACTGTGTGAACCCTCATCCAGTCTCCCCTTGGGACATTGAGCCAATTATGGATGTTGTCTCTCATGTAATAGGCCAAGGAATATCTATTCCCTGTGACAGCATTGACCCCATGCCAAAGCAACCTGCCAGAGAATGCTACTACAGCACTGGGATGGTATTCCAATTGGAGGCCAAGAGTTGGAATGTCCAGGACACAATCCATGTATTCACCAATACTGATGAGAAGATCATACCAGTCCACATGGGAATGTGGGTCACAATGAAGAGGTGCTAAATGGTTGGCTATGACAGAAACATTAGTATAGACTGTGGGCCATTGGAAAAGTGCATCAGATATGGCATGGTCAGCAACAGCAGACCATTGCCTGAGTGCCTTCATTGCCTCAAGACCAGCATCATGCAATGGAGGATGCATGATGGAGAGTGTGCCAGATAAGATGCTGGCAAGCAGACATATATCAGAGAGCCATTGCCTGCCAGCATTGGTGGAAAGGGCAGAAGTGATGGCTGGATCATCTTCCCATGTCTATCACATGATTAACTCTGATTGTAAATAGAGAAAGGAATGACTCACAGCATGACCAAGCTCATGCCTGGCTGAGGAGAAATCAAGGCAGCCAGCAAGTCTGTGTTCATTCTATGTGAAGAAGTTGCTTGATGTTTGCCAGGACCAGTCTGAGATGCTTTGTTTCAGATGATTATCAAGGGGGTAGATCACACCCAACACATGCTCCTTGCAGAAAGGTCTATAGCTGGCCATGCAGAAGGAATGGGCACATACCTACATTGGCTGGGCAAGGCCACTGGGAAGATATCATAGGGCAATGGTGTCTCCTTCACCTAGAATGATTGCTGGCATGTCCAGATATCCAGTGATACTGGATGAATGCCTAGATGAAAGAAAGGCCTCCCTATAAACATTCAAGCCTGATTCCATGGGGCCAAGGCTCTCAGACAGCCAGATGAGATCAATGCTGGATTGAACTGAACAACACTCAGAAGCAGATCACATCAATAACATTGCAATGCTGACTTGGTTTGTGGTATGTCTGCACAAGGGTAGACACCATTTGATCCATGCCAACTGATCCATGCACTGGCAGGTCCAGAAGTGGTGGAGGTGCAGGGGAAGTGCCAGGAAACATTTCATAACAAAAGTGCTTGCATATGTGTGCCACCATTTTTTCAGACAATTCATAGTTTGTGGGGGTATGGATTGGGGTAGCCATTTCATGTTTGTGATGGTAGGTGGTGGGGGGCATATCCAAATAGATTTTACACAATAAAGATTTTCACAGGCTGGGCCAGCCATTGTTGGCATGGCAAATGCCTTGCCAGGTTGAAATATCTGGTAAACAGTGAATCACTGGCAAACTCTGTATGGTTGTGGCCTTATTATTAATCCATAAATTGGTGAATGACATTAATATATATTAATGCCATAATGTAGGGATACAGACCTAGTAGCATGCCATTTGGCCAGTTGAATGCAATCAGCATATCAGATCATTGGCAAGAGGACACATTCAACAGAATGTCCTACATTACTGTGCTAATTTGTGTACCATTGGTCCTGCACTGATGTGACCCAACCTTCCCACAATGCATCCCTGGACTTGGTGACCATGTTCAAAAATCTCATCTGCTGCTCAGTTTGCACAATTACTGTGGGAAGCCAGCTCAGCTCAGTGTCTGTCTCCTCCAGGTGCTGCATATAAAGGCTGTCAAGGGCATCCCTCTCAGCCTTGGGCTTAAGCTCAGAGTGAAAGAGAAGCAGCATGGCCAGATTGTCATTCTGAAAATAGATCAATGTCCTGTAGCCAATAGGCAAGGAGCACATACCCTGACACCAGTGAAGAACTCCATGGCTTTGGAAATGATGGCCCTAATTGGCTGCTGCTCATACCCCAAGTCAACCTTGCCAGTATCCTTGCTCCACCAGTGATAAGGCATTTCATTTGGGAGTTGAACATTGCACTCCAGTTGAAGAGCTTTAAAGAGGTTGATTGTTCTGATACACTGCAGCAGACTGCTGGGGGTGATGCTGTCCATGTTTACATAGGACCTGAGGGCACAAGCAGCCAAAGGAACATGAAACACTACATTGATTAGTGCACATGCCCCCAGTACATGCTCTAAAATAGCCTACATTACTTGTAGGAATTGAAAATTCACCAGCATACATGCCACTCACCACTTCAGCAAGAACATATTGGTACCAATCATGATGCCAGCCTGATGGCCCATCTTGCTGTTGGAGGGCATGTACAATGTGATGAAATCAAATGCTCACATATTGCAGGGCTAGAGACAGCTCAGGTGCCATGATGGGTGAAGACATGATGGGGTGACTTTTATGGAATGTCCACATATATGATGATGCTGCATGTCCATTGACAGTAGACATTCCCATGCTCTTTGTAGCATTTCCATTGTTCCTACAATAGTGTATGCCAGTAACACAACAATAGGCCAGCAAGTTGCACATTCCAGCACCTTGCAACACCTAGTTCCATCTATGAAGCATACAAATCATCTAGCCATTGTATTTACATGCTGTTTGGTGAGCTGGCTGTACACAAAGGCAGTCTGAAACATCAATCATGCCCTCATTGTCAGCATCTGTTTTCCTTCCTAATATTGTTCTCAAATATGCCTGCATTATTACTGGGTAAGTGAATCCAGTATTGCCAGATGGCTGGAAACCTTCCCAGAATGCTTGCAATTGTGTGGCAGGACTCAGCTTGGCAAAGAATTAACACTGTCAGCCACTGCATGCAAGTAGGGGAGAACACTTCTAACCTTGGGATTCATCTCAATAATGTTAAGCTATCACTTCTTAGAGAGGATGCCCAATCTGACACTGCTTGGCTGCATAGCATGCCATGCTGGCATTCCCCTCTGATATTGCTTGAGAGTCCCAGTCTGTCCAATGCTGTTCCTTGTTATCAAAGAAATTCCTAGTCCATTCTCTCTCACATATGAGAGGCTGCACCTCCTCCTGCCATCACTCACAGAGTGCCTTTGTCCTGAGCCAATTGACACAGTAAACTGTAAAACAGAATCATTGCATGTCATATAGTGGCTCAAAAAACTGACTGCATGTTTGCATGTTTTACATTAGTTATGACTGAATGCGATAGCCCCTAACCATAGCCCTAGCCCATGAGTATATGGAATAACATACTTCCTCTTGGTGTTCTATTGGTCCAAGAATCAAGTGATTTGGATGAGAATTGATAGAATAGCAGCCATTTGGAAATGACATGTCATGTAGACAGTTGTTTGACTTAAAGTTTTGATTATATATATTGACCCTGGTATGCTGTGATATCATTACATACATCCATCAAGGGTTCTATTATGTTACCTTTATCTAATGAGTATGATCCAACATATATAAACCCCACCACCCTCTGCTCATTTTCTCATCATCACCATGAAATCCATGTTCACCTCTCAAAGACAAAACATCATCTCTCTTGCCTCTCTTGGCCTGTCTACTAGGAAGATTGCCTCACAGATTGATCTAGGGAAGTCTATAGTATCCCAGGTTCTTCAGGAAATCCAACCAGAGAGGCCTAGGGCTTCATGGTGGTCACCCTTCCAAGCTTTCCTCCACCAACAAGAGAGCTATTGTCCAGCAAATCCTTACTGGCAAGGTCAAAAATACTGTTTAAGCCATTCATTTCATCAACTCTATTGTTGATAGTCCTGTTTCTTCTCAGACAGTGAGGAATACCCTCAAAGAAGCCTCATTGAAGGCTGTGATGAAGAAAAAAAAGCCATTGCTTTCTATTGGTCACAAGAAGAAGAGGTTAGCCTTTGATCTCAAGTATCAGCATTGGACTGTGGAGGACTGGAAAAGAGTTATATGGTCAGATGAGACCAGAATCAATAGGATTGGGTCAGATGAACAAGAGTATGTGTGGAAAAAGAAGGGTGAAGGGCTTATTTTCAGAGAGGTCAAAGATACAGTCAAGTTTGGAGGAGGTTTACTCATGGTTTGGGGATGTATAGGGTGGAATGGTGTTGGGGTCTTGAGTGAGGTTGAGGGAAGGATGGATGCTGAACAGTATGTGGCCATTTTGGAGCAAGGGTTGCTTCAGAGCATGGAGGAATCTGGAATTCCAGAAGATGACATTATCTTTCAACAAGATAATGACCCCAAGCATACCTCTAGAAGAACCCAGAAATGGTTTGAAGAGCAGGATATCAAGCTTCTGGACTGGTCTGCACAATCTCCAGACCTCAACCCAATTGAACACACTTGAAATCACCTCAAAAGACCTCTCTCAGGTTATGCAAGTGCTCCTACAGGAGTTCATCAATTGTGGGAAAGGGTGGTAGTGGAGTGGGGGAAGATGTCTGTGAAAGAGTGTCAAAAATGGATAGGAAGCATGCCTAGAAGGTTTGAGGCAGTTATCAAGGCCAAAGGAGCTCATACCAAGTACTAGATAGTTGGATTTTTGTAAAGTCAAAGAACTGTCCACATGACATGTCATTTTCACATGGCTGCTATTCTATCAATTCTTATCCAAATCACTTGATTCCTGGACCAGTAGAACACCAGGAGTAAGTATGTCATTCCATACACTCATGGGCTAGGGCTATGGTTAGGGGCTATTGTGTTTAGTCATAACTAATGTAATGTTGCCCTTGTGTCAGTCCTCCAAGAGTCTGTCATGAGCTGGACTTGGGCCTGCTCAATCCTCAATGCCCTGGCTATTCATGTAGCTGATTCCCATTCACTGTGGGAATGAGATTCTGTCTGAGGCTAGTTATGGTGTGGGCAGATGACTCAACAATAGGTAGAATGGACTTTGATAGATGATGTATCAACTTCACAGTAGTTTACATAAAGCCACACTGTCCAGACTCCAGGCAGTCCCTATGTATCTGTAGTAGACATGTACTTACTTATATGTCCCATAGTACAAGCAGACACCAAACCAGTTGTCCTGCTTCTGGCCACAATACAGGCAGATGGTTTGTTGATACTAGCATAGTATAGATTCTCTTCATTTCCTGTATGGATACATAAAATGCAAATCACTTCTGGAACTCTACCCTACTGCAAATCCTACATATACCACACCATCTGCTCATCATCCCCACCCCTCCCACCCTTCCAGCATGCTTGTAATCATGTTCCAGGGTTCCTCCAACCATGGGGCTCCTAACCAACACTCCAATGCAACCACAGATGTGTCTTTCAGGTGGTCAGTATCAGGTCCAGGGGGGCTGGCTGCAGCACAGAACACACCTTCTTCACACCTTCCACCAGAGAATACCACATTTTCAATGTCACTGGATTGTGGTGCCACTTGAAGGCATGGTAATGCCAGTCTTGATGTGAGTTTTGATGGGAATTTTGGGTGATTGGTGATTGGGTCACAGAATGTGCCATCTCCACTGAGTCCAGAAGAAAGTAGTCTGTTTAGAAACAACTTCAACTTCTCCAAAACACTAAATGAGCCCTTGGTAAGTCCTAAGTTATTGGAGGAATGCATTGACTTACCTTGCATTAGCCACAGGGGGCTAGAGGTCATGAAAGTGCAGGCCAATGCCTGTCATTCATGCAGCAAGCTCAAGGTTGTTTGATGTTGCTAGTGTTATCAGATACATGCCAGGATGGTTCCTTTGGGTGTGTTACTCTCAACTTGACACCAAGGAACATGCCATACTTACCTTCCAATGTTCACAGCCCTGTGACACCTTCTCCTGTGACTAGTTTGAATAGCTTGTTGGCCTATAGTGAGCCAAACACATCATCAGTTGGGCTGTCTATGCATGATAGATACACTACTCACCAGCAAATTCAGCTGATGTTGCATGGTGCACACAGGTACTACAACTTCCCATCCCAAGCAGCTGGTATTCCATCATCTTCTGGTCTCAGTCCAATGCAACTGTTAGCAGAAGAAATCAACAAGATAAACATCAAACTTTCAGAACTTCAGATAGCAAATAAGAGACTTACCTTGCATGTGGAAGATAGTGAGGTAACTATTGATGCCCTTTGAGAAGAAGTTTCACTCACCACAAATAAGCTTCAGCAAAAGTCAGTGAGTACAACTAAGAATATTTCAAACCAACATCCAAAGTTAAAGGTATGACTTATCTTTTATTACATGAAGAAAGCTTCAGATGGTTCCATGCACAGTCTGTACTTCACCATAAGGTATTAGACCTGTGTGGCATCAAAAGACTAGGGCTTGAAGATCATATACATGCCTTGGCCAAACACATAGAGGGATTGCCTGATCAAAGGCTGTCAGAAGACATTGATGGTCAGATGATCTGGTGACCAATATGGTCAGCACATGTTGACCACACTATGAACTTACAGTTTCTCCATGCTGTTGTAGATAGTATCATGGAAGATGAAAAGGTCAGTAACATCTGTGTAGTGATGAGATACTTACCAGTGGTGGTTGTGACTGTACAATTAGGCCAAGCACACATGAGGGAGAGCAGACCTAGAGGACAATGACTATGTCCCTGAAACCATCATGACAATAGCAAAATCATATGGGCATACCTTGGCTACTGACATGCATTCTTCAATGGATCCTGACAAGCAAGCCAAGTGTACTGTGTTAAACACAGGAAAGTGTCAGTGCATGAGGAGAGGCACAGTGTGTAACAAGCTCACCTTGTCCAATAACATTTGTCATTCAATGCCCCTTAGGTTGCTATCTGTTGATGAGTGGCTGTGGATGAGTTTGAGAAAAAGTATGGCATGAAAGGAGTGGTAGCAATGATTGATATGGATTTCAGCTTGGATAATCAAACAATTGATGGGGAAGGCTTGAGTGAGAACTTGAAGGCATGTTGCAAAGCACAGGACATACCAAGTAATGAGTGTATGAGAGCAGGTTTGACTTGGTGGTCACTGGATGTATGTCCTCTTTGATGTGATCATCAACCTATTAATGTGAGTATTACAGTACATTGCCTTCTTCTGTATACTGGATACAATCCACAAGCAACAACATCCTGCTGATCCCAATAGTACTGGATCTGGGCCTCCACCCAAGCATTGAAAAACAACCAAGAAGAAAGACAACTTCACCCAGATTTTGACCTTCATGCCTCTAAGATGGCAGACAGGCCTCCACACTCAGGAAAGTCCAAGCCAACCATCCCATTCCAGATGATGTTCAACAAAACATGGCTAGGAGCACATCCAAGTCAGCAAGTTATGGATGGCATGGAATGGTTGGGAGGGTTTTACTTATGGGAAAAAGAGGGCAATTTGACCCCAAACGACTGTGTGTATCTTGATGAACTTGCAGAGTACCTTGCTGGGGACTTGGACAACTGACCTTTAAACAGATAATATTCTTGTGCAATCCCTTGTCCTCTTGTATGTGTATCTTCTTCTTTCTTGATAGCAGTACCATCATGAGCATACAAAGTTACCTATTTATGTCTGTAGATGTCATTAAATATTGTAGGTTAGCATCCTGGAGAAGATGTACTGGGTACACATGTTTACTAATTCCACTATTGCCCAAACCTTTTTGCAATGTACACCAACAGAAACTGTCTTGAGCAAGATCTGGCTGTATATCCATTGAGGGTCAATGAGTGTCAGCAGGAGAGTGTCTGGGCCAATGTATCCTTCCAGCTCCCACAACCACACACCTACCAAGTTTCCACTGTACAGACACAAATTAGTGTAGCTAAAATTAACAGATCATTTACTTACAATGTATGCCATATGTGCTCTCTCTCACTGTCCCAGCATTTGAACCATCACATGCAAACAAAATACATTGATTGGCCTTGGTATTGGATGTCTTGGTCAAACCTGAAAATCTCAAGTATTTCACCAAAGGCATCAACCAGAGGTTGTCCATTCTTCTGTGGGATCACAACATGAATGAGGGATGAGTTTCTTGATCCCATGGCACATGAGGCATGGTACTTCTGACTGTCCATGATCATGTAGTCAAAGAATGTAGCAGTGTGATCCAAGGCAATGCTATGAGCAACTGCTGCTCAATGATTCTGACAGTGGACAGGTGTGTTGGGTGACCATAAGCAAATGACATGGGCCAGTGCCTTGTAAGTTTCATATGGCAAGGGCTTGAGGTGTTGATGGGGACTTAGCCCATAGGCACAATCTATTTGAAGCTGTCAAAAGTAAAGGACCTAATAACAGAAAAGTGATCACACACCTTCATTGTGCACCTCATTAAGATCCTTTGAGAGGGCAGCCAATCCCACAACTGTTCCCTGTTTCTCAGCAGAGGCCTTGACCATAATATCAGAAACCTTGCACCCCTAGGATTGATCTGGCATCTGTTGAAGGGAGAATATCTGTCTCATGTATTGAGGAAATAATCAGCTGAATGTTGTAATATATGAATTGCAATTACTTACTTGTCTACTTGATTGGCATGTCTTGTGAAATTCATTGAAGAATGTTGTCTCTAATTCCCCATCACTGTGATTATTTGTCTTGAATGACTTCAAGATCTTGTTGAGACATTTGAAAAGAAATGTCCTGAACCTGCTTAATGGACCAAAATTCCAGATGTATCAAGAGGTGTGTGTTGCATAGTGGTGATTTGGTTTCAGGCAACTTGATCCATACAACTATTGGATGTGATAAGTAGATATTTACTAGTGTGTAATGAATAATTCAGTGACTTACCTGGATCAGTTCCATGCAATATTCCCTGAGAAGCACATCCACAGAGGAGATCTCCTCATTGGTAATAGTTTTCTTGATGAGCAGGTGGATGGCAGCACACAACTTGAGGAAATTGGCAGGGTCATTAGGGTAGAGGATGCACTTGCCATCTGTCTTGTCTATCTCAGTCACACTCTCATCCAGTGTGTCATTGATGAAAGTACCCAGAGCTGGGTTGCTTGGTTTTCCTTTTAACTTGGCAAGCTCAAAATGCAGTGAGTTATAACTAAGGAACAACAAGAAGTGTATGGCACTCACCCACTTTAGCTCAGCATCTCAAGCTTTCTTGGCCTTCTTCTCTGCTGCCTGTCTGAACTTTTCTGTTTTCCTGACTTCCTCCACAGCAGCCTTCTCTGCACTGATACAGGCCTTCTCAGTGGCAAGAGCTTCTTTTCCTCATGAGCATGTGTCCTCAATTGCTTGAGAATTTTCTTTTTTCTTTGCTTCATTCAACACCTTCTTGAATTTCTGTTTGGCAATCACTGTCACACAGTCAGTGAGCAAACCATGTTGTTGGGCATCCAATAGGTAGATGTTCCAGAGGTGTGGTATCTGTATATAGTTTTCATTAGCTTCCCTGTGAACTGAGTGATGGACAACTTACAGCAATAGGCCTATAAATAGTGGCAGGCAACAGCCACTGGTCAGTGGTCAGAGATCTGCCTGCTGGTATGCCTATATCCATTGGAAGCTTCCCACAGGACACTGGGATCTTGA
This sequence comes from Scleroderma citrinum, assembly GCA_029372045.1. NCBI lineage: Eukaryota > Fungi > Basidiomycota > Agaricomycetes > Boletales > Sclerodermataceae > Scleroderma > Scleroderma citrinum. Next base: position 1,834,449 of record JARFMN010000007.1, on the reverse strand, counting down.
ACTTAAGGAATGATCAATAAGAGAGGAATGGTGTAGGAATTACTGCTACTCACATCAGCTAGAAGATTGTGGAATACCCATAGTTCATGGTTTGGATGTAGAATCTTGCCCTGTACCCAAATGTTGTAGAACTGGGTCTTGACAAGACCAGCAAGCAATGTATTGTTAGTAAGATAAATGGTCTGTGAGACATACCAAGAAAGAGATTGTGCATTGGGTCAATAACAATTTGATCAATAAGGTTGAAGTATGGCAGGCAGGATAGTTAGGTAAACCTAGTTGTGAAGTCCTTGACAAAATCCTTGTGTGCAGCAGCTGTGGTGAGCTGATGGTAGTGCTCTCCAAGCTCCTGTTGCTCTGCATTTGTATGAGCTTGAAAGGCTGAAAACTCACCAGTCAACCAGAGCAAAATGAGTGCAATAAACTGTCTCAGACAAAGACCTTTGCTTTGTCTTTCTCAACCTGACAGATCCAACAACCATGGCAAAAGAAAGTGCAGGAGTGAGATGCAAACCCACCAATTTTATGAGCTGCTGGCTTATCACAGACAATGGCAACTAGGACAACACAAACAAGGCAACCTGTCATATTAGATATCAGCAGGCTATATTAATGACTGATGAATTACATACCATCTGGGCAGGAGGGTGTTGGGACTCAGATTCCATGTTGCCAGAGATGTAGCAAATTGGAAACAATCATCATCTGGATTCTGTTCCTTGGGTCCTGGCAAGATGCTTGTAAGCAGAAGGTTTGATGTGTGATACCTGCTGTAAGGTAACTAAATGTAAATTTTGCTAGACAGCTGTGACATACCTGTATTCTGGTGGTAGATTACATATTGAAAAGGATGTTGGACATGAGGAATGTGATGGAGTGATGTTACTATGAATATAGGAGAACCTGTAGGAATGGCATGATCAGACAACATGCTACAAGTATGCACAACTAATTTTACTCACCAGTCCATCCCCAAAGTGACACTGATCTGAAGTTCTCCATTTGGTCCATGGCTATCCTGGGAGCCATTAGCAAAAAAAGAGTGATCCATCTGGGGCTGTGAGCTTGGTTTGACAAATATCACCATCAAAAATGTTGGAATAATGGCCAGGTGTGTGTGGGTGTGTGTGCCAAGCATCTAATGATTCCTCAATACCAGGTATCATTAAAATAGACTGGATCTGGTCAGAGAGAGAGAGGTAAGGGTATTTCACACATGAGATCTTCTTTGAACACAGTAGGCCATGCTTTGTCTGATCAGGTAAAAAGAGCAGGATCTTGCACATAATACATTCATCTTGCATGTGGAGTGAACCTGCAGGCAGATAGACTTCATGGCATGAAGGCCAGCAAGGGAGTTTGTGAGTCTGAAGGTTGAGTCCTAGGACTTTCATAGCCAAAGGGAGTGTGACAAATGGGGCAAGGAGAGTGGGACACAGAGTGAACAGTAGACATGAGAGGATGCTGAGCACAGCATTGCATGCTGCATGAGGGAGATGCCATTGCAGGTGGAGCCAAGTCATCATCATATAGATGATGAGGAGATATGTTGGCTGTGCTGATAAATATTTGAAGTTAATGCATGATCTTGAATTGTCATCCACTTGAAATGGATCTGGATCATCTTCCAATTGTTCCAGCAGGTTGATAGTATTTGGAAAATCTGTGTGGTCCTCAATGTCAAAATCAACATCTGGTATCTCCTCATCTAGCCCAGCAGTGTTGATAGGGGGTGTCAAATTGTCTGTGAGTGCCTGCTAGTGGTTCTGGACCTCTTCAAGTGCCTTGTCCATGGCACACTGGAATGCATGCCCCTCAGGATCAGGTGGTAATCAATGCATGTGATACATGTTCAGGGGCTGGGCACCTGCTGCTGTTACTGCATTATATGTATCATAGTAATCAATGGTGTCAAGTAATGCCTCTGGTGAGTGGAAGTTAGGCCCTAGGTTTGGCAGCTCATTGCCATATAGCTGTAGATTGATATCCTCTGGAGTAAGCATACCATGGTTGAGCATTTGCTGCTTGACAGCTGAGGGGGACATTTCCAGGGGATCTGGAAAGTCAAATACATGTGGTAAAATGGGCCCCCTGGTAGGATAAGGGTGAGCAAGAGGGGGAGGCTTGCTGGAAACTTGAGGGACAAAACTGACATGATGGATGCCCTGTGAGGCTGAAGTCCTCTGCCAAAGGTCTGTGTGCTCATGCATATGTCTGGTGTCATAATCAACTAGTTTTCCATTGCAGTTGTAGCTCTTGCAGTTGCAGGGATATGCCTTGGGCATGTTGAGCTAGAGGCAGTTGAAGAGAGAGCAAGGTCAGTCACACAACCATGATATCTGGTGCATATATGCACCCCACACTTAAAAAAACACAAGTTTGAAGGGAAGCATTAAATTCCTACAGGAAAATTGTACATCTATGAGGTTGTAATTATTCTTCCTTGAATTTGAAGCACTTGGCTCTTAGTATGAGTGGACTAGGGGAGGGTGAATGCTTGCAAGTATGTTCAAGTTGGGTGAGTGCTCCTGGTTGCAGGCCTCCATACAAGGCCTGAGCATGCCTTATGAGGACAAAAGTAGAGACTGATTCTTGTGAGAGTGTCAAGCACTGAGAGGGGAAGGATGAATTGTGAAATGAGAAGAGGCCATCACCATGGGTCCAGTAAGTAGCAGAACAGAAAAAACATGGTCAACTTACATTAACCAATGTGGTTCCAATCTGCTCATCCTCACTCTCCAGTTCTGTAATGCTGTCATCAATGTCTGGTGAAGTGAAAGTTAGTAAGTTGAGATTCACATGGAAATACAGACCTACCAGGTCCATCCTTCAACATAGCCTTCACAGGCATGTTGAAGGGTGAGCAGAGAGGCCTCTCACCACAATCAGAGGTGGGTATGATCTCTTCATCATGATCCAAAGACTTGAAGAACTTGGAGAGTTTTGATGTTTCTGTTATACACATTAGTTAGACAATAGAATCAGAAACACACATACTGAGTAACTCACTGAATTCTTCTTTGATGTCCAATAGCATTGGATTGACCTGGACTTCCTGGACTTTGTACTGGACAGGAAGTACAGTAGTTATTTTGATGGTCTATGAAATAAAAAATGAAACCATATGGTTGAATAGGGTACTCATGAGAAGGTCCAACATTTGGGGCAAGAAAGAGACATGATATGTGCTGGTATGTGTCACAGGAAGGTGGAAAAAAATGAGGTTAGGCATGGTTGGTTAGTGGTCAAGGACTTAGTGAAAAATTTCACAAAGTGTTGACAATCTGCCTGCAACATGACTTGATGTGCAGAAAGTTGGGTGAAAGTGAGTGTTGATGTTGAGAAAACAAGTTGTGAGTCTATTTGAAGGCTGTCAGCATACAAACAAGTGAGAAATCCAAAGGATGATATGTTGAACTGTTTGGCTTCTTGATTTGGTACAGGCATGTGATCTGTGTTGAAATCATATGTCTGGATATTTCCTAAGGCTGGTAAAGATTTCTCACAGTTCAGATTTGATACAGAAAGGTTATCAAATATTTCTGAGGTCCAGTTTTTATAGAGATATATGGGTAGGTATGTTTTAAGTACAGGAGACTCATCTACCACTATCTAGTCATTGTACTGACAGAATCTCATTTCCACAGTGATTGCTGGCTCAGCCCTTGGCTGTATATGAGATTCATCTCAATAGATTTTGCAGTTGGAGCTGTACTTGTTAATCTCAGTCATATGTAAAACATTGACAGTCCTTATCATACCCTCCTCCAGCTGCACTTCACATATGTCCATGGCCTCTGGCTTGGATGCTTGCTCAGCAAAGGCCCTTTCTGCTTGGTCAATCCACACCTGCCAGATTGTGTCCAGGACATTGTTGTCCAATACTGCAAAGGCTTCCTCTGCTGCAGCACATGATCACTGTGCAACTTTGATTTTCTTGTTCGGTGACAATGCTATAGACACTTAGCCATATCTCATGTGCCAATTCATTATGTGCACTCACACATTTGGACCATTTTGAGGAAGTTATTGTCATTCATCAGGAAGTCAAGCAACTCCTGCCAATAGAGTGTTGCCATGCCTTGGGCCAATGGGGAGATGATGTTCAGAGATGACCACAGTGTCTCCATGATTTCTCCATCCACACAACCTACACCAGGGATGAAATTGGGTGCATACTGTCATGACCATGTGACTCTGCAGCACTTTCACTACCCTCCTAGCTCACCTGCACTATTATTCAGTCACCTCCACTCTTGTATTATGCACCTCTGCTCTGCTTTCTCACATACATCCTCCTTTTGGTATCTTTGTAATACTACTACATCCAACCATTCTGTTAACCTCTCCATTCTACTACTACTCCTTATTAGGACTACCCTTTGATTTGTTCACAACCTATGTACTAACCTCAGTTCATCCTCCTCTATTAATGTACTGTGCATTTCCAATGCAACCTCCTTTGGTACAGTACTCCTCTACTGCTATGACCTCCACAATCACATTACTCTTGCCTCCACCCTGTACCTTACCTCTGCATGTCATATATAAACTCTTGTACTCTGAGGGATTATCCCTCAGTTTGAATATCAACTTTGATTCCCCTCCTTTACCTCCTCTGAGCTTTCTCTGCTCTCCCTAAGATCTCTAGTCTATGTTGGACCTCCAACTAGCTAGTTATACACTCTGCTTCAGCCTCTTGACCTCTGAGGGCTGGGATACCACAAGGGAACAGCACATAAGCTGAGTCCAATGCCCTCCCCATCTGTACCTTGACCTAGGTCACCCCTCACTCACTCCATTGTCCTCCAGAGATCTGTTCATAACACATACCACACAAAGCATTCTGTTTGGTGACCATGGACATGCCAAAGCCCAATGCCAGGCTGAATGGTCAAGCTGGCTTCTGGTCTCATCTGACCATATAACTCTTTTCCAGTCCTCCACAGTCCAATGCTGATACTTGAGATCAAAGGCTAACCTCTTCTTTTTGTGATCAATAGAAAGCAATGGCTTTTTTTTCTTCACCACAGCCTTCAATGAGGCTTCTTTGAGGGTATTCCTCACTGTCTAAAAAGAAACAGGACTATCAACAATAGAGTTGATGAAATGAGTGGCTTAAACAGCATTTTTGGCCTTGCCAGTAAGGATTTGCTAGACAATAGCTCTCTTGTTGGTGGAGGAAAGCTTGGAAGGATGACCACCATAAAGTCTAGGCCTCTCTGGTTGGATTTCCTGAAGAACCTGGGATACTATAGACTTCCCTAGATCAATCTGTGAGGCAATCTTCCTAGTAGACAGGCCAAGAGAGGCAAGAGAGATGATGTTTTGTCTTTGAGAAGTGAACATGGATTTCATGGTGATGATGAGAAAATGAGCAGAGGGTGGTGGGGTTTATATATGTTGAATTATACTCATTACATATAGGTAACATAATAGAACCCTTGATGGATGTATGTAACAATCTCACAGCATGCCAGGGTCAATATATACATATGATCAAAACTTTAAGTCAAACAACTGTCAGCATGACATGTCATTTTCAAATGGCTACTATTCTATCACTTCATATCTAAATCACTTGATTCCTGGACCAATAGAAAGCCACAGGTAAGTACTTCATTCCATACACTCATGGTTTAAGGCTAGGGTTAGGGGTTATTGTGTTTAGTCATAACTCATGTAAAACATGTGAACATGCAAACAGTTTTTGAGCCACTGTATTGGCAGTTAATGTCATAAAAATGGATTACCCTCTGATCAGGTTCCAAGCCATGCCAGACTGCATGCACCAGGGCATAGTCCATGTTGACCTGCCTATGATGTCTGTCAGCCATGCAATGAGGTGACCAACAAGTTTCATACTGTTCTTTCTTTTGGAAGTCTACCATTGCATGTGGTACAAAGCACCCATGCCTTGCACAGGAACAACAACCAATGCTGGTCAATACCAGTTGATGTCTATTGGCATTTGCATGATTGACAGCACAGTGGTTGCTGCAGTCTAACCTCTGCTCTCACTATCAGGTCACATGCAATTGCTCCCATACTGTGTACTCACCTCCACCACATTCATTGTTCCTTTCAGATATTCCTTTTATGGCATGGATTCCACCATGAAACCCTTGCCATTCATCAGCCATACTTCATTGCTGGGGTCCTTGAGTTGCATATGCTTGGCCTTGAAACTCCCATCCATCACAAGAGTTCTTGTAAATTTACATCTGCAGTTACCAGTGTGTACATGCCTGCTCATTGGGTAAGGCATTACTCACTGCAACAAATCTATGTCTTCCTTGAGTATATTGACCCCCAGCTGTGGGCATGCCAAGCAGAATAGAACCAGTTCACCTGGCTCAGCATCCTTGGGACTAGTATGAAAGCCTTGCCATTTCAAAAGTTTGAGGAGCCTCCACATTCTGGAACCTTGCAGGAGTTCTTGGTATCTATCCTGTCAGTGGGCTCAGCACCAATAACACTGATGTGACCAAGTGCAATGTACTCACTGGCACAAGGTGTGGAAAACCATTGGAAGTAATTCATTGCCAAAGTCCCACATTCTACATTATCCCTGATAAAGTCATCAAGCACCTGGAATGTAAAGGCTGTCCTTGGCTGTTTTGTGGTTGCAGGAAAGAGTCCAGCCATGGTGAGCTGGAGATGTGAATCCTCTGCACCTGGGCATGTACAGTCCTTCACATTGCAATAGTGTACCCCATTGGTGTGCACCACCACAAGACAGCTTCTGTCCTTTGGTGACCTCAGATGTGTCAGCCCTCTGTCTTCCTCCACATCTTCCCATTCATCTTCATCTTCAATAGTGACTTCCTGGGTGAAGTCACCACCAGTTGGATAGGGCTCTGCTGCATGCCCAACATGAATCACAATGCTGGCCTGTACCATGAATATGGTGTGCTAATTATACATACATGAAACAACTTACAAGCCTCATGGAGGACTCCTCAAAGAATGTCCCATTCCATTGTTGCACCCTGTGAAAGGGCCTTAACTTGTGTTCAGCCTGGCAACATGAAGTGCAGAAGACTGGTTGGTGAGCACATTCCCTGCATCTGTAGATGCCATCACCTCCACATGACATGCAAATCCTTTGTGCAGGTGGAGCCTCCATGTCTAGGAGGATGAAGAGATATCTCTGTTGGTGGGGCAACCATTCCTGGAGATACTGATTCTGCAATTCCACAATAACAAAATTAGACATTGGACATTACTCTAGCAAACATATCTGATCTGTTGGTATTTTCAAATGTCCTGGAGGACACACATTGTTCAGGTATGGATATTTGATCTCATCATTATCCAAAAGGCAGTCTGGCTGCTCTATTGAAAAACATGCAGGGCTGGTAGGGGACTGATCCACATTCACTTGGCCATATGCTATCTTCTTTCTTGGTGTGATGCTGACCATCTTATATATCTCTGGATCCTCTGGTTGTTTTCACTCTTTTCCAAGTCACATAGATCACTGGGGTAGATGGCCCTGCTGGGGCTATCTTTGACTTACCCATGACCAGTATGTGGCAACTTGTGGGATGAGAGCTAGTTTGGCTGGCAATGCCTCAATGCATCATTCACTGATTGGTGTGATCTGTTGACAGGATGACTATCCCGTCTCTAGGTCATATTGCTTGACCACTATACTTTTATCGTTCGTTGGTAACGATTACTCATACACGTGACCGGTTATCACAGATACCCGAGAATCACATGGAACCGCACTGTCGGTATCCTTCTTTCATATTCTACAACGTTCTATCCCCAGATAGAAGCTTACTCCTTCTATAAGTAGTAGTTGTAGTTACAATGCTCCGGAGTTTCTCCGTGCGCACAGACCATGTACAGTGCAGTATATACTGTACTCCTGAAACGCCATTCCCTAGGTTCGAATCATATATTCTCATATCTCAACTGAGTGATCAGGTCCTTCGACACTTGATTACTCTACGTAGCAACATACTCGTTCTTCTAACTCAAAGCACAAACCTCCAGGTGAGCACAGAGTCGCTGCGCCCTTCCTGCCTTTAGTTTGTTAGGTTATGAGCCCCGCCAGGCTCTGACTTGGTAGACGATTGTATTCAGCCTAACGGGCGATTCCCCAATCCAATCTATCATGTTTAGCTGGCTGGCGGACTTGTGTTTTGCAGTTACTTTCGAGTTACAGTATATAGCCTTCGCTCTTACCATAGCTTTGGCCTACTGGTCACTTAACGACAACGTTCCTTTCGGAGTCGTACCACTCTTCACCTACACGGTCTACTTGGCTGTTCGCGTTGTATCCCTCTTCCAGTGGAGAGATGCCCCAGTGGCACTTCCACATCCGATCGCACCCGCTCTACCAGAGGACCACGGTTTCCATCCTGCATTCCAGGGACTTGAGCCCTTCCCTCTTGGGGAGAACGGCTATCCCAGGAGCTTTGACCGGGCTCCGCCGCTCTTTAATTGGGCTGTGCACGCGTTCCAGGACTACGATTTCAACCGTTTCTATGACTATCTTCCGGTCATTGCACGGTTCGTATTCCCGCAACCAGAGTTTTGGTTACCCCAGCAGTATTACATGCAGCGAACCTTCTCAGTTGCACAGCGGCTTGGAATCGGCTTTGCCGAATCCTTTAGAACTTATATGTTCTATGCCCCTTGCAGAGCTCTGCCCGATCATGTCCTCTTCAGTGACATCACTCCCTTTGATCTGTTTCTTATGCGACATCGTTTGTCTAGAAATGATCTCCGGTTCTTCGACGACCAGTTCGCGGAACTTGCCGCCCAGTTCGGTCATGAGAACGGATTTTACGCCCCTACAGGCGATCAGGGAGAACCGTGGGTCCAAGAGACTCAGGATGATGCACGTGAGAGCAGGTATCCCCTCGAGGATTTGGATGATCTCCAACTCGACGGACCTATCGACAGCGGATTGGAGGAAGAAGCAGGGATTAGGAGACGAGGAAGTGAAGGCAAAGGCAAAGGACGTGCCTTATAGGCGCGGCCTCCGATGGTCTAACTTCGTAGACGCGACGGAGCCGGACTACCTCATTGCAGGTATTGTTTCCGGAGGGGCGAAGACCAACCGCATCTTCTCCCGAGCCTTCTGTCGTGAGGCCGCTAACTCCCCTTTACCCTTCATAACCTCTTCTTTCTCGGCGCCCGAAAACCCTTTCATGGAAATCCATTGGCTTTTCCACGGTTCCTATGAGGCACCATCGGCTAAGCTAACGAGGTATTCTACCCCTCATAGTATTGCCAACTTTTGGGGTTTCGACTTACCAGCCTTGAGCGATGAAGACCCCTCGCTACTCACTGTCCCGGCTTTCTGGATCGACACCCACCCCGACGAGTATTCACCAAACTCGATCTGGGTTCACCCTCTTTGGGATCCTCGACCATTTAGAGGAGCAATTCCTGCCGTCCACGCCTGGAACAAGTTCCTCGAGTCACACTTTAGGGGAGCTTTTAAGAAAGGAGCTTCAAACGAAAGCTCTTACTTACCCTCGTGCCTGGACCAACAGCCTGACGCTCGCATTGGTCTCTGGCTTTCACAGGTCGTCAACGCACGGTCTGATCCTAGGGTTCAAGCCACTTTGGACTCTCTCGAGGCCGAGTCTCTCTCACCGGTCTATGGAGTTACCTGGTGGCCAGGGAACTGCACAGTGCAGCATCCTTATGGACTCACGTCTTGGCAACAAGACCTCTGTAGAATCAACCTCCTTCCTACACCGGAAGCTGATGGCTCTGACTACATCTCTTAGAGTCGACCCCAGGGAAATGGAAGGAGCCTTCAACATGGTCCTCCATTACACTTATCCAAGCCCTGTTTGGATAGAGCAGCCGTACTCCGGAGGAGGAAGGGTTTACGACGACATCTTGGACTTATCAACGGTCTCTTTACATACTTTCTCGAATCCCTCTTATCTTATGATACATTTTCCTTACGAAGTTTTTCCTGTTTCGCTCTTGGAAATGGCTAACTTGGAGTCGTTGGGGATCCAACTCCCCAACTACCACTATTGTCCTGACTACGATTTAGGACAGTTTTTTGAACTTAGGCTTCCGGACCCAACTCCGGTTATAAGACCTATAGTTCCTAGACCTAGGATTCCTCCTAGAGTCATCCCAGTGGTAGCGCCTCCAGTTATCATTCCTCGACCATTTGTCATGATTCCAGATACGGACGATTCTTTCTTTGAATTATTGCTCTTACACGACTTGTAGCAATGGCAGACGAAAAAGCCGGTTTTATGAAAAACATCCCGATTTTCGATACCACCAACTACCCGATCTGGGCAATCTCAATCAAGAATTTCTTACGCGTACAAGGAACATGGTTAGTAGTTAACGGAACCACCACTAGACCTCCATCGGCAGCAGTAGCAGCTGGGCAACCAGCACCAGCACCAACTGCGGACCAAATCGCATGGGACGCCCTCGACTCAAAGGCTCTAGGAGCCATTATGGGTCACTGTAAACCGATCGTCCAGATCGAAATGGATCGGTTTGCGACTTCCCACGAGGTATGGGAGTCTTTACTGAACACTTATGGCAAACCCGGCGCAGCCGGAGTTTATGTGCAGTTTAAGCACGCCATGAAGATCTCAATCAGCGGTCGGGAGGACCCACTCCCAAAGATCACGGAGATCAACAACTCGTTCAGTTTCCTTGCCTCAAATGGCATGCCCCTACCCGAGTCGGCGCGGGCCATGATCATCATGGCTGCACTCCCGTCCGAATGGGAGAACTTTGCGACATCTACGCTCGCTACACTCCCGGTCACCCTACCAGCCGGTCAGCAGGGACAAACCCTGACAGTTGACGCAATTCTTCCTCGCATCAAGGAAGAATACTTACGTCGCCACGGAAGGACCCAACTTCCCAGGACGACCGATAATGTTGCGGGCACTTCTGCCCAGCATGCGCAACAGAACCAGCGACCTAAGTGTCGCAAGTGCGGTAAGGGACATCGCACGGAGGATCATTGGGAGGGAGGGAAACCTCCCACCGTTAATCTACCGAAGACACAGGAGAAGAAGAAGGAAAAGAAAGGGAAAGGAAAGGGAAAGGGAGGAGGAGGCAAGGCCCCCTCTGAAAAGGCGAAAGGGAAGCAGAAAGCTTCCACCCAAGAGGTCAATGAGGCGCAAGCGCAGCCTTATACGTCTGATGACGAATCCTCAGTCGGACAAGCGTACGCAAGTTCCACTGTCGCGGAAACGGGTTGGTCTAATGCATTCCCCTCATCAGCTCAATGTTCTTCTCTCGCTATTCGAACTAAGGTTCGAGAGGAGATGGAGCGTGATAGAGTCTGGAATAGTATTAGAACCTATAAGGACCCTTATAACGCTTCTTGTAACAACGGACCTAACGCACCTGTCGAATACGATTTTGACTGCTACGGCGCAGCAGGTTTTTACGCTTATATGTCGGACTGTGAAGGATGTCATCAAAGACGAAAAGAAAAGGACGACAATCTATGGCTAATGGATTCTGGAGCGACAAGTCACTCCACTCCTTTCAAAAAGGATTTCCTTAGCTATATTGAATTCAAGCGACCAATACCAGTGGGCACTGCTGGTAGTGAAAAGATATACTTTCCGGGTATTGGGACTGTTTCTTTTACAGTTACACTGAATGGAAAACAGGAACGGCGGACACTTCGAAATGTCTTCTATTCGCCCTCAGGAGCGAAACGTATCCTTTCCATACCATCCCTAACCACCGGACTGGGCTACACCTTTCAAGGTGATAAGACCCACACTCGAATCTACGACACGCGACAAAGACTCTTCCTCGAAGGCACTCACGTGTTTCGCGGCTCCAATCTTCACTGGTTTACAGGAAAACCGATTGGGAAAAGTGATCCAAGATTGGCTCTTCTAGCGTGTTTGGACAACAAGACTATCAACACATTCTTATCTCTTTTCACCGTCGAGTATTCTGACGTGTATAAACTTTGGCATTCAAGGTTTGGCCATCCAAGTGATCAGGTAATGCGGAAAATCCCTAGCCATACCACTGGCCTTGATCATATACCACCGCAACCTAAACCTTTCCCCTGTGGCGAATGTCTCATTGGCAAAATGCATAACCGACCGTTTTCTCCTTCTTGGACTCGAGCAACGGCACCTTTGGCATTAATCCATATGGACCTCTTACAGTTTCCTACGGAATCGTATTATCGTCATGTTTACTGCCTAACCATCATTGATGACTTTAGTGGCTATGGGTCTACTCTCTTGCTTCGTGCGAAAAGTGACACCGCCAAGTCCTTCATTGATTGGGTTTCTTGGGCAGAACGCCAATCTGGCTTTACTGTTAAATCGGTTCGTTCCGACCGAGGGGGGGAATTTATGGCGACTACCTTTAAGGAGTTCTTACTCTCCAAAGGTATAACTCACCAGTTATCTGTCGCTGATACTCCTCAGCAGAACGGTCGAGCAGAACGCTTCAACAGAACCGTAATGGAGAAAGAAGAAGTTCTACGTCATGCAGCCTGTCTACCCAAGCGCTATTGGAATTTCGCCTTACTCACTGCAGTATTCGTCTATAATCGCACACCACTTCGTCGAGTACAATGGAAGACACCATTTGAGCTCTTTTTGAAGAAGAAACCAACCATTTCTTATCTTCGAGTCTTTGGATGTCTAGCCTATGTCTTCATACCGAAGGATCAGCGAAAAGACAAACTCTCTCCAAAAGCAGAAGAAATGATATTCCTTGGATATCCTGACGGAACCAAAGGTTACATTTTCTTACGCCAGAACAAGACGATTTACATTTCTACCACTGTTACATTCGTCGAGAATGTGTTTCCCAACTGTCCCGTAGAGAAGTTACGAGACAAAATCGATATACCTCTCCCGGCATCCGGTCCCTCAGAGGACTCTTCCGACGATCAGGATGGAAGCGAGACTGATCATCCCGCTCCAGGTCCTAGACCACCCACTCCAGATTTTAGTAACGACAATCCACCCAGGCCTCCAACACCGAGTCCACCCCAACTCAGGCGGCGTCCACCTCCTGTTACAGTAGAGGATTATTCAGACAAAGAAGAACCAGACTCTCCACAGTCTGAGCGACCAGGTCCAACACCAGGACCTTCTTCACCTGCCTTACCATCAAGACGTGAACGTTTGGGCCCAGTACGAATCCCAAACCCTACCTATTTACAACCGTCTCCTCCACCATCTCCACCAGCGAGAGAAACCCCTAGTCAAGGTTTTCCTGGTAGAAGAAGACACGAACCCCGTCCTATTCCATCATTCATACCACCACTCCTTAATAGAAATCTTCCACCGTTCCTCGAAAGACATCCAACTGAAGCCCCTGATCCATCTTATCCTCCTGCCCCTTCTGCATTACGCAGGTCAGCTCGCATACCTGTTCCAAGGGTAATTCCCAACAGTGTTTACGGAGATCGACCGCCAGTTCAGGTCGAAAGGGAGTCAGACAGAGATTGGGAACGAAGTTTAGAAGAACCACCGCCCGTGCCAGAACGACTAAATATCGATGATCTCTATGAGGACCGCAATCCTCCACCACCTTCTGAGGAAGGGGGAGATATCAATAGTCTAGTTCACGAGCAAGGTCATGGTTTTCTCTATTACCTTCTGGCTCAGGCAGTTTCAGAAGTACCTAAACAGTACAAGGACATTCTTTGGTTACCAAAGGAAGAACAAGATAAGTGGAAGGAAGCAATGAAGGACGAAATCAGATCTATCAATGATCGACACGTTTGGACTCTAGTAGATTGTCCCCCTGATCGTAAACCCGTCAAATGTCGTTGGGTTTTTGCAAGAAAGTCGGACGGAAGATACAAAGCTCGCTTAGTAGCAAAGGGCTTTTCACAGATATACGGAGAAGATTACGAAGAAACCTTTTCTCCTGTAGCAAGGTTTGAGACAGTACGACTGCTCATGGCCTATACTTGCTCTCAGGACTGGGAGGCTCACTGCCTCGATGTCAAGACTGCGTTCCTCTATGGAAAGCTTGACGAAGAAATATATATGGAACAACCAGAAGGTTTCGTAACTCCGGGAAAAACAAACAAGGTCTATCGTCTTTTGCGCGCGCTTTATGGTCTTAAGCAAGCAGCATTAGCGTGGAACAAAGAACTCCACAAATCCCTAGTCAAACTAGGTTTTAATCGAACCAAATCAGACGCGGGAGTTTATGTCTATAAGACTAAACAAGGCCTAGTCATCTTTGTCATCTACGTCGATGACGTTCTCCTCCTTTCATCTTCTGCTAAATTACTGAAAGACAGAAAAGAAGCGTTTATGAAGATATGGGAAGTACGAGATATGGGAGAAGTGAAAGAGTATCTTGGTATCCAGATTTCACGAAATCGTAAGGATAAAACCATGATCCTTCACCAACAACCCTACGTTCAAAAAGTTTTAAAACGCTTTCAAATGGAACAGTGCCGAAGCGTGCGGACACCACTTCCAAGTGGTTATGTCCCTACTCCTATCCCTTCCGGATACACCGCTACACCAGCTCTTCGACAGAAGTATCAGCAGGTTATCGGGTCTCTCCTCTATGTCATGCTCGGAACTCGTCCGGATTTAGCTTTCAGCGTCATTCGAATGTCGCAGTACATGTCTAATCCGACACAGCAGCATTTGGACAAGGCGATGCATATCGTCAAGTACCTTTCCTCAACAAAGGACTTATCCATCCATTACTTCCAAAGCGAGTTATCTTTGGATTGCTATTCCGACTCAGACTGGGCTGGAGACAAGGAGACTTACCGCTCCACTTCTGGCTACTCTATGTTCCTTGGACGAAATCTCGTTTCCTGGAGATCTAGAAGACAACCGACAGTCGCACTCAGCTCCACTGAAGCAGAGTATATGTCCTTATGCGACGCCGGACAACAGATCAAGTGGATAACCACTTTATTCCAGGAATCCCATCTTCGCTTTACCACTGTCATTCTTTTTGGCGACAATAAGGGTTCCATTCATTTGGCGAACAACCCAGTCGTTGAAGGTCGTTCGAAGCATATCAATATCAAGTACTATTGGCTTCGAGAGTCTATCGACAACGGAGACTTTAAATTGGACTATGTGTCCACTGACCATCAAAGGGCAGATTCCATGACTAAGAATCTAACCTGGCAGAAACATGACCATCATCGCTTGTTGCTTGGTCTTTATTGAACCAGTCTAAAGCGAGGGGGAGTGTTGACAGGATGACTATCCCGTCTCTAGGTCATATTGCTTGACCACTATACTTTTATCGTTCGTTGGTAACGATTACTCATACACGTGACCGGTTATCACAGATACCCGAGAATCACATGGAACCGCACTGTCGGTATCCTTCTTTCATATTCTACAACGTTCTATCCCCAGATAGAAGCTTACTCCTTCTATAAGTAGTAGTTGTAGTTACAATGCTCCGGAGTTTCTCCGTGCGCACAGACCATGTACAGTACGTATATATACTGTACTCCTAGGGCGCCATTCCCTAGGTTCGAATCATATATTCTCATATCTCAACTGAGTGATCAGGTCCTTCGACACTTGATTACTCTACGTAGCAACATACTCGTTCTTCTAACTCAAAGCACAAACCTCCAGGTGAGCACAGAGTCGCTGCGCCCTTCCTGCCTTTAGTTTGTTATGATCTGTGGATCTGGAATTGTGCCAGATCTAAACAAGGATCATGTACATAAGCTCAATGCAAGGAGATCTGCAGATAGACAGATCACTTTACCCATTTGTGTAATGTAACCAATCAGCTGGGTCAAGCCCTAACCTGGAATAGAAAGCAACAAGTGTTTTAACCTTGATTGACATGGAAGACATCTGGCTGAGAGAATTTGATTCAACAAAGATCTGTATTTGAAGTGTGGAGGACCTTGTCCACAGAAACTGTATCAACTCCAGCAATGAGTTCTACTGGCTTTTCTAATGACTCTCCCTCTGATCACACAAATTATGGGGATGAAAGTGACTACTCTGACCACATAGATTCCCCACTGGCAAAAGGGGCCAAGCTTCAGAAAGAAGAGATCAAGATCCTGGAGGCAGACCTTGATCAGTAGAAACATGCCAACACAAACAAGAGGACTACAGTAATGACTCACATCAGAAGCAAGATAAAAAACCTGGAGTCAAACAAGACTCTCAAGATGCATGAATGGGTTGGGAAGAAGAAGGTGAGTCCAAGCCAATACTAATACACTGGGTTTGCCTTAATGGATGGTAGGCTATCCAGTGATGGTTGTACAACCACAGCCAAGGTCATGCCCAAAAGGCCTTGCTTACATATGGTAGGGCATGGACTACAAGTACTGTGATCATGCATCAATGGAAGAAGAATATCAATATGATACTTCTTTTTTTTTATATCAATTAAAGTGTATTTGGGCTCATGTTATACTATTCTGTAAAGTTTCTACTAAATCTATGGCACCTGTGGCCAGCTTTCCCCCAGTGTGTGAATGCCCTGCTGGCCAGGTCATTGACCCCTGGCAGTCCCTGTCTGTTCCTGCTGGCTGTTTTAGATACACCACCTGGTGCTGGGGGAAGGCTATATTACATTGGCTAGTATGTGTGGAATGATCTAATGCATACCTGGCTGCCATTGTCAGAGGAGAATAAGATACTTGAGAAGGCTGGTGTCAAGCAAGGATCCACCAATATGATCAAGTGGTATCAAAACACCATGGACAAGGTCATGAAGATGCTCATAGAAGAGGAGAAAAAGGATGCAGAGGAGTTGGCCAGGGAATGGAATACACAGCAACCTTCATGAGAGGTGCAAGCCAAGTAAGTATGTACCATCAAAGATGTAGACCAGTGCTCATCAGGTTCAGAAATGCTGAGAAGAAGGGTCAGTAGTATGCTGAAGAGTTTGCAAAGGAAATGTGGAAGTGCTGTGGAGCCAGGGTGGTAGTAATGGTGGCATGGAAGGATAATGATGGAGAGGTCATGGTTCCAGGGCAAGTCTGGTTCCTGTTGTGTATGGCACAATACTGATATACTCTCAGCCATGATTTCAATGATGAATTGGGCAATGGCAAGTGCTTTCCAGAGTTGGAGCACTGCTGGCAGAAGTTTGCCTGATACTTCAGAATGATCTTCAACATGAATGATGAGGAGAAGGGGTCTGGCTCAAATGATGAATCAAGACATATGGTGAGAAAGAGTAAGGCTAGGCCTCAGATCTTACTCCCAACCCATCAAAATGGCACACCATACATCTCAAATATTCTTGACTTGTGTGTGCCAGAAATGAAGGACATCATGAGGGCATTTGTGACCTTTCATTACAGTTTGTGGGTCATGATTAACTTTGTGGGTGTCTGACAATTATAATAGGGAAGGCATGTGGCAAGCCAACTGCTACTGTTCCTTGTGGTGCCATTGCCAGCAACCCCTCCACTTACATAGCACCCAAATACCTGCCACATGGTGTCACTTTCAAGGAACCAACTCATCTTACCCAGGATGAACTGACTCAAATATTGGAACTGTGGAGGGACCACAATGAGCACAACCCTGATGACACATTCCACTTCAGCTGGTGGCAGGATGCTGATGGGTCATTACAAATGCCAGTAACTGACACCCAGAAGGTTGCATCTAATGGGGGTCATCAGAAAAGGTGCAGACAGCCAGGTAAGTCAGTGCTATTTGTGTGCATATGAGCTCAACTTCTTACATGGCCAGGCTAGAGACCTCTGATTCTAGTGGTGATCAAGAGGACAACAGAGGTGAAAGGTCATCCACACCTAACCAGCAGATTCCCAATGCCAGCTAGGTATGTGGACTTGTGTCACAATGTTGGCACTCATACATTGTTGTATTATAGAGCAGCCTGTGGTTGATCAGCATACAAGGCCACAGGTGATGAGAAGGTCCATAAATGCTGAACAGCCCCACACTGCAGGTAATACAATCAATATTGGTTACATGCTGGTCTGATATGGTGCAGAAGTGGATGTATTCCAGTTTCAGATTGCATCAAAGGCTCAACCAGGTACATACATAGCATGCATGCTACCCTTGAGTTTCCTACAAATGTTCCATAGTACCACAAAGAACCTCATGTAAAGTGAAGTATGGTAGTCAGGAGGATGGAGAGTAAACTCCATCTAGGCTCAGGCTAAGCCTGTACTACTTCTACTATGCAGTGGAAGTTTCTAAGGTAAGGACCTTGAGACTTACTTCAGTGTTTACTTGAGGCAATCTTCTAGTTGGGATTTGAATGCTTGTTGAGTGTTCAACAGTTACTATTTGTGGACCTAAGGGTCCAGTATATATACACTTCAGACATGGTCTGTGCACAGTATATGAGTTTGCTTCAACCAATGGGTTGAGCTACATATGGTAAGTAGAGTTGCCTTATAAGTATCTCTTCAGTATAGTACTGAGTAATCATAGAATGAAATAGAACATCATGGAACAGTGATGTCATAATGATGTCATAGTGTCTGGAACATTTCCATATAAGTAAAACCACTGGTAGTGACTGTAACCAGTCATAGAATCACATGCAGTGATAAACACATGCAAGTGTGTTTTGTCTGTGACATTGCAAATGACAAATCTCCTAAAGCAAATGGTGAGTGTCTGTTACATAAGACCAGTACTAAACCTTATTTGCTCAACACTCCCCCAGATTTGGTATGTGCCAAATCATACTGGAGGAACTCTGCAAAGGCATGGAATTTGATCTGCCTGAGATTCTTAATTAGGATGTCTGCAAGCTGTTTGTCAGTAGTGATGTGTCTGACAATAAGTACTTTTCTTTCTTCCATGCATTCATGAATGAAGTGATATCTGATATTGATATGTTTGGTTCATCCCTCTTGGGTGGGATTCTGTGCCAAGAAAATTGATCCCATATTATCTCCATACAATGGAATGGGTTCAGGACAAAAGCCCAACTTTGTGAACATAGAGTGGATTCAAACAACTTGTCTGGAGATGTCAGATAAAGACATACTCAGCCTCTGTGGACAACAGGGCAATAGTCTTTTGTTTATGAGACAACCAGGTGATTAGTGATCCATTTGCTAGGATGACCATGCCAGTAGTGGACTTTTGATCATTCTTGTTGGAAGCCCAGTCTGTGTTGCAGTATGCTTCTACCATGTATTCCTTTTTCCTCTGATAAGCAATTCCCTTCTCCTTGGTTGCTCTGAGGTATCAGAAGATGTAGAGGGCATGATTTAAATGGTCTTCAGTGTGGTTTGATGTGAACTGTGACATTTTAATGACAGCAAAAGCTATGTGCAGTCATGTACCCAGTGTGAGGTATAAAAGTGATCTGATAACAGATTGGTACTTTGAATGTAATTGAGAGGTAGTCACGCCCTCATTCTTGACTGGTTCATAGCCTGATGGGAGTGGAGTATTTGCTAGTCAGCAATTCTCCATGTCAAATCTTTGGATTATCTTGTCTAGATAAGTGACCTGATCAACAATCAAAAGACCTGAGGAATGATCTATCTTTAGATGCATGCTGAGATATTCTCTGGCTTGTCTCAAGTCATGACATTCCCATACTGTCATGAACTTCTTCTTCAATTCTTGAAGGGATTTGTGATTGTTGCCAGTGAAGAGTACATTGTCAATGTATATGAGGAGAATAATAATGGCTGTCTCCTTTCCAATCTTCTTCTGCAACACATAGATCCTGGCATCAGAGCAAATGTGGGTGAAGCCTAGTGCTTTGAGGGACTTGTCTAACTTGATATTCCATGCTAGAGCAGCCTGTTTTAGACCATACAACACCCTGAGCAATCAATAGATGTAGTGTTCTTTGCCCTTCTGCACAAAGCCTTCTGGCTGTTCCATATAAGTTTCCTCATCCAATTTTCCATATAGAAACACCATTTTGATGTCCAGTGCCTTGATGTCCCAGTTGAATTGGGCAGTCAGGGATAGAATGATTCAAACTGACTTGAATCTTGCTACTGAAGAAAAGATGTCTTTGAAGTCTACTCCATATTCTTGAGAGAAACCTTTCACTACCAATTGGGCCTATTTTCACCCATCAGATTTCTCAGCATAGACCCATCTGCACTTGACAGGTTTCTGCCCATGAGGTAGAGGTGTTAGTTCTCAAACCTTCCTCTTGCCTAATGCTGCTATTTCTTCACACATGGCATTTTCCCAAGCCTTTTTATCTTCACTTGGCAATCTCTGAATATTCCAATAATGGACAGGTGTTTTGGACTTCTCCTCAACTTTTCTCATAAGAAGATAGTTGGGAAAGTCAGTACCACATTCCTGACTGAGTTTATGCAAGTTGATCATTGGCTCCCCCATGTCCAATGCTTCCCTTATTCTATCCAAAAACATCCTTTGTGATGCTTGCTGTTCTGCATCTACAGGATGAGTTCTTTCTCCATAGACATTGTCAGGTTGAAGAGGAATGACTCTCTCTCAGGTGGACCAACAAATGTTGGAATCTGGATAGGGTGTGTAATGAGGGGAAGGTACTGCATGTAGTGAGATTTTTGCAGTCCTTTGAGAAGTTTCTGTCTGTGGTTCCTTATGCACTTCCATAGGATTTGCAAGTTCCTTTGGAGGGTTTGGATTGACAGTTGGATGAACTGTTTGTGGGATATTGAGTGGTTGTGCTTTTAGTGGAGGAGCTATCTCCATAGAAGTGTCCTCATGAGGTTGGCCTTTGGTTTTCTTGGTAGTTTGGTCTTTAATACTAGTCTTTGCACATCATGGGAAAACTTCTTGATCAAAAATTGCATTTGCACTAATGATGACCTTGCTGCATTTATCAAGGTATTGGTAAGCTTTTGAGCCAGGTTCATATCCTAGAAATATCATAGGAGTGCTCTTTGCCTGTAGCTTTACTCAATGTTCCTTTTTAATAAAAACATAAGCAAGACAACCAAATACTCTGACATATGAAACATCAGGTTTTTTACCTGTCCACAACTCTACTGAAGTTTTCCACTGTGATCATCAGAATGGTTGGCAATTGTAAACATGTACTGAAGTCTCAAGCACATGCTGCCACAGGCTGTTGGGTAAGCAAGTGGAGTGTCTCATCACTTCTTCCTTTTCAACCATTGTGTGATTAAAATGTTCAGCACAACCATTTTGTTGGGGAGTATCTGGAGCAGTTAAATGATGCTTAATACCATGTTCATGTAAAAAGGACACAAACTTGAGAGATCTAAACTCTCCCCCACAATCTGAACACATCTGGAGAAGTTGTCCCAAGACATGATTTTGAGCCCAGGCAAGCCAGGAATGAAAGGCATCAAAAGTGTCAGATTTGAAAGATAGAGGGATGATGGATGCATATCCACTGTAGTCATCAATAAAAGTGACTATGCATTGTTTGTGATAATAGGATTCCACAGGAAACTCACAGAGATCTGTGTGGATAAGTTCAAGTGGTTTGATGGCATGCTTGTAGGTGACTTGATAGGGTTTCTTGGTCATCTTGCCTAGAGCACAACCAAGACAGGGTTTATTTGTCATTGAAATCTCAAATGGTGAGATAGTGGTTGCTTTTGGTAGTTGCTGCACACCATTGTATGAACAATGGCCCATTCATGTGTGTCAGAGGTCTGAAGTTTTCTTTGGGCTAATGGTTTGAATCCAATCTGTTATAGACCATAAAGATACTTGAACATAATGAAGGGACCCTTTAGATGCTATCAGGCATGACTGCAGGTAAAGGTCACCATTAGGTGCAAAGATTTGAGTTCCATCAACATTTGACATCAGTGAATAGCCCTTGTTGGTCAACTGAGTGGTTGAAATAACTCTCATATGGAGTTATGATAAAATATCACAGTACCTGTCCCAAGTTTCTCTACAACCATGTTGGCATCTGATGTTTGTGACAAGTGTGGACTAGGATATGCTGTATATGACACAAAGTCATTTGGGTTGTGAGTGCAATGCACCAATGCTCCAGAGTCAAGTAGAATCAGTTGACTCTTTTTACCTTTACACATCAGACACATGGTTGCTTGTGAATTCATAGGTAAATGGCAAGATACACACTTTCCCTTCTCATTTAAGGCAAGATATTTTAAATTATGACAGCATTCAGGGCATGTTGCTTTGTTGTGTTTCTCAAGGATGGTGCCTTCCTGATTGACAAGAACAACATTCCCATATCCACATGCAACTGCTTGAGGATATGAAATAACTTCCAGCCATCTATTATTGGTGGGAAGAGGAGGACATATTTCTGCAAGCCTTTGTGCAGTTTCAGCAAATCACCATATTCAAGAGAATCTCCCTTGGCAAGATCACTGTGCCACACATAGCATGGATGGTGCAATGTGCACTCATCACAATCCTCTTCTCCATTGTGGACAAAAATGTCCAACAGTTGTCCTTCTATATTGTATCCATCCAGCTTGTATCTGGGGAGGTAGTAGGCCAGTGCCCATAAACCTGTATTGTGATCAAGGTTCCAATAGAAATGTTGGAATTCCATGAACTATCTTTCCATATCCAGAACAGTGACTCCTGGTTTTAACTGGAAAGTTGGAACTCAGTCATGATAGTCTCAGTTCCAAGGTTTATACATTTGTGATTTTGGGCATTTTATATCAACAGCATTTACCCATCTTGCAAGATAGTATTGATCTTCTTCCCTTATACCCTTCAATTCCTCTCCAATATACTCTGGAATAGGATTGAGGTAGGAATAAGATATCTTGTATGTTGGTTGGGCAGATGTGGAAGACTCACACATAGCCATAGGACCCTCATCATAGTCATAATCCTCTGCTGTGAGAGGGTTGACTGAATCCTCATGTAACTCTTCAGGGATGTCTATCTCTGGAACCAATGTGAATCATTCTGAATGTCCCTGTTGAATAAGCTCCAACTCTTGATCAAGTTGTTGAACAGTGAGTTTAGAGGAATTTGCAACTGGTTGGTTGGTGTCCATGGTGTTGAGAACTTCTCTTTCCTCTAGAAATTGAGCAAACTGAGTGGGGTCTACCTCAGTGCTTTCTTTCTGGAATGAGAGATAGTCTGCTTGCATGTATGTGAAATCTTCCCTGTCATATGGAGGAGTTTCTTCATACTCTTCTATGTAGGCCATTGATTCATCATCATGAATCATGTGGTTTTTGCCTTTTTCTTTATTTGGGCAAGAGCTCTGCCCTTGAGGTTTCTTTGAGGATTAGTACCTTCTCAACCTGATTGTTTCCCTCATCCCTTTCCCTTATTAGAGAGCTTCCTTTGTGGCAATGTAGTAGGCAGAGAGACAAGTTGCAGGATACAGCAAATCTGCTGCTTGCTGCCAGAATAGTATACTTTCTGGCTGCTAACTGAGCAGGTTTCTCCCAGTAAGTGGTTTCTCCTACATGGCCTGTTGGCACACTGGGGAAACTCATTGTAAGCCAGATATGACATATTGGTGACTGGCTTCACATTAGAGAGTCAGTGAATGAGGGATTTGTTAGATGTGTGATATGGTCCCTTGTACCACTCTTGGTCAATGGTACTCTTGCCTTTTTCCAAAATCCTCCTTTGATATGTACTCCTTCTGGATATGAGGGATAGTTCTGGAAGGAGTAAAGTTCATGTCTTCAATGGTAGTGGTGACAAGCAATACTACATTCTCCCAATCCTGTGGTAATGCCATCAGGATGGCCATAGTAAGGATTTTGTCATTCAAAGGAAATCCTGCAGCCTTAAGGCAATCTGCACACTCAATGAGCTTATTCACCTCATTGACAGGATTAGTGCCACCTTTAATCTGATGTTGAAAGAGAGACCTCATTTTGGATAGGGCTCTGATTTTTCCTGGCTTCTCATAGGATGCCTCTATATTGGTGAGAGTTTCCTTGGCTGTTGCTTTCATATGGTGATAGAAAGATGGAGCAATGTGAAGTTTGATGACTCCACAGGCCTGCATATCTTTATCTTTGAGAGCTTGTACTTGGTTGGCAGTAACTCCTCTGCCAACAGCAGGGATATCCTCAGTGAAGGCTCTGTAAAAATCCATGGCCATTGCAAAAGCATTGAGTGAGTCATGCCATAACTTGTAATTGTTGCCATTGAGAAGGGGTATGAAAGTGAGAATGTCTTTTGCTGCCATTATATGTACCTAGAATAAACAATTAAATGCAAACCAGTCAGCAAATGTGTTTGACTCTTTTGATGAAAGGACAAAAGGTTGAAAAGGTGGAGGTAGAATCAGTGGAGGGATAGGTTTTGGTCCAGTCCTATGTTTTCTGTTATGCATCCCAGAGGCTCTTTTCAGTCCCAATGTTCCCTGAAGTCTTTTTAAGACATTTTCTTGTCTCCTAATTTTTCAACAATCAATGACATCTGCTTTTCTCTTTCCCTTCTTTTCCATAGACCTTGATCTTTTCCATAATATAAAGCCCTTTCCCCAATAACCCAATCCTGCTGGTTTCTCCAACACATCAAAATGTAGTGCCAGGAAATAGTGTGGATTGTTAACTTAATCAATCTGCTGTCCTGTGCCCAGTACAGAGTCAGTGAAAGACACACTTCTGTTGAGTTCCCAAGCTTTTACAGTGCAGGATGGATAGAGAGTTTTAAAAGTAGAAGAGCTGAATTCCCTATCAGCAATTCAACTGTGGAAATACACTGGGTGTGTGGTAAAGGGAATTGTTGAAATGAAAAGATTGAGTTTTTGTACAAAGTGGGGACATTGCACATGACAAATCTCCTAAAGCAAATGGTGAGCATCTGTTATGTAAGACCAGTGCTAAACCTTATTTGCTCAACATCATGCAACAAAACACCATTCTCACAATCCATTCTTTCACCAAGGAAGTGTGATGACCCACCAGCATCAACAAAGGCAAGGTGGATGCCAATGACCATGTTAGACTTTACAAATGCAGTATGTTATGTAATCACAATACTAGAACTTTCATGTCTTCCACTTGTCCACCTTAGTGACTTACATTGATCACTGAGGTGAGTATACATATGCTGTACTATACATTCCCTATTCTCTTATTGACATAGACTAGTGACCCATATTCTTATAGGTTATGTCAAGCAACTCATTGACAGTGCCCTCCCTGAGACCCTTGTCATTAAAGTTCAAAATGCAGTTGATGTGCACACCATCTGAGAAGCAGTGGCCAACAAGTTTGAGAATTGCTCTCATGTGGTCACAATTGAGTTGTGATGAAAACTCCAGGAACAGTGTTGTGCTGAGAAGGGTGATGTACATGTCCATTTTGACAAGATGATTACCATCTGTGAGGAACTCCCATCCCTCAGTCATTCAGTGAATACAGATGATTTTGTGGCTATACTACTCAGTTCAGCCCCCATGTCCTATGAATCCACCATCTCTTCTATGACAGCATCAGCTAAGATCACTAGACTTGACCTCACACCTGACATTATCATGACTACCCTTATTGATGACTATAACCAATGACTGGCAAAGTCTGGCAAGAAATCTTCACCTGTGGGTGAGGATGCTGCTTATTTAGCAAGCTTGTCAAAAAGGTTCACTGGTACTTGCCACAACTGCCAGAAGAATGGTCACAAAGCCAAGGACTGCTGGGCAGAAGGTGGAGGCAAGGCTGGCCAGTGTCCCAAGGGGTGAAAGCCCAGGGGCAAGGGCAAGTCAAAGGACAAAGCAGGTACTGCAGATGCTGAGGGTGGAGAACCTGATGGAGTCTGATTTGTGGATGCAGCTATTTTGAATGATGAAGATGATTGGTTGCAGGAGGTAGACAAGGACACTATCCCAAGTATATGTGCTGAAACTGATGAGGAAGAAGAGGCCAAATCATCCTATTGTAGTGCTCTTCTTGCTGGCAAAAACCTCCAGACAGGTCAGCATATGATCCTCTTTGACTCTGGTGCATCCCACCATATGTCCTCTTATTGTGATCAATTTACAAACTTCAAGTTCATCATGCCTAAGGCCATTACAGCAGCAGACAAGCACACTTTTGAAGCCACTAGAAAGGGGGATCTTATCACACTTATTCTCAACAGCTCATCTACCACCTGTGTCCTTCATGATGTCCTATATGCACCCAAAATGGGCATCACACTTGTGTCAATTGGGAAACTCAATGTCACAGGGTATGCAGCCCTTTTCTGCAATAAAAGGTGTCAGGTCTTCAATGTGCAGAAGAAAATGCTAGGGGAAATTCCACTTGCCAGCAGGTTGTACTCACTTAGGTCATCTCAGGCAGCAAGGAAGCTGTTTTCTGGGCTAGCAAAGCATGGTGAACCCCTTACAATGCAGGAAGTGCATGAGCAGTTAGGCCATATTGCTCCCAATTCCATTTGCCAGATGATCAAGGACAGGGCAATCACTGGGATTACTCTAGATGCAGCCCACATGTCAATGGGCACCTGCAACTCATGTGAGTATGCCAAGCTCACACAGAAGCCAATTGGAAAGCTTCACAACCCCCTACACCAGAGTAAACTTGGCAATAAGGTCTATACTGACCTGTGGGGTTCATCTTCTGTCCAGACAGGTGGACATAGTTGTTATTACACATTTTTCACTGACAATCACACCTGATACACCCAACTCTACCTGCAAAAGGTGAAATCTAACATGTTTAACTCATATCAGGCCTTTGAAGCTTGGTTATCAACCCAGTTTAATACCAAGGTCAAACATCTTCATTCTGATTGTGGTGGAGAGTACCTGAGTGTGGAGTTCATGAGGTATCCCAAGTCAAGGGGCATTGAGCACTGGGTAACTGTACACAACACACCTGAACACAATGGTGTTGCTGAGAGGCTAAATCAGATTTTGGTTGAGCAGGTGTGTGCCATGATCCATGCAAGTGGTCTGCTGAAAAGCCTATGGGGAGAGGCTGTCATGCATGTGACTTGGGTGAAGAATCATACCTCCATGCATCAACTGAGCAAGAAAACACCCTATGAAATGCTGTACCAGAAAAAGCCTAACCTTGAAAATGTACCAGTGTGGAGTTGTCATGTGAAGGTGCATGACACAACAGGCACAAAGCTTGACATGTAGGCTCATGATGGCCATTGGGTCAGGTTCAACCCAGAGAGCAATGGCCATCACATTTATTTCCCAGACTGAGGCAACATTGGAGTCAAGCAAAGTTTTGCTTTTGAGCAATGTCATAGTGAGGTGCCTGTACCACCCTGACCAACAGCTAGCATGCCACTCAAGGGGGAGCAGGTTTTCCACATTGAACTCATTCCTGAGTATACATGCAAGGAAGTCAATCAGCATGCAGTTTCCAAACCTAAAGATAACACACCTGTTGATCACCTTGGTCCCAACTTCAAGTCCTCAGACCCCCAGCCTCTGTGTCACTCTGCATGCCTGTGTGAGCACTTCTTATGGCTACATGAAGGTGAAAAAGCAGTAGCTTGAGGATCATCAAAGGACAACCCCACAGCTGCACTCACTGATGTGTTATATGGTGGTAAGAGTGAGGAGTCACCAGATGATGATGAAGTACAGTGAGCAACAAAAATGTTGCAACATTTGCAACATTTTCATTGTGTACCTTATAACATGGGATGGAGTGTGGTGGTGCACTTTCACTAGGGGGGACATTTGTGGGGCTTGGTCCAGGCCAAGGTGCAGTAGTTCTCATTCTATGAGCAAAATACTAAGGCCCAC
The DNA here is from genome assembly GCA_029372045.1 of Scleroderma citrinum. Taxonomy (NCBI): domain Eukaryota; kingdom Fungi; phylum Basidiomycota; class Agaricomycetes; order Boletales; family Sclerodermataceae; genus Scleroderma; species Scleroderma citrinum. Next base: position 1,806,858 of record JARFMN010000007.1, on the reverse strand, counting down.
TCATTGCAACATTTTTGTTGCTGACATTATTATATGGTAAAAGTGACAATTATTAGTAAGTAGTGTATCCTTCTTTAGATTTTATCACCTCCTGTACCCTTCTAGGCATGCTTTCAATAAGACCTTGACATGTGGGGACATCTATTTCCTCCCATTCCTTCTCAACTCTCTCCCATAGCTCAAGAATTCCTTTAAGGGGGGTTGGGTAGGATGCCACCTTTCTTTTCAGTACAACCCATAGATGCTCAATAGGGTTAAGGTCAGGAGATTGTGCAGGCCAACTCATGACATCAAATCCATGGTCCTCAAACCACTGCTTGACCTTCCTACTGGTGTGCTTGGGGTCATTGTCTTGCTGAAAAATGACATCTTCAGGAGATTTGTCAAAATATTGAAGAGAACCTTGAAGTTCATCTTCTAAAATCTGTGTATAGAGATCAGCATCCATTCTACCATCAATTTTGCAGGCCATCCCAACACCCTCCCAAGTCATACAGCCCCACATCATCAAGGAACCTCCATCAAACTTGACAGTCCCCTGCACTAGCCTATCATGGAGGCCCTCACCAGGCTTCTTCCACACCCACTTCCTGCCATCTGACCCTAGCCTATTAATCTTGGTCTCATCTGACCAGATAACCCTCTTCCAGTCCTCCACAATTTAGTCTTGATGGCTCAGAGCAAAGTCTAGCCTATTCTGCCTAAAACACTTTGAAAGGAGAGGTTGTTTTTACTTCACCACAGCCTTCATGCCAGCTTTCCTCAGGTGACAATGGACTGTTTGGGAGAAGATAGGTATGTTCTTCATGTCCTGAAGTGATTGAGTGACCTCCACAGCATTTTCAGCCTTCCCAGATCCAATTAATCACATGGCATGCTAAACATCAGTGGGGGTAATGATGGAAGGGCAACCAGGAGAGCATTTTTCAAGAGTAGAACAATGCTGGGAACATATTTGACTGATGGTGCTATAGTGGACACCAGTAGTAGTGGAGATTTCCCTGAAAGAATGTCCCTAATGAAGCAGAGAAATGATAGTATTAGTTGCAGAGGAGGGGATAGCTTTGGGCATGATGGTGGGTGAAAATTTTACTGTTTGGTGTTGTTTGTGATCTGGTGAACCATTTAGCAGATCATGTGACATATTACATCAGCATTCCTACCACAAATACATGCTCCATGCCTGGATTTGATCTCATAGACCATCAGCAACAAAAACATTACAATGAGTAGGCCATAGTATTTGGCCCATAGAATGGGACCCACTGCATTTCAGATTTTGACTCAGGGCGTGATAGAAAGCCAGGGCCAAGCCCCACAAATATCCCCTGTAGTGCAAGTGCACCACCACACTTCATCCCATGTTATAAGGCACACAATGAAAATGTTGCAAACATTGTAATGTTTTTGTTGCTCACTGTACTTCTACTATGCAGTGGAAGTTTCTACTAAGGAGTCATGGACCCTTATAGTAGATGTTCTCTTGGGAAGATCTTCTGATAGTTGAACTTGATTTAAGTCAGAATAGGAATTCTGCCTATAGTATGGGTACAGGTGGTACAGTATTTATAGTCCACAGGCATGGTCTGTGTGCATACATGGAGTTTGCTTCAACCAGTGGGTTGAGCTACATATGGTAAGTAGAAGTTGCCATATACAGTGTCCTCAGATATCATACTGAGTAAGCATGGAAGATAATGGAACATGATGGAATGAGTGTTTAGACTGTTCCATACAAGGGTATATGTCAACAGAGATTAAAGACACAAGGAGAAACACTGGTAATGTCCCACAGCTGGTCATAGAATCACATGTGATGTATTTCACATGCAAGTATAAGTCCTTGTCAGTGATGGAGCACATGACAAATCTCTAGAGCATAATAGTGAGCACTTAACCCTATTTGCTCAACACTCCCCCAGATTTGGTATGTGCCAAATTGGTAAGTAAGAACTTGGTGAAGTTGTCAAACTTGACATGCCCAAGGTTCTTGGTAAGGATATCTGCAAGTTGTTTATCAGTAGAGATGTGCCTAATTATTAAACCCTTACAAGTCTTGATACACTCTCAAACAAAGTGATATTGTATATCAATGTGTTTGGTTTGTCTTTCTTGTGCTGGATTTTGTGCTAAGAATATAGAACCCATATTGTCTCCATATAAAGGAATAGGTTCAGGACAAAAACCCAACTCTGTAAACATAGAGTGGATCCAAACAACCTGTTGTGAGGTATCTGACAAAGCCATATACTCAGCTTCTGTTGACAACAGAGTGATAGTCTTCTGTTTGCAAGATAATCATGTAACAGGAGATCCATTGGCCAGAATGACCATGCTGGTGGTAGACTTCTGGTCATTTTTGTCAGAGGCCTAATCAGCATCACAATATGCCTCAACAATGTATTTTTTCTTCTGATAATAGGCACTACCTTTCTGCCTAGTTCCATGGAGATAGCAAAAGATATACATGGCATGATTAAGATGGTCCTTGATAGGATTGGAAGTGAACTGCAACATTTTGACAACAGTGAATGCAATGTCTGAATGCATTCCAAGGCTCAGGTACAAGAGCAAGCCAATGACAGATTGATATTTGGATTGTAACTAGGAAGTAGTCTCACTAGTATGTTTGACTGATTCATAGCCAGATGGGAGAGGAGTATTTGCCAGTCAGCAATTCTCCATATTGAAACACTTGGGGATCTTGTCCAAATAATTAACCTGATCAATGAGCAAAAGACCTAATGAGGGTTTCATCTGGATTTTCATTCCAAGGTATTCAGGGGCTTGTCCTAAGTCATGACATTCCCATTTTGTCATGAACTTCTTCATATCCTGAAGGAATTTCCAGTTGTTTTTGGTGAATAAAACATCATCCACATAAATGAGGATAATGATGAGACTCTCTTCTTTGATTTTTTTTCATAGGATGTATAACCCAGCATCTGAGCAGATGTGGATGAAGCCAAGTGCTTTTAAGGACTTGTCAAGTTCTATGTTCCATGCTAGTGCTGCTTGCTTTAAGCCATATAGTGCTCATAAAAGTCTGTAGATGAAAAGTGTCTTGTCCTTTTGCACAAAGCCTTCTGGCTGTTTCATATAGATTTCTTCATCCAATTTTCCATATAGAAACACTGTTTTGATGTCCAGCACCTTGAGGTCCCAATTAAATTGGGCAGCCAGGGAAAGAACAATTTCAACAGACACCCATCTTGCTATGGGTGAGAAGACATCTTCATAGTCCACTCCTTATTCCTGAGAGAAGCCTTTTGCTACCAGATGGGCTCTTTTGTGACCATTGGATTTAACAGCATAGACCCATCTGCACTTGACAGGTTTTTGATGATGAGGTAGAGGAACAAGTTCCCATACTTGTCTCTTGCCTAACACAGTGATTTCCTTGCACATGGCACTATCCCAAGCCTTCCTTTCTTCAGCTGGTAGTCTCAAGACATCCCAATAATGAACCAGTACTTTTGACTTCTCCTCAACTTTCTGCATAAGTAGATAATTCACAAAGTCTGAGCCACATTCACTACTCAGCTTATGCAAGTTGATCATTGGATACTCCCCCATATCTGATGCTTCCTCAGCTTTATCCATGTTTGTCTGTGAAGCCTTCTCCACTTCTACTGGATGAACTCTTTCTCCATAGACATTGTTGGGTTGAAGAGAAATAACTCTCTCTCAAGTAAAGTGATGAATGGTGGAAGCAGGATAAGGTGTATAGTGAGGGGATGGAGCCACTTTAATGGGAATATGTGCTAGCCTCCTTGAACTCAGTGGTTCATTTTGTCCTTGCTCTTCAGCTGGTTCAGGAGTTGCAAGTTCCTGGGGTTGTGAAGGATTGACAGTTGGATGAACTGTCATTGGGGTATCTGAAATTGGTTGATCTTCCATAGAAGGAGCAACCTCCATGGGAGCTTCCTTGTCAGGATCTTCAGTTTCCTCAATACTATGATCTTTTATTTTATCAGTCTTTGTGCATCTAGGAAAAACTGCTTCATCAAAAATTGCATTCACACTGATGACAACTCTGCCTGTGTTATCCAGGAATTGATAAGCTTTTGATCCAGGTTCATATAAAGATCATAGTGGCACTCTTCACCTGTAGCTTAGTTTGATGTTCCTTCTTGATAAACATGTAGGCCAAACAACCAAAGGTCCTGAAGCATGATACATCAGGTTTCTTTCCTTGCCATAACTCAATGGGGGTTTTCCACATTGATTGCCTAAATGGCTGTTAATTATATATGTGGACAGCAATTTCAAGTGCATGTTGCCACAGGTTAGAAGGTAAGCAAGCTGCATGACACATGGCTTCTTCCTTCTTAACCATCATATGATTAAAGCATTCAGCACATCCATTTTGTTGCAGGGTGTCCAGAATGGAGAGATGATGCTCAATGCCATGTTCACGTAAAAAAACTTGCAAATTTGTGACATCTGAACTCTCCCCACAATCCAACCAGAGCTGCAGCAATGTGCTAGACACCTGATTCTGCACCTAGGCAAGCCATGAATGGAAGGCATCAAAGGTGTCTGACTTGGAAGTCAGAGGCACAATGGAGGCATAAGCAGAGTAGTCATCAATGAAAGTGATGACATATGTATACTACTGCATAGTCTGACAGGATGAAAATTCTCATTGTCAAAAGATTTAGTGAGAAGAAGAGTCTGTAAATCAACAGCATAAGTGATGGGAGTGTAGTAGGGTAGTGAATAGACCATGTGTGACTGGTATGTCAAAGTGCTCTGGTAGAGCCACCAGGAGTGTAGTGACTCCTTGTTCATTGATGTCCATGTTGAGGATATCCTGCAATGCCTCATGATTAATGACTGTAAGCAGAAGGCTTGAGTTGTTGGGGATGGTGACATGGTCCTGGATCTGCAAATAGAACTGTGAGAAGCATTCTTGCAAGATCTTGAAGGGATAGAAGTAGTAAGTGCAGAAGAAGAAGGGATAGCCATTGTGAATGTGACCAGGATTTAAATGGTCAAAGTGCATTGTGTTCCACATAATCTCAAACACTAACTGGCACATTCATGGGCAGTAAATGTTGTGAGCAATGAAGAAGAGGGAGAATATGTCACCACACCCATCAGCAAAATCTCAGTTGGGGTTGGTCTCTTCCCTACTACCACAATGCCTTGCTCATGAGGCTGCTCAGGTCTGAAGGTGACCTGCCACAGGTAATCTGTCCACACAAAACAAGCTTCTCTCCTCAAAATATACCACTCTGCTTCATAATTCAGCACAGGGAAGTCTTCTTTCTCTAGGATGGGATGAAGGATTCAGTCTGCTATTTCCTGAGCTTCTCTTATGGCTGCTTGCTCCTTCCTCTTGGCAATTTCATGATTGAGATCTATGTCATTGGGGTCTAGGTCATCATCACCAGAAAGCCACTCAATGGCTGGATAGGTCAGTGGTGGAGTCAGGGAGTTTGGGATTGTAGGAACAAGTGAGAGGCTCTTTGTCATCCTTGAAAAGCCTGCTGGACCCACTAAAGAAAGAACTATTTTAGGTTCTTCCAGCTTGATAGGCCCCTCTAATTTGTAGTTCTGGTTCAGGATGAGTTCATTTAGGTGAACAAAGTCATAGACCTGGACTCCTGACATTCTCTGGATGATGTCAAGGTTCTGGAGTTCCTGGGACAGAGGCATAGGTAGAACTCATAGGTGTAGGAATGGGAAGGGATGTTTGTTCTAGAACAGGGTTGTCTTGAAGTGGAATTACCTCATGTGGTACTGAAACTGGATTGTTAAACTCATCAACATATCCAATAAAAAGTCCAGTCCAAACAAAGGTGGAAGACAAAGATGCATTCATCAATGCAAAGTTTTGTCCCCTCAACCATAAATAACTCAGTGAGAGAGGGGTCTGTTCAAGATGACTGCCTGTTGTCTGACAGAGTCAATGATCCTTTCAGTTGCCTGAAAGAAAGCCCCTTCAAGTATTAGCCACAGCTTGTCAAGGGTAATCTCCAGATTTGCCTGTAAGAACCTTTGAACCACCAACTTCTCAGTTAACTGAGGCTCATACTCAGGCAGTGCCAACATATCATATGGAGGAGGATCAAGAAGATCCTCCAACATGCCAGCATTCTTAGGAGGAGGACCAATGGTTTAATCCACTTGAACATGACATGTTCCAAAACAGTCAGCTGCTGTAGCTGCTACTTGATAAGTGCAACAATGAGCAGGAGCATGCTGCATCTCAACACAAAGAGTGAAAAAGGCAATGGCTGAAACAGCAAAGAAAAACTCAGCTTGCCAAAATGGCAGCTACAAGTACACCCATTGTATGCCTTGGAGAAAAAAAAGCATGTTGAAGAGACCCAACAAGATTCTTCAAGAGAACCATGAACCATCATTAGGTTGCATCCCCTGCTTGGCTGGTGTAGGGTTATAGATGTTGACCTAGGCAATAAACTCAGGGCTTATAACCTAAAGCAAAGTAGTGTGTAGGCAGGAGTCAGGATGAGATGTCCTGAAGCACTAAGAGCTGTGCTTCTACTTCTACTACACAGTGGAAGTTTCTACTAAGGAGTCATGAATACTTACAGTAGATGTTCTCTTGGGGAGATCTTGTGATAGTTGAACTTGAGTTAAGTCAGAATAGGAATTCTGCCTATAGTATGGGTACAGGCAGTACAGTATTTATAGTCCACAGACATGGTCTGTGTGCATACATGGAGTTTACTTCAACCAGTGGGTTGAGCTACATATGGTAAATAGAAGTTGCCATATAAAGTGTCCTCAGGTATCATACTGAGTAAGCATAGAATATAATGGAACATGATGGAATGAATGACATCACCATGATGTCATGAGTGTCTAGACTGTTTCATATAAGGG